>OY997266.1:421843887-422271387 GCA_963921465.1 Triticum timopheevii | reverse complement strand
CGTAGCAGTAGGGCGCCCTCACAAACTCGCTACTGCTAAGATGGGCCCGTCCTGTGGTGTGTTCAAACTTAGCAGTAACGCCCTACCCTAAAAGTGTGCTTCTACTAACTTTGTAGTAGTAGCGCGGTTTTTAGAAGGGCGCTACTACTATACCTAGCACGTCGGGAACGGTGTGGCAATTATAGTAGTAGCGCGTTTTGTTCCTGCCGCGCTACTGCTAAGTGGATAACAGTAGCGCCCTTTAAGCCAACGCGCTACTGCTAAGTAGCAGCAGCGCCTCATTTTAACACGTGCTACTGGTAAGATTCTGTGTATGAGGTTTTCCCTAGTAGTGTTAAGGTAACACTCTTCCTTGTTGCTATGTAGCCTAGGATTGCATATGTATACATTAAGTACAATGCATGTTGCTATGTAGCCTCAGATATAGTACATATGGCCCTAGTTAACCTAACGATAAATGGGTTGCAGATATATTCAGTTAAAAGTCCGTGTCGGTGGAGAACGACATGATACGTCTCCAACGTATCTATAATTTTTGATTGTTCCATGCTATTATATTACCCGTTTTGGATGTTTATGGGCTTTACTTTACACTTTTATACCATTTTTGGGACTAACCTACTAACCGGAGGCCCGGCCCGAATTGCTGTTTTTTTTTGCCTATTTCAGTGTTTCGAAGAAAGGGAATATCAAACGGAGTCCAAACGGGATGAAACCTTCGGGAGCGATCTTTTTGGAACAAATGCAAACCTGGAGACTTGGAGTGGACGTCAAGCAACAAACGAGGCAGCCACGAGGGTGCCCGGCGCCCCCCCTGGGGGTGGGCATGCCCCCACCCTCATGGGCCCCTCGAGCGTCAACGGACCTACTTCTTCCTCCTATATATACTCCCGTACCCTGAAACCATCGAGGAGCACCACGAAAACCTAATTCCACCGCCGCAACCTTCTGTATCCGCGAGATCCCATCTTGGAGCCTTCGCTAGTGCTCTGCCGGAGGGGGAATCGACCATGGAGGGTCTCTACATCATCTCCAAGGCCTCTCCGATGAGTTGTGAGTAGTTTACCACAGACCTTCGGGTCCATAGTTATTAGCTAGATGGCTTCTTCTCTCTCTTTGAATCTCAATACAAAGTTCTCCTCGATCTTCTTGGAGATCTATTCGATGTAACTCTTTTTGCGGTGTGTTTGTCGAGATCCAATGAATTGTGGGTTTATGATCAAGTTTATCTATGAGAAATATTTGAATCTCCTCTGAATTCTTTTATGTATGATTTGTTATCTTTGCAAGTCTCTTTGAATTATCAGTTTGGTTTGGCCTACTAGATTGATCTTTCTTGCAATGGGAGAAGTGCTTAGCTTTGGGTTCAATCTTGCAGTGTCCTTTCCCAGTGGCAACAGGGGCATCAAGGCACGTATTGTATTATTGCCATCGAGGATAAAAAGATGGGGTTTATATCATATTGCATGAGTTTATCCCGCTACATCATGTCATCTTTCTTAATGCGTTACTCTGTTCTTCTTGAACTTAATACTCTAGAGGCAGGCAGGAGTCGGTCAATGTGTGGAGTAATAGTAGTAGATGCAGAATCGTTTCGATCTACTTGTCACAGACGTGATGCCTATATACATGATCATGCCTAGATAATCTCATGACTATGCGCTTTTCTATCAATTGCTCAACAGTAATTTGTTCACCCACCGTAATACTTATGCTATCTTGAGAGAAGCCACTAGTGAAACCTATGGCCCCCGAGTCTATCTTTTATCATATAATTTTGCCATCTACTTTTATTTGGATCTTTTACTTTCCAATCTATATCATAAAAATACCAAAACTATTTATCTTATCATATTATCTCTATCAGATCTCACTTTTGCAAGTTACCGTGAAGGTATTGACAACCCCTTTATTGCATTGGTTGCGAGGTTCTTGTTTGTTTGTGTAGGTGCGTGGGACTTTTGAGGAGCCTCCTACTGGATTGATACCTTGGTTCTCAAAAACCGAGGGAAATACTTACGCTACTTTGCTGCATCACCCTTTCCTCTTCAAGGAAAACCAACGCAGTGCTCAAGAGGTAGCACGAAGGATTTCTGGCGTCGTTGCCGGGGAGGTCTTCGCTCAAGTCAAGACATACCAAGTACCCATCACAAACTCATCTCCCTCACATTACATTATTTGCCATTTGCCTCTCGTTTCCTCTCCCCCACTTCACCCTTGATGTTTTCTTCGCCTCTCTTCCGTTCAATCTTTTGTTTGCATGTGTCTCCATGTGCCTTCTATGTGCTTGCATCTTTGCTTGCTAAAAATCTGTCGGTATGGATCCACTTAAAGCGTTCTACTTGGATCATCTTCGATCCTTATGCGCTCGTGCTGAAACGCCAACTAGCCTAGTTATGGGAAATCTTTAGATGAGCATGGTCATTTTGTGCGTCACCGTTTGTCTGAAGAAGGGAGACTCTTATGGGATCAAATAAATAGATTGTTGTGTTATGCTTGGAATCTTTGTGAAATTTATGATTTTACTTGTTGCTCTAAGAACCCTAAAAAACACCTTCCCTACCTATGTGAGTTTAATGATAATGCAATCTTATCTTCTTATGCAAAGGGTGTTTATAATTACTATGATATCGAATAAATTGAAGAATTTGTTGCTTTTAAGGGTGCTTATGAAGTTGCTTCTTTGATTGAAAAATATGATATTACTCTCTACGAATCTGAATTTTTTTTGACATACTTAAATATTGCTATGAAAACTATACTCATAATGTCCATGTCGAAGAATTTATTGAGAGAATGACTGTTGCTTTGGAAGAAAATAATGATATGCATGAATCTATAGACAATGATGATCCCAATGATTTGATTGAAATTTCCCTTGATGAACATGATACTTGCTATTCTTGTGGCCACGATGCCAATATCTTTGAAGACGAATTTGCTATTGTCCCTTATGTTAAACATGAGATCGTTGCTATTGCGCTCATACTTGATAGTTCCTTTGATGAAAAGTATGATTGCAATGATGTTATTATAAATTCTATTAATGTCAATTGTGTTAATGATTTGCAAAACCTCAAGCTTGGGGATGCTAGTTTTGCTATGTCTACTACTTGTTGCAATGATCATGATTGAGGTGATTCTTTGTATGATCTTGAAAATTTATTTAAGCCCCATGATGAATATGAGATTGATAATAGTGTTTGCAATATTATGAAAAGTGGGTTTGGAAGAGTGTCAACTTTAGATCCCACATGTTTGGATTTTGACCAATCTTATGAAATTTTTTATGAAAGTGGGCTTGGAGAGGTCATGACTTTAGTTAATGTTAATCCCACTATTTTGGAAGAGTGTCAACTTCGCATGCATGTGGATCGTGTTGAAAATACTTTATGTGATAGCTATTTTGTTGAATTTGCTTATGATCCCACATGTAGTTATTATGAGAGAGGAAAATATGATTGTAGAAATTTTCATGTTACTAAATTACCTCTCGTTATGTTGAGATTGCTATTGTTTCTTTCCGCTTCCTTGTATATGCTAGTTTTTGCTTGCTATGATAGTTTGTTTTCCTATAAGATGCCTATGCATAGGAAGTACGTTAGACTTAGATGTGTTTGTCACGTGTTTCATGATGCTCTCTTTGTGCTTCAATTCTTGTCTTTCATGTGAGCATCATTGAAATTTTCAATGCCTAGCTAGGGGCGTTAAACGATAGCGCTTGTTGGGAGGCAACCCAATTTTATTTTTGTTTCTTAATTTTTGCTTCTGTTTAGTAATAAATATTTCATCTAGCTTCTGTTTAGATGTGTTTTCATGTTTTAATTAGTGTTTGTGCCAAGTAGAACCTACAGGATAATCTACGGTGATTGTTAATTTGATTCTGCTGAAAAACAGAAACTTTTGCGCGCACGAAAATAATTTTAATAAATCACAGAAACGTGATTTTGCATTTATTCGTTTTGCTGTTAGATCAATAGACAAATTGGCCAGGACTTCCTATTTTGGTAGTATTTTTAGAGTTCCAGAAGTATTCGAAAGTTACAGATTGCTACAGACTGTTCTATTTTTGACAAATTCTGTTTTTCGTGTGTTGTTTGCTTATTTTGATGCATCTATGGCTAGTATCGGGGGGTATGAAACATAGAGAAGTTGGAATACAGTAGGTTTAACACCAATATAAATAAATAATGAGTTCATTACATTACCTTATGTGGTGGTTTTTCTTTCTTGCACTAACGGAGCTTATGAGATTTCCTGTTGAGTTTTGTGTTGTGAAGTTTTTAAGTTTTGGGTAAAGATTTGATGGACTATGGAATAAGGAGTGGCAAGAGCCTAAGCTTGAGTATGCCCATGGCACCCCAAGATATTCAAGGATAACCAAAAGCCTAAGCTTGGGGATGCCCCGGAAGGCATCCCCTCTTTTGTCTTCGTCGATCGGTTGCTTTACTTGGAGCTATATTTTTATTCGCCACATGATATGTGTTTTGCTTGGAGCGTCTTGTATGATATTAGTATTTGCCTTTTAGATCACCACAATCATCCTTGCTGTACACACCTTTTGGGAGAATCCCACATGATTTGGAATATGTTAGAATACTCTATATGCTTCACTTATATCTTTTGAGCTAGATAATTTTTGCTCTAGTGCTTCACTTATATCTTTTAGAGCACGGCGATGGCTTAATTTTGTAGAAATTGTTGATCTCTCATGCTTCACTTATATTATTTTGAGAGTCTTTTAGAACAGCATGGTATTTGCTATGGTTATAAAATTGGTCCTAGAATGATGGGCATCCAAGTTGGCCTCAGTGTATCTCTGCCAACAGCTCCAGTCCTTCCTCCCGGGAGATGCACTTCAATTTCACTCCATTCGGTCTTTTTTCTGTACAGAACGTCATCAACGAACTGGTACAGAGAAGACCGGCGGGCTACTTTCTCTGCTTCTTCCTGCTCCTCAGGAAGCTCCCCTGTTTGGATGAATCGGACGGTATGTTGCGCCCATGTTGGAGCCTGTGGCTCGACGGCAAGGACCAAAGGCATGTCCTCCGCTGTGAGAACAGTTGTCTCCATGGCAAGGGCTTGGCGTCCCGCTGGAGTCAGTTGTCCCATGGTAGGCTCAGTGTCCACAGGAACATCTTCGCCGGCAGCTCCAGGGAGCTCGGTGGGGAAGTACTTGCCTGGGCCGGACTTCCTTTGCTTGTTCTGCTCTGTTGATGGTTCAACGGATGGTTGAGTTAACCGAAGCACAAAAGTACCTGGTTCCACAGGTAGCTTGAGGGCAGCGCGCTTCGACAGGTAGTCGGCGATGTCATTCTCCACTCGGGGGACATGCTCTGCCTGTATACCATCAAAGCGCTCCTCCAGTTTCCTCACTTCATCCACGTAAGCCTCCATCAACGGGCTTTGATAATCCTTGTTGACCTGCCTGACGACAAGCTGTGAATCACCCCTGACGATGAGCTTCTTGACTCTGAGGTCTGCCGCAATCCTGAGGCTGGCAAGCAATCCCTCATACTCTACAGTTTTGTTCGTCGACATCTCCCTAGGAAAGTGCATCTGGATCACGTACTTGAGGTGCTCTCCGGTGGGTGCGATGAACAACACACCAGCACCGGCGCCTTGTAGCGAAAAAGCCCCATCAAAGTACATAATCCAGTTGCGACTTGTTTCTTTGCCGGGGAGAGTGGTCTCCTGGATCTCTTCGTCGGGGTCGGGGCCATTCAGTAATGAACTCCGCCAGGACTCTGCTCTGAATCGTTGTGGTGCTTTCGAACTTCAAACCAAAACTCGACAGCTCCAAGGCCCATTCCACAATCCTTCCCTTGCGTCTGGGTTATGCAGTATCCGTTGCAACGGGAGGCGGGTGACAACGGTGATCTCGTGCGCTTGGAAGTTATGATGCAGCTTCCTCGAGGCCATAAGAAGGCCAAAGAGCAATTTCTGCACACCGGAGTACCTTGATCTAGCCCCCTGCAGGAGGGAGCTGACGAAGTAAACCGGGTGCTGCATCATCTTCTTCTTCTGCACTACTTCACTCAGTTGCATGGGTCCTGTTACACTGGCATCAAACCTTGCCGGGGCCCAGCCTTGCCGGGACCAGGCCCTGCCGGGGGGAGTTCTGGTTCACCATCCGTCGACTCTGCCGTTGCTGCTGCCTCTTCGTCGACCACCCTCTGTGCCACCAGTGCGGCGCTAACCACTTGATTTGTTGCTGCTAGATACAGCAGCAACGGTTCTTGTGGTTTGGGCGCAACCAACACTGGGGTAGAGGAGAGGTATTTCTTCAAATCCTGCAGCGCTGCTCGGCCTCCGGGGTCCACTCCATTGGGCCCGCCTTCTTCAAGATCTTGAAAAAGGGAAGGGCACGCTCGGTAGACTTGGAGATGAATCTGCTCATGGCGGCGACGCAGCCAGTGAGCCGACGCACATCCTTGATCCGCTTAGGTGCCTCAGTCTGCTCGATGGCCTTTATCTTGTCTGGGTTTGCCTCAATCCCATGTTGCGACACAAAGAACCCGAGAAGCCTGCCGGACGGGACACCGAAGACACACTTCTCAGGGTTCAACTTGAGGTTGATCTTGTGCAAATTTGAAAACATCTCTTCCAAATCTTGCACAAGTGTCGCTTTGTTCTTGGTTTTGACCACTATGTCATCCATATAGGCTTCCATATTTCTATGTAGCTGGGGCTCAAAACCAATTTGGACTGCTCTTGCAAAGGTCGAACCAGCACTCTTCAACCCGAAAGGCATCCACAAAAAGCAATACATACCACATGGGGTGATGAATGCTGTCTTCTCCTCATCTTATCTTGTCATGAAGATGTGGTGGTAGCCTGAGTAGGCGTCAAGTAATGATAACAGGTCGCACCCGGCCATGGAGTCAACAATCTGGTCGATGCGTGGCAACGAGAAAGGATCTTTCGGACAAGCCTTGTTGATATCTGTGTAATCAATACATAACCTTCACTCCCCGTTTGCCTTGCGCACCACCACCGGATTGGCCAACCACGTCGGATGGAGTACTCCTCTTACCAAACCTGCCGCCTCTAGCTTCCTGATCTCTTCCTTGATGAATTCCTGCCTCTCCAGAGCTTGCTTCTTAACCTTCTGCTTGACGGGCCGCGCATGAGGATAGACAGCAAGATGGTGCTCAATCACTTCCGTGGGAACGCCGGGAATGTCGGATGCTTGCCAAGCAAACACATCGACATTCGACCGCAGGAAAGTGACAAGCTCACCTTCCTATTTGTTGTCAAGGGTGGAGCTTATGGTGAAAGCCCCTCCCGTGCCGTTCTCTCTGACGGACACCCTCTTGGTCTCCGGTGGAGCAGCTCTGGACTTCTTGCTCTTGCCGGTGGAGCTCTCTGGCACGTCCTCAACGGGAGTGCAACACCCCGAAGAGGTGCGCTTGCCGAAGTGGGTGCGAGAGGTCTCGCCGGTCTTCTTCCCTCCCGGGGCTTCGACGACAGGAGCAGGTGCCTTTGCGGCAGCTGCTGCAACTGCTTCCCGATAGAGTTGGCCAGCACAAATCAGTGCATCTTTCTTGTCGGAGGGGACGGTGATGATGTTCATCGGCCCGGGCATCTTCAGCGTGTTGTAGGCATAATGGGAAGCCGCCATGAACTTGGCCAGCACCGGGCGGCCGAGGATCCCGTTGTAGGGCAAGGGGATCTCGGCTACCTCGAAGACAATCCTCTCCGTCCTGTAGTTCAGCTCGCCTCCAAATGTCACGGGCAGCGTGACCTTCCCCTTCGGCTGGCTCCTCCCCGGGTTGACCCCTTGAAACATGGCCGTATCTTCGAGGTCTCCATCAGGGATCTGCAGCCTTTTGATCACAACAGGCGAGATCAAGTTCGGACCGGCCCCGTCGTCAACTAGCATCTTTGTCACCTTTGTCACCTTGCAGTAGTGCGATCGGGGTGGTCCTCGGTGTCGAAGATGATAGGTGTGCTGGACCACTTCAGTGGCTTCTGTGCGTCGAGTGATGGCTCCGCCGCTGTGATCTCACGCGCCCACTGCTTGAGCTGGCGGTGAGATGTGTGCAGCGAGGCACCACCGTCGACACACATGGCCTCTGTAGCTTTCTGGAACTCGTGGTCGCCGGACTCGTCGTCCCCGTCATGATCGTCGTCTTCCTGCTTCTTGTCGCGGCCCCGGGCGGGCCTCTCTTGCTGGTTATCTTTGACACGGCGGCCTCCTTGGCCGCCACACTTCTTGCCGAATCCTTCGGCACCGTCCGGGCCCTTCTCCTTGTCCCGCCTTTCATACCCAGCTTTCTGTTCTCAGCGAGCAGCTCAACTTGTCGGCAGTTCTGGAGATCGTGGCCTTTGGTGCGGTGGATCTTGCAATACTGCTTATCAAAGCCCCCTGGCTTGTCGGCAGCCGCCAAGGCCCGGCAAGCGGCATACCCGGCAACTTCCTTGCCGGGGTCGCTCGCCTTGGCCTTCTTGGTGGCGCCGGTCTATACGTCTCCAACGTATCTATAATTTTTGATTGTTCCATGCTATTATATTACCCCTTTTGGATGTTTATGGGCTTTATTTTACACATTAATATCATTTTTGGGACTAATCTACTAACCGGAGGCCCAGCCCGTATTGCTGTTTTTTTGCCTATTTCAGTATTTCCAAGAAAAGGAATATGAAACGGAGTCCAAACGGAATGAAACCTTCGGGAGCGTGATTTTTGGAACAAACGTGATCAAGAGGACTTGGAGTGCAAGCCAAGAAGTAGCCGAGGCGGCCACGAGGGTGGAGGGCGCGCCCACCCCTACAGGGCACGCCCCCTATCTCGTGGGCCCCTCGGGCGGCCACTGACCTACTTCTTCCTCCTATATATACCCACATACCCCGAAAACATCCAGGGAGCCAACAAAAAAAAATTCCACCGTCGTAACCTTCTGTATGCGCGAGATCCCATCTTGGAGCCTTCGCCGGCACTCCGCCGGAGGGGGAATCGACCATGGAGGGCTTCTACATCAACACCCCATAGCCCCTCCGATGAGTTGTGAGTAGTTTACCACAGACCTTCGGGTCCATAGTTATTAGCTAGATGGCTTCTTCTCTCTTTTTGGATCTCAATACCATGTTCTCCCCCTCTCTTGTGGAGATCTATTTGATGTAACTCTTTTTGCGGTGTGTTTGTCGAGATCCGATGAATTGTGGGTTTATGATCGAGTTTATCTATGTGAAATATTTGAATCTCCTCTGAATTATTTTATGTATGATTGAGTTATCTTTGCAAGTCTCTTCGAATTATCAGTTTGGTTTGGCCTACTAGATTGATCTTTCTTGCCATGGAAGAAGTGCTTAGCTTTGGGTTCAATCTTGCAGTGTCCTTACCTAGTGACAGTAGGGGTTGCAAGGCACGTATTGTATTGTTGCCATCGAGGATAAAAAGATGGGGTTTATATCATATTGCATGAATTTATCCCTCTACATCATGTCATCTTTCTTAATGTGTTACTCTATTCTTATGAACTTAATACTCTAGATGCATGCTGGATAGCGGTCGATGTGTGGAGTAATAGTAGTAGATGCAGGCAGGAGTCGGTGTACTTGTCACGGACGTGATGCCTATATACATGATCATGCCTAGATAATCTCATAATTATTCGCTGTTCTATCAATTGCTCGACAGTAATTTGTTCACTGAGGGAGTCCTGGACTAGGGGGTGTCCGGACAGCCGGACTATCATCGTCCGCCGGACTCCAAGACTACGAAGATACAAGATTGAAAACTCTGTCCCGTGTCCGGATGGGACTTTCCTTGGCGTGGAAGGAAAGCTTGGCGATACGGATATGTGGATCTCCTACCATTGTAACCGACTCTGTGTAACCCTAGCCCTCTCAGGTGTCTATATAAACCGGAGGGCTTTAGTCCGTAGGACATAACTTCCATTACAACAATCATACCATAGGCTAGCTTCTAGGGTTTAGCCTCCTTGATCTCGTGGTAGATCCACTCTTGTACTACCCATATCATCAATATTAATCAAGAAGGACGTAGGGTTTTACCTCCATCAAGAGGGCCCGAACCTGGGTAAAACATCGTGTCCCTCGTCTCCTGTTACCATCCGCCTAGACGCACAGTTCGGGACCCCCTACCCGAGATCCACCGGTTTTGACACCGACATTGGTGCTTTCATTGAGAGTTCCTCTGTGCCGTCGCCGATAGGAAGGATGCCTCCACCCGTCTTCAAGGACGGTATTTTCGCCAAAGGGGCCTTGGCCACCGGCCAAACTATCCGTGTAGGTGGTTTCCTTATGACCGCCTGTCCGGACACTGCTTCGACAATGACTTCTCAAGTCATCAAAAGCAATCTTCACGTCAGCTCGGAACTGGCTGAGCGGCTGGATCCAATAGAGCTCTTGTCTGTCAATGAGCTCTTGGATCGCATCGCCGCCCTAGGAGTCGCTACGGACTACAATCAGATTGGGCTAAAAACCGATCTGAGAGAGATTAACTCTCCCCAGGTCACCCACCACGTCGCAGTGGTAGAGGAACAATGCGGCGACTCTTCTCCCGTATTGAAAACTAGTCATGTCTGGGCTCCCGAACCCTCCATGCCGGATTTCCGCGGAGGGACGGACTTCGATCAAGCACTGAACTTAAAGTCAGGCATCAGACCAGACTCGTTGGACAACGTCCAACAATCCAAGCTTCCAAATTTGGATACTTCACGGCCTTCAAGCCCTGAGTCGGGTAGGGTTCTGGATTTTATTCCACCCACCCGCCCAGACATATGCGATCTATCTCTAATACGGTAAGAGCCCGCTGAAACAGTACATCACTACTGGGCCAGATTCCTCCTGGTTATGGACAGGATAAAGGACTGCCGAGAGGAAAACGCAATCTCAATCTTTTGCAATAATTGCACAGACAAGGGAATACTGAACGCCATCAGCCGTCGTGAAATTACACGCTTCGCCGATCTGGCGTCCATAGTACGAAAGTACTGTGCGATGGAGAGTTCCCGAAAAACCGAAAACCAATTTTGGGACAATCCGGCCCCGAATACAACCCTAGTCCGAAACAAAAGGGTGCATCACACTCAGGCCCCATATACAAAAACCAAAAAGCAAAAACCCCATAGAGGGCACGGAACCGTACTGGAGGGATGGCTCAGCGGACCCTGTAAACTTCACAGTACAGAGGGCACCGTCCCAACACACAACCTTCGAGCATGTTGGATATTATGGCAGGTGGCCAAAAGTGGCGAGGAGCTTCTAGCCCCAGAAAACCACTCCAACAATACCAGTACGGTATCAACAGTCTTCGAGACCTTCGCATCAAATAATATGCGGAAACGAACAATTTGTGGCCTCGCCGAAGTCTACCAAGTAGCAACAACAAATCCATGGAGCGACACAGCCATCACATTCAACGCCAGCGACGAACCTAAATTCCGAACAGCCCGAGCACCAGCCGCACTGGTACTTAGTCCAATAGTGGACGGCTTTCGACTTACAAAGGTCCTCATGGATGGCGGTAGCAGATTAAACCTCATCTACGAGGAAACTCTTCAAAAAATGGAAATAGACTGGAGCCATATTGAGCGAAGCAGCACAACCTTCAGAGGAATAAACCCTAGCCGGGAAGCGCGCTGCACCGGAAAAATCACACTCGATGTGGTGTTCGGCTCGCCGGACAATTATAGATCCGAAGAAGTCACGTTCCAAGTGGCCCCGTTCAACAGCGGATATCACGGTATATTAGGACGAGAGGCATTCACAATTTTTCAAGCAGTACCCCATTACGGGTACATGAAGCTCAAAATGCCTAGGCCCGGCGGAATAATCACTCTCGTTAGTGATCCGGATATAGCACTCCGCGCCGAAAACAAGACAGCCGCATTAGCCCTGGAGGCACTATCCGAAGCCCTAGCGGCAGGAGAACTCACCGCGCTGCGCTCTACGGTGAATAGGGACGATGTGATACTCGATAAGAGATCCAAGTCCACCTCCTTTAAACCAGCAGATGAAATAGTAAAATTCCAGGTCCACCCAACGGACCCAACAAAGATGGCCTCCATCGGGGCACAGTTGAACCCTGATGTAGACGCCGCACTGCGAGAATTCCTTCGGGAAAATTGGGACATCTTCGCCTGGCACCCCTCAGATATGCCCGGAATCCCACGCAGATTGGCAGAACACAGCCTAAACATCCTAAAAGGATTCAAGCCAGTCAAACAGGCTCTTCAACGATTTTCCGAACCCAAAAGACAAGCAATGGGAGAAGAGCTAGCCAAACTATTGGAAGCCGGATTCATCAGAGATATCAAACATCCGGATTGGCTAGCAAATCTGGTAATGGTACCAAAGAAGGACAAATCCTGGCGCCTATGCGTCGATTTTAAAGACCTCAATAAGGCTTGCCCAAAGGATCCCTTCCCCCTCCCCCGCATTGACCAAATAATCGATGCTACTGCAGGGCACGATTCATTGTGCTTCCTCGACGCATACTCTGGCTACCATCAAATCAAGATGGCGGAAGCAGACCAAGCCGCAACGGCATTCATCACTCCATATGGACCGTTCTGCTTCAACACGATGCCCTTCGGACTTAAAAACGCCGGCGCAACATATCAGCGCATGATCCAAACATGTCTGGCCACCCAGATCGGCAAAACAGTAGAGGCATACGTAGACGACGTAGTCGTCAAAACCAAACACGTCGAAACTTTAGTAGACGACTTGAGGCTCACATTCGACAACCTCAGAGCACATGACATCAAGCTGAGTCCGGAAAAATGCATTTTCGGCGTACCAGCCGGAAAGCTGGTGGGATTCATTGTATCCGGTAGAGGAATTGAAGCAAACCCGACCAAGATCCGAGCTCTGTCACAGTTGGATATTCCAAAAGACCTCAAACAGATACAAAAATTGACTGGATGCGTGGCAGCTTTAAGCCACTTTATCTCCCGCTTGAGAGAAAAGGCACTGCCCCTCTATCGCCTCCTTAGGAGCACCGAACACTTCGAGTGGACGGATGCCGCCACTACCGGACTCGAAGAAATAAAGGACATATTGGCAACAAATCCGGTCCTAGCTGCGCCCAACCTGGGCGAACCAATGTTGTTATACATCGCAGCAACACATCAAGTTGTAAGTGCGGTACTCGTCGTCGAACGAGAGACAGAAGGGCATAAATTCCCTCTTCAAAAACCAGTGTACTACGTATCCACTGTGTTAACCCCCTGCAAGTCCCATTACCCGCACTATCAAAAGATAGCGTATGCGGCGTTCATGGCATCCCGGAAGCTCCGACACTACTTTCAAGAGTGTTCAATAACAGTGGCCTCCGAAGTACCACTTAATGACATTATAAACAACCGCGACGCAACGGGCAGGATTGCAAAATGGGCCATTGAGCTCTTACCATTCGATATAACCTACAAACCTCTCGGCGAGCTATAAAGTCACAAGTTTTGGCTGACTTTGTCGCTGAATGGACCAAAGCCGAACTCCCTAAAGAGTATGGCGCATACTCCAATTGGACTATGCACTTCGACGGCTCTAAAATGTTGGCCGAACTGGGGGCTGGCGTCGTATTGACGTCCCCGACTGGGGACACAGTCCAATATGTACTTCAAATAATGTACACGGACTCCAACAATGCATCCGAATATGAGGCCCTTTTACATGGTCTCCGGATGGCAATCTCCATGGGCATTCAACGCCTAGAGGTGCGTGGGGATTCAAACCTTGCAATATCCCAAATAAATGGAGACTTTGACGCCAAGGATCCAAAAATGGCAGCATATCGCAACGCTGTCTTAAAAATGTCAGCTCGGTTTGAAGGACTTGAATTCCATCACGTAGCCCGAGATAATAACCAAGCAGCCGACGTACTGGCACGCATCGGCGCAAAACGTGACGCTGTCCCTCCAAATATCTTCCTGGAACGGCTCTTCAAGCCATCTGTACTATGGGAAGAGGATTCCGGAAACAACAAACCGGAAAAAACCGCGCCAACCGGCAATTCAGCCGATGACATAACACCTTCAGCCCATGACATAATGGCGGTAATCGCCCCGTGGACAGAACCATTCCTAGCCTACTTGCTTAGGCAGGAACTTCCCGAAGACCAAAATGAGGCCCGCTGCATAGTCCGGCGATCGAAAGCCTACAAGGTCCATGAGGGAGAACTTTATAAGAAAAGTACAACCGGAGTCCTTCAAAGGTGTATCTCCGAAGAGGAAGGGCAAAACCTCCTGGCTAAATTCATGCCGGACTAGGCGGACACCACGCAGCAGCCCGGGCCCTTGTAAGAAAGGCATTCCATACAGGATTTTATTGGCCGACGGCCCGGGCAGATGCTCAGGACTTAGTCCAAAGATGCGTCGGTTGTCAGCTCTTTGCTAATCAGAGCCATATGCCACCCACCGCCCTCAAAACTATACCCATTACCTGGCCGTTCGCGGTCTGGGGGCTTGACATGGTTGGACCCCTTAAAGGGGGAAACCACAAGCAAAGGTACCTATTGGTCATGGTGGACAAATTCACCAAATGGATAGAGGCCAAACCAGTCAAAACGGCAGAGTCCGGACCAGTGATAGACTTTATATCCGGGGTAGTACACTGTTATGGTGTCCCCCACAGCATCATCACCGATAATGGCACGAACTTCACGGCCGACAAGGTTAAGTCATGGTGCAAAAACATGGGCATTAAGCTCGATTACGCTTCAGTCTATCATCCTCAAACCAACGGCCAAGTGGAACGAGCAAATGGTCTAATAATGAGCGGCATTAAACCCAGACTAGTGTGGTCACTTACGAAATCCGACACGCACTGGGTAGAGGAGCTCGACTCCGTGCTCTGGGGGCTGCGGACAACGCCCAACCGTACTACCGGATTCACACCATTTTTTATGGTATACGGCGCAGAAGCAGTTCTGCCCTGCGACATTATTCATGACTCACCTCGAGTACGCATGTATGAAGAAAGAGAAGCCGAGTTGGATCGGCAGGACAGCTTGGACGCATTGGAGGAAGAACGCGACATCGCCAAGGCTCGTTCCGCATTCTATCAGCAGCAGGCTCGAAGATATCAAAGCAGAGAAGTATGGGCCAAGACTTACAACGTTGGCGAACTAGTTCTACGCCTGCCAGACAAGAAAAAGGACAAGCTCAAGCCCAAATGGGAGGGCCCCTTCATCATCGATCAAGTCCTGACCGGCGGAGCGTACCGTCTACGAAATGCATCGGACAACCGACTCGAGCCGAACCCATGGAACGCAGCCCGCCTGCGAAGATTCTATGCCTAGCGCTGGGCTAAGAGTTCGTCCCCTTCCCCCGTCCAAATTTTTACACTTCAGCTGTTTTTTGTTTCTCCTTCTTCCCGTAACATTTTTCCCACAAAGCCCTTAAGGGCCTACTTGCACATTGTTCGCACATACTTGATGTGCCATCCGCACTCATTATACCTGGGGGCTTCCTTTCCAGAAGCTCAATTATAAGGGCTTTATGCCCAGCACATGTGTCAAGCTTCCACATGTACCTTTTACTCACCATTATATGCATCGATATGACTTAAGTTTTGGCCAAGCTGGGTTGCCTGGCTCCTGTGCTTACCCCTACGTTCCCGATTGTTCGGCTAGGAGGTAAAGGGAGCACCTCTGCGATTGTTACTGCCGGGTCAGCCGGATGTGTACCTCAGACTGGGTGAAGCCGAAAGCTAGCGTTCTTAAGGAATATTTGGTCGGTGACTTGAAAGATGATTTTTTACCTACTTATTTATCTGCCCCCAGATGTTTTTCTGCTTTTTTCGCTGTCCGGACATGCACTTTAGGGCATGCCTCCCAGGGAAAGGAACCCTTAACGGAACTATTCTCCCTGGAAGATGTTTCTTACTAACCATGTAATATAACATAACTAGTTGGGCACTTGTCTGATAAAGCACTAATGACCCCTACGCCTGGTCTCCATGCATACCCTGGTTGTTTCTTAACCAAGAAGGTATTCGGACACACTCCGGACTCTAGGGTCCCGAGGTTGAAGCGAAAAGGTCGGCAAAGACAAACGATCTACAATCCGGCTAGAAGGCATTTCACATGTCATTTTAAAAATACATTGTCAAATCTACCGACTGTATTCCTCCTCAATCCCGTCTAATAGGCTGTCTAACTTACAGTCCCATTGGGAAAATTTAGCAGCCAACTCTACTTGGCTGTATACTAAACTCACAGGGATCTCCTTCCCATCGGGCCCCACCGGTCCGACCTCGGCCATGTGGTTGGGATCCGCCTTCTTGTACCACGTCTTCACCATGGCCCAAGCCTCCCTGGCACCTTGGCGGCAGGCCAAAATCTTCCATAAACAGAAGCGCTGCCGCACTCCCTGAAGCTTCTCCGCAAGCTCCCCAAAGCCCTCGGGTGGGGAGAGGGCTGGCCATAAAGCCTGGACGACGCCGCTCATCGCCTGCCGAACTCGTTCGAGCAGTTGCAACAGCTCGGGAAGTTGATCACCCGTTGATACGGGCATCTCCTCCGTAGGGCGACCTGTGAGTATACCTACAAGACATATTTTGTCAATTGACTTCCTCGCCGAACTCTTCTTTTCAAAGGAGTTCGCTCAAGCACTTACTATAGATGCCGCGACGAAGCCGCTGATTTTCCTTAATGGAGCCGGACAGCTCGACCCCAACGCCTTTCAGCTCTTCTCCAAGCTGGGCGTGGGCATCTTGGAGCTTGTTCCTTTCCTGCTGCACTCTATTCAGCACCCTCTCGCCGGCCTTCAGCTGGCGCAGCAATTCCTGCCTGTCCGGATCTTGTCCGGCAGCACCTGCAATGTCATTATTAGACTTGCACGCACACCGCATAGCGCTTATATTTAAAAGCAGATGCATTACCAGGAGGGACCTCTGCGTTCCCTCCTGCGGCCTCAAGTTGGGCCTTGCACTCTTGCAGCTCCTAAGACAGTTGGGTATTCTTCTCGGTAAGATCCTGCATTTCAAATGATCCTTAAATCAGTTAACGTAACTACTTTAAGTCTCGGGGGCTACTGGCATATATAACTATTAAATTCTCTTACCCGTATGTCTTTTACATACTGCTCCGTGGCTCTGGTAAAACCATCTTGAGCAGCACGGAGGTGCGCGTCCCCCGCGTTAAAGGCATTCAACGCCTCAGGGGAGAAGCGCGCTTCACAAAATACTGTCCGGCGGCGCCTGTGGTTCATGGCGCTCTCCACCTCAGACTTGGTGGCGGACAGTCTGTCGGCATCCTCCGTTGGAGGAGTATCCGGCCCACGCCTTGCGCTTGCCTCCCCTCCAGACCGGGTGGTGGAGCCTGGCTGGTAGAGGTCGGATCGGCAACCTCTACGCCCGCAGTCCGGCGGGCGCTTCCTAGGAATGTTGCTCCAAATAATTAATTACGAGCTATACCTTTGCGGCGACGTTTCAGTCCACGCCGCGCTCCTTTTCCGCCTACTGGTCCGGACTGGCCTTTGTTGGTCAGCCGCCGCGGGCTCGGCTTCCCGCCTCGAAGGCGCTTCCTGCAAAACACCATCGTATGCGAAAGTCAGAAATGGGCAAGGAAGAAATAATGGTGTCCGGACTTCCGTCACAATCACCTGGGAAGCCGGATATAGTCCGGGGTAGTCAGCCGTAATGGCGACTAAAGCATTATCCATGCTTAGCTGGTGGAACACCCCGTCTATTAGCTCCACCTGAATGTCCGGATCCTCTTCGGAGGCCGGATCTTGGGATCTCTCTGGATCCTCGGGTTGCGGAGCTGGACTTATCATGTCCTCCACAATCCGATGCAGTTCGCTTAAACTTCGAAAACATGGGTCGGGCCCTTAAAGTGTTCGCTTACCCAACGATGGGGGGTTATTCATGGAGAACCCATTCAACAGTTTCGTCTGAAGGAAGTCTTCCTTCTCCCCCTTGTACAGGCCGGACAGGATCTGCACCAGATCCTCGGCCGAATCCAGTCCTTTGCGGCCGTGACGGGTGGCATCGTCTTCCCCGTTGAAATCCCACATGGGGTGGCCCCTGTACTGCAGTGGCTGCACCCCCCGCGTAATGCATGTTGCCATGACTCCAATCATGGTCAACCCGGAGTGGGCCAGTAATCTTATTCGGCCCATCAGATAATGGACGCTCTTGTCTTCCTCCAGTTGGGGGCTCCGCGGGCGCCAACTAAGGCGTTTCTTCAGGGGAGCAGTACTGAACTCCGGGAGGCCGATCCGAACAGGGTCCGGCAGCGGAGCGTCCTCTATATAAAACCATTCCGAAGGCCAGTCTTCGGATGCCTTCTTAGGGGTTCCGGACGGATACCCGGTCCCGGCAATGCGCCATATTTCGGCGCCGCCCACTTGATATATGGACCCCTCGTGAGAGCGGGGTACGAGGCAGAACAACCTCTTCCACAGTGCAAAATGGGGCTCGATGCCCAGAAATAGCTCGCAAAGAGCTACATAACCCGCGATATGCAGGATAGAAGCGGGTGTAAGGTGATGGAGCTGGAGTCCGTAGAACTCCAGGAGCCCGCGGAGGAACGGATGTATAGTTAATCCGAGTCCCCTTATCAGATAGGGGACGAAACATACCCGCTCCCCTTTGTTGGGACTTGGGGTAGCCTCCACTTGCTTCCCACCTTGGTAAGTGGCCAGCCCGGCTCGGACTGGAACCATGAAGGCCGGAGGGAGATATCCCCCCGCTTGGAGCTTCACTAGCTCGTTGTGCGGAACAGAGCATCTCCTCCAATCTCCTGGCAGTGGGCTGGGAGCGCGAGAAGAGGAGCCGCGCCGACGGTCCATGATGGAATGGATTCTGGGTCAAAGGCGCTCTGATGAGTATTCGCGGAAGGAAGATGGTGTGATTTGGATCTGGATTTTTGCCTCTTTTATAGGCAGATTACTTGCACGACTAGGGGGTGAAACATAAAAGATACCCTGGCTTTTCGCATTGGTGCGACGCGTGGAAGAAGGCCATTATTGGGTGTAGAAGCCAAGAAGTGCAGCATTTATAAGGAAGCCGGACACTGTTCGGCAGGTACATGGAACTTAAAGGGAGAACCCGCCTTGCAACGCCGAAGACTATATACGCGCTGGACTTATCGTCATTGAAGCCATGTTCAGGGGCTACTGAGGGAGTCCTGGACTAGGGGGTGTCCGGAGAGCCGGACTATCATCGTCCGTCGGACTCCAAGACTACGAAGATACAAGATTGAAGACTCCGTCCCGTGTCCGGATGGGACTTTCCTTGGCGTGGAAGGCAAGCTTGGCGATACGGATATGTGGATCTCCTACCATTGTAACCGACTCTGTGTAAACCTAGCCCTCTCCGGTGTCTATATAAACCGGAGGGTTTAGTCCGTAGGACATAACTTCCATTACAACAATCATACCATAGGCTAGCTTCTAGGGTTTAGCCTCCTTGATCTCGTGGTAGATCCACTCTTGTACTACCCATATCATCAATATTAATCAAGCAGGACGTAGGGTTTTACCTCCATCAAGAGGGCCCGAACCTGGGTAAAACATCGTGTCCCTCGTCTCCTGTTACCATCCGCCTAGACGCACAGTTCGGGACCCCCTACCCGAGATCCGCCGGTTTTGACACTGACATTCACCCACCGTAATACTTATGCTATCTTGAGAGAAGCCACTAGTGAAACCTATGGCCCCCGGGTCTATCTTTTATCATATAAGCTTTCAATCTACTTTTATTTGCATCTTTACTTTTCCAATCTATATTATGAAATACCAAAAGTATATTTATCTTATCATACTATCTCTATCAGATCTCACTTTCGCAAGTGGCCGTGAAGCGATTGACAACCCCTTTATTGCGTTGGTTTTGAGTTCTTTGTTTGTTTGTGTAGGTGCGTGGGACTTTTGAGGAGCCTCCTACTGGATTGATACCTTGGTTCTCAAAAACTGAGGGAAATACTTACGCTACTATTGCTGCATCACCCTTTCCTCTTCAAGGAAAACCAACGCAAGCTCAAGACATAGCAAGA
The DNA here is from genome assembly GCA_963921465.1 of Triticum timopheevii. Lineage (NCBI taxonomy): Eukaryota > Viridiplantae > Streptophyta > Magnoliopsida > Poales > Poaceae > Triticum > Triticum timopheevii. Next base: position 422,251,412 of record OY997266.1, on the reverse strand, counting down.
AGGATTTCTGGCGCCGTTGTCGGGGAGGTCTTCGCTCAAGTCAAGACATACCAAGTACCCATCACAAACTCATCTCCCTCGCATTTACATTAGTTGCCATTTGCCTCTCGTTTTCCTCTCCCCCACTTCACCCTTGCCATTTTATTTGCCCTCTCTTTCCCAACCTCTCTCTCTCTCTCCCTCTCTTTCGTTTGCCTTTTTGTTTGCTTGTGTGTTGGATTACTTGTTGCCATAGCACAAGAAAATACCAAATTGTGTGATTTCTCCAATACCAACAATAATGATTTCCTTAGTACTCCGATTGCTCCTCTTAATGATGTCGAGTCTTGTGAAATCAATACTGCTTTGCTGAATCTTGTTATGAAAGATCAATTCGCCGGCCTTCCTAGTGAAGATGCCGCTACCCATCTAAACAACTTTGGTGATTTGTGTGATATGCAAAAGAAGAAGAAAGATACGGATAATGATATTGTTTAATTTAAGTTATTTCCGTTTTCGCTTAGAGATCGTGCTAAAGTTTGGTTTTCATCTTTGCCTAAAAATAGTATTGACTCTTGGAACAAGTGCAAAGATGCTTTTATCTCTAAATATTTTCCTCCTGCTAAGATCATCACTCTTAGGAACAATATTATGAATTTTAAACAACTTTATCATGAGCATGTTGCCCAATCTTGGGAAAGAATGAAATTTATGATTCGTAATTGGCCTACTCATGGTTTGAATTTATGGATGATCATACAAAAATTTTATGCCGGTTTGAACTTTGCTTCTAGAAATCTTTTAGATTCGGCCGCGGGAGGCACGTTTATGGAAATCACCTTAGGAGAAGCTACAAAACTTCTTGATAATATTATGGCTAATTATTCTCAATGGCACACCGAAAGATCTTCTAGTAAAAAAGTGCATGCTATAGAAGAAATCAATGTTTTGAGTGGAAAGATGGATGAACTTATGAAATTATTTGCTACTAAGAGTGCTCCTTTTGATCCCAATGATATGCCTTTGTCTACTTTGATTGAGAATAATAATGAATCTATGGATGTGAATTTTGTTGGTAGGAATAGTTTTGGAAACAATGCTTATAGAGGAAACTTTAATCCTAGACCGTTCCCTAGTAATTCCTCTAATAATTATGGAAATTCCTACAATAATTCTTATGGTAATTTTAATAAGATGCCATCTGATTTTGAGAATAGTGTGAAAGAATTTATGATTTCTCAAAAGAATTTAATTGCCTTGCTTGAAGAAAAATTGCTCAAAGTTGATGATTTGGCTAGGAACGTTGATAGACTTTCGCTTGATGTTGATTCTTTGAAAGTTAGATCTACTCCTCCTAAGCATGATATCAATGAGTCTCTCAAAGCAATGAGAATTTCCATTGATGAGTGCAAGGAAAGAACCGCTAGATTGCGTGCTAAGAAAGATTGCTTTGTAAAGGCGTGTTCTTCTAGTTTCAATGAAAATAATGATGAAGATCTTAAAGTTATTGATGTGTCCCCTATTAGGTCTTTGTTTTGCAATGTGAATCTTAATAATAATGGGATTGTAGATGTCATGACTTTCATTGAACCCACTATCTCGGATTTCAAGGAATTTAATTATGATAATTGTTCTTTAGAAGGTTGTATTTCCTTGTTGCAATCCATTGTTAATTCTCCTCATGCTTATAGTCAAAATAAAGCTTTTACCAAACATATCGTTGATGCCTTGATGCAATCTTATGATGAAAACTTAATTTGGAAGTTTCTATACCTAGAAAACTTAATGATGAGTGGGAACCTACTATAAAGATTAAAATTAAAGATCATGAGTGTTATGCTTTGTGTGATTTGGGTGCTAGCGTTTCCATGATTCCAAAGACTTTATGCGATATTCTAGGTTTCCATGATCTTGATGATTGCTCTTTAAATTTGCACCTTGCGGATTCCACCATTAAAAAGGCAATGGGAAGGATCAATGATGTTCTCATGGTTGCAAATAGAAATTTGGTGCCCGTAGATTTTATCGTTCTTGATATAGATTGCAATCTTTCTTGCCCTATTATTCTTGGTAGACCTTTTCTTAGAACGATTGGCGCGATTATTGATATGAAGGAAGGGAATATTAGATTCCAATTTCCATTAAGGAAAGGCATGGAGCACTTTCCAATAAAGAAAATTAAATTACCTTATGAATCTATCATGCGAGCTACTTATGAATTGAGTGCCAAAGATGGCACTACTTAGATCTATCTTCGCTTTTATGCCTAGCTAGGGGCGTTAAACGATAGCGCTAGTTGGGAGGCAACCCAATTTTATTTGTGTTTTTTTATTTTTGTTTCTGTTTAGTAATAAATTTTTCATCTACCTTCTGTTTAGATGTGTTTTTATGTTTTAATTAGTGTTTGTGCCAAGTAGAACCTATAGGATAACCTACGGTGATAGTTAATTTGATTCTGCTGAAAAACAGAAACTTTGCGCGCATGAAATTAGTTTTGTTAAATAACAGAAACGTGCTTTTGTGTTGATTCTTTTTTCTGTAGATCAATAGACAAATTGTTCAGGACTTCCTATTTTGGTAGGATTTTTAGAGTTCCATAAGTTTGCGTTAGTTACAGATTGCCACAGACTATTCTGTTTTTGACAGATTCTGTTTTTCGTGTGCTGTTTGCTTATTTTGATGCATCTATGGCTAGTATTAAGTGGTATGAACCATAGATAACTTGACATACAGTAGGTTTAACACCAATATAAATAAAGAATGAGTTCATTACAGTACATTATGTGGTGGTTTTGCTTTCTTTCACTAACGGAGCTTATGAGATTTCCTGTTGAGTTTTGTGTTGTGAAGTTTTCAAGTTTTGGGTAAAGATTTGATGGACTATGGAATAAGGAGTGGCAAAAGCCTAATATTGGGGATGCCCATGGCACCCCAAGATATTCAAAAGTAGCCAAAAGCCTAAGCTTTGGGATGCCCCCGGAAGGCATCCCCTCTTTCGTCTTCGTTTATCGGTAACTTTACTTGGAGCTATATTTTTATTCGCCACATGATATGTGTTTTGCTTGGAGCATTGTGTATGATATTAGTATTTGCTTTTTAGTTTACCACAATCATCCTTGCTGTACACACCTTTTGGGAGAAGCCCACTTGATTGAAAATTATTAGAATACTCTATGTGCTTCACTTATATCTTTTGAGCTAGATAGTTTTTGCTCTAGTACTTCACTTATATCTTTTAGAGCACGGCGGTGGCTTAATTTTGTAGAAATTGCTAGTCTCTCATGCTTCACTTATATTATTTTGAGAGTCTCTTAGAACAGCATGGTATTTTCTATGGTTATAAAATTGGTCCTAAAATGGTAGGCATCCAAGTTGGGTATAATAAAACTATCATAGGAAGTGAATTGGATGCTATGATCAATTTGATACTTGATAATTGTTTTGAGATATGGAGGTGGCGATATTAAAGTCATGCTAGTTGGGTGATTATGAATTTAAAGAATGCTTGTGTTGAAGTTAGCAAGTCCCATAGCATGCACGTATGGTTAAAGTTGTGTAACAAATTTGAAACATGAGGTGTCCTTGAATTGTGCATCCTTATGAGTGGCGGTCGGGGACGAGCGATGGTCTTTTCCTACCAATCTATACCTCTAGGAGCATGCGCGTAGTGCTTGGTTTTTGATGACTTCTAAATTTTTGCAATAAGTATATGAGTTCTTTTGACTAATGTTGAGTCCATGGATTATACGCACTTTTACCTTTCCATCATTGCTAGCCTCTTCGGTACCGTGCATTGCCCTTTCTCACCTTGAGAGTTGGTGCAAACTTCGCTGGTGCATCCAAACCCCGTGATATGATATGCTCTATCACACATAAACCTCCTTATATCTTCCTCAAATCAGCCACCATACCTACCTATTATGGCATTTCCATAGCCATTCCGAGATATATTGCCATGCAACTTTCCACCATTCCGTTTATCATTATGACATGCATTACTTTTGTCATATTGTCATTGCATGATCATGTAGTTGACATCGTATTTGTGGCAAAGCCACCATGCATAATTTTTCATACATGTCACTCTTGATTCATTGCACCATCCCGGTACACCGCCGGAGGCATTCATATAGAGTCATATCTTGTTCTAGTTTCGAGTTGTAATTCATAAGTTGTAAATCAATAGAAATGTGATGATCATCATTATTAGAGCATTGTCCCCAAAAAGAAAAAAAAGGAAGGCCCAAAAAAAGAAAAAGAAAGAAAATAAAGAAAATAAAGGGGCAATGTTACTATCTCTTTTTCCACACTTGTGCTTCAAAATAGCACCATGTTCTTCATGTAGAGAGTCTCATATGTTGTCACTTTCATATACTAGTGGGAATTTTTCATTATAGAACTTGGCTTCTATATTCCTACGATGGGCTTCCTCAAAATGCCCTAGGTCTTCGTGAGCAAGCAAGTTGGATGCACAGCCACTTAGTTTCTTTTGTTGAGCTTTCATTCATTTATAGCTCTAGTGCATCCGTTGCATGGCAAACCCTACTCCTCATGTTGACATCAATTGATGGGCATCTCCATAGCCCGTTGATTATTCTCGTTGATACGTCTCCAACGTATCTATAATTTTTGATTGCTCCATGCTACTTTATCTACTATTTTAGGAAATATTGGGCTTTATTATCCACTTTTATATTATTTTTGGGACTAACCTATTAACCGGAGGCCCAGCCCAGATTTGCTATTTTATGCCTATTTCAGTGTTTCGAGGAAAAGGAATATCAGACGCAGTCAAAACAGAACGAAATCAACTGGAGAAGTTATTTTTGGAAGGAAAGCAACCTGATAGACTTGGAGTGCATGTCAGGGGAGTCCCGGGCTGCCCACGAGGGTGGGGGGCGCTCCCACCCCCCTGGGCGTGCCCCCCTGGCTCGTGAGCACCCCGGAGGTCCACCGACGTACCCCTTGCACCTATATATACCTACGTACCCTAAAACTTCCAGAACAGAAGATAGATCGAGAGTTCCGCCGCTGCAAGCCTCTCTGGCCACCAAAAACCTCTCGGGAGCCCGTTCCGGCACCCTGCCGAAGGGGGAACCCATCACCGGTGGCCATCTTCATCATCCTGGCACTATCCATGACGAGGAGGGAGTAGTTCACCCTCGGGGCTGAGGGTATGTACCAGTAGCTATGTGTTTGATCTCTCTCTCTCGTGTTCTCTCTCGTGTTCCCTCTATGGCACGATCTTGATGTATCCCGAGCTTTGCTATTGTAGTTGGATCTTATGATGTTTCTCCCCCTCTACTCTCTTGTGATGAATTGAGTTTCCCCTTTGAAGTTATCTTATCGGACTGAGTCTTTTATGAGAACACTTGATGTATGTCTTGCCGTGATTATCTGTGGTGACAATGGGATATCATGTGCCACTTAATGTATGTTTTGGTGATCGACTTGCGGGTTTCGTGACATTGGGAACCTATGCATAGGGGTTGGCACACGTTCTTGACTCTGCGGTAGAGACTTTGGGGCACTCTTTGAAGTACTTTGTGTTGGTTGGATGAATCTGAGATTGTGTGATGCATATCATATAATCATGCCCACGGATACTTGAGGTGACAATGGAGTATCTAGGTGACATTAGGGTTTTGGTTGATTTGTGTCTTAAGGTGTTATTCTAGTACTAACTCTTTTATAGATTGATCCGAAAGAATAACTTTGAGGTGGTTTCATATCCTACCATAATCTCTACGTTTGTTCTCCACTATTAGTGCCTTCGGAGTGACTCTTTGTTGCATGTTGAGGGCTTGTTATATGATCTATCTATGTTATTATTGTTGAGAGAACTTGCACTAGTGAAAGTATGAACCCTAGGCCTTTTTTCCTATCATTGCAATACCGTTTACGCTCACTTTTATCTTTAGTTACCTTGCTGTTTTTATTATTTCAGATTACAAAAACCTATATCTACTATCTATTTTGCACTTGTATCACCATCTCTTCGCCGAACTAGTGCACCTATACAATTTACCATTGTATTGGGTCTGTTGGGGACACAAGAGACTTTTTGTTATTTGGTTGCAGGGTTGCTTGAGAGAGACCATCTTCATCCTACGCCTCCTACGGATTAATAAACCTTAGGTCATACACTTGAGGGAAATTTGCTACTGTCCTACAAACCTGTGCACTTACAGGCCCAACAACGTCTACAAGAAGAAGGTTGTGTAGTAGACATCAAACTCTTTTCTGGCGCCGTTGCCGGGGAGGCAAAGGTAAAGGGTACTCACTCCGTCAACTAAGCTCTTTTCTGGCGCCGTTGAGTGCTTGAAGGTATATCTTTAGATCTCGCCATCGAATCTTTTTGTTTCTTGTTTTAGCACTAGTTAGTCTATAAAATAAAATTACAAAAAAATGGAATTGAGTTTGTCTCATACGCTTCATCTTTTTAATATCTTTCGTGAGTATGATGGAAAGGAAAATTGTGCTCAAGTGCTAGAAGAAGAATTACATAGAATGCTTGGCATGAAATATGTGAAGGATGAGCATGATTGCAATGTTGTTAGTATGAATTCCTTGAATATCCATGATGCTAATGATATGCAAAGCCACAAGCTTGGGGAAGCTATGTTTGATGAAGATGATATTTTTTGTCCCCCAAGCTTTGATGAGCAAATTTACTATGATGAAAGCATGCCTCCTATCTATGATGATTATTGTGATGACACATATGCTTTAAAGAATAATGATAACCAGGAAACTTGTCATCTTGATCTTAATTTTCAATCACATGATAGTTATTTTGTTGAGTTTGCTCCCACTACTATTCATGAGAAGAATTTTGCTTATGTGGAGAGTAGTAAATTTTCTATGCTTGTAGATCATGAAAAGAATGCTTTAGGTGCTGGTTATATTGTTGAATTCATTCATGATGCTACTGAAAATTATTATGAGGGAGGAATATATGCTTGTAGGAATTGCAATAATGTCAAGTTTCCTCTCTATGTGCTTAAAGTTTTGAAGTTATGCTTGTTTTACCTTCCAATGCTTGTTGATTATTGTTCCCATAAGTTGTTTGCTCAAAAAATCCCTATGCATAGGAAGTGGGTTAGACTTAAATGTGCTAGTCATATGCTTTATGATGCTCCCGTTATGTTTCAATTCTTAATCTTTTATGTGAGCATCATTGTCATCATCATGCCTAGCTAGAAATGCATTAAAGAAAAGTGCTTGTTGGGAGACAACCCAATATTTATCCTTACTGTTTTTGTGTGTTCACATGATTATGCTACTGTAGTAATCATGTTTTATAGCTTTTGTTTCAATAAATTGCCAAGTTAGACCTTTAGGATGGCTTACGGTGATAGTTGTGTTGATCCTGCTGAAAATCAGAAACTTTTGCACCCCCTAAATTAGTTTTGTTAATTCACATAAACGTGCTTCTGATCTGATTCTTTTTGATCTGGATTGGTACACGAAATTCCTAGGACTTCCTAATTTTTTAGGATTTTTGGAGTTCCAGAAGTATATGTTTGATACAGATTACTACAGACTATTCTGTTTTTGACCGATTCTGTTTTCTGTGTGTTGTTTGCTTATTTTGATGAATCTATAAGTAGTACCGGAGTGTATGAACCATAGATAAGTTGAAGTACAGTAGATATTACACCCATATGAATTTAGAATGAGTTCATTACAGTACCTAAGTGGTGGTTTTATTTTATTATACTAACGAAGCTTACGAGTTTTCTGTTGAGTTTTGTGTTGTGGAGTTTTCAAGTTTTGGGTAGAGAATCGATGGACTATGGAATAAGGAGTGGCAAGAGCCTAAGCTTGGGGATGCCCAAGTCACCCCAAGGTAATATTCAAGGACAACCAAGAGCCTAAGCTTGGGGATGCCCCGGAAGGCATCCCCTCTTTCGTCTTCGTTCATCGGTAACTTTACTTGGAGCTATATTTTTATTCACCACATGATATGTGTTTTGCTTGGAGCGTCATTTTCTTTTGTTAGTTTTTGCTTGCTGTTTAAATAAAGTATCAAGATCTGAAATTCTTTAATGAGAGAGAGTCTTCGCATAGTTGCATAATTATTTAGCTACTCATCGACCTTCACTTATATCTTTCGGAGTAGTTTGTCATTTGCTCTAGTGCTTCACTTATATCTTTTAGAGCATGGTGGTAGTTTTATTTTGAAGAAATAGATGAACTCTCATACTTCACTTAGATTAATTTGAGAGTCGTTAATAGCATGGTAATTTGCTTAATATTAATATACTTGGTATTCAAGATATGTGAAACTTTCTTTTGAGTGAATTGAATACTAAGATAAGTTTGATGCTTGATAATTGTTTTGAGATATGGAGGTGATAATATCAAAGTCGTGCTAGTTGGGTAATTATGAATTCAAAAAATGCTTGTGTTGAAGTTTGCAAGTCCCGTAGCATGCACGTATGGTTAAAGTTGTGTAACAAATTTGAAACATGAAGTGTACCTGGCTTGTGCATCCTTATGAGTGGCGGTCGGGGACGAGCGATGGTCTTTTCCTGCCAATCTATCCCCCTAGGAGCATGCGCGTAGTACTTGGTTTTTGATGACTTATAAATTTTTGCAATAAGTATATGAGTTCTTTTGACTAATGTTGAGTCCATGGATTATACGCACTCCCACCTTTCCACCTTTGCTAGCCTCTTCGGTACCGTGCATTGCCCTTTCTCACCTTGAGAGTTGGCGCAAACTTCGCCAGTGCATCCAAACCCCGTAATATGATACGCTCTATGACACATAAACCTCCTTATATCTTCCTCAAAACAGTCACTATACCTACCTATCATGGCATTTCCATAGCCATTCCGAGATATATTGCCATGCAACTTCCACCATCATCATCATGACATGCATTACTTTTGTCATATTGCCATTGCATGATCTTGTAGTTGACATCGTATTTGTGGCAAAGCCACCATGTATTATTTTCCATACATTTCACTCTTGATTCATTGCACTATCCCGGTATACCGCCGGAGGCATTCATATAGAGTCATATCTTGTTCTAAGTTTCGAGTTGTAATCCTTGTGTTGTAATCAATGGAAGTGTGATGATCATCATTATTAGAGCATTGCCCCCCAAAAAAGAGAAAGGCCAAAAAAAAAGAAAGGCCCCAAAAAAAAGAAGGGCAATGCTACTATCTCTTTTTCCACACTTGTGCTTCAAAGTAGCACCTTGTTCTTCATGTAGTGAGTCTCGTATATTGTGCTTCAAAGTAGCACCTTGTTCCTCATGTAGTGAGTCTCATAAGTTGTCTTTTTTATACTAGTGGGAATTTTTCATTATAGAACTTGGCTTGTATATTCCTATGATGGGCTTCCTCAAATGCCCTAGGTCTTCGTGAGCAAGCAAGTTGGATGCAAACCCACTAGTTTTCTTTTGTTGAGCATTCATAGCTCTAGTGCATCCGTTGCATGGCAATCCCTACTCCTCATGTTGACATCAATTGATGGGCATCTCCATAGCCCATTGATTAGCCTTGTCAATGTGAGACTTTCTCCTTTTTTGTCTTCTCCACACAATCCCCATCATCATATTCTATTCCACCCATAGTGCTATATCCATGGCTCACGCTCATGTATTGCGTGAAGGTTGAAAAAGTTTGAGATTATTTAAGTATGAAACAATTGCTTGGCTTGTCATCGGGGGTATAGAAGTTGGGAACATATTTGTGTGACGAAAATGAAGCATAGCCTAACTATATGATTTTGTAGGGATGAACTTTCTTTTGCCATGCTATTTTGAGAAGACATGATTGCTTTGATTAGTATGCTTGAAGTATTATTATTTTTGTGTCAATATGAACTTTTGTCTTGAATCTTTCGGATCTGAATATTCATATCACAATTAAGAAGATTTACATTGAAATTATGCCAAAGTATCACTCCGCATCAAAAATTCTTTTTTATCATTTACCTACTCAAGGACGAGCAGGAATTAAGCTTGGGGATGCTTGATACGTCCCCAACGTATCTATAATTTTTGATTGCTCCATGCTACTTTATATACTGTTTTAGGAAATATTGGGCTTTATTATCCGCTTTTATATTATTTTTGGGACCAACCTATTAACCGGAGGCCCAGCCCAGATTTGCTGTTTTATGCCTATTTCAGTGTTTCGAGGAAAAGGAATATCAGACGGAGTCAAAACGGAACGAAATCAACTAGAGATGTTATTTTTGGAAGGAAAGCAACCTGATAGACTTGGAGTGCATGTCAGGGGAGTCTCGGGCTGCCCACGAGGGTGGGGGGCAAGCCCACCCCCCTGGTGCGCCCCCCTGCCTCGTGAGCACCCCGGAGGTCCACCGACGTACCCCTTGCACCTATATAAACCTACGTACCCTAAAACTTCCAGAACAGAAGATAGATCGGGAGTTCCGCCGCCGCAAGCCTCTGTAGCCACCAAAAACCTCTCGGGAGCCCGTTCCGGCACCCTACCGGAGGGGGAACCCATCACCGGTGGCCATCTTCATCATCCCGACGCTATCCATGACGAGGAGGGAGTAGTTCAACCTCGGGGCTGAGGGTATGTACCAGTAGCTATGTGTTTGATCTCTCTCTCTCTCTCTCGTGTTCTCTCTTGTGTTCCCTCTATGGCACGATCTTGATGTATCCCGAGCTTTGCTATTGTAGTTGGATCTTATGATGTTTCTCCCCCTCTACTCTCTTGTGATGAATTGAGTTTCCCCTTTGAAGTTATCTTATCGGATTGAGTCTTTTATGAGAACACTTGATGTATGTCTTGCCGTGATTATCTGTGGTGACAATGGGATATCATGTGCCACTTGATGTATGTTTTTGTGATCAACTTGCGGGTTTCGTGACATTGGGAACCTATGCATAGGGGTTGGCACACGTTCTTGACTCTCCGGTAGAGACTTTGGGGCACTCTTTGAAGTACTTTGTGTTGGTTGGATGAATCTGAGATTGTGTGATGCATATCATATAATCGTGCCCACGGATACTTGAGGTGACAATGGAGTATGTAGGTGACATTAGGGTTTTGGTTGATTTGTGTCTTAAGGTGTTATTCTAGTACGAACTCTTTTATAGATTGATCCGAAAGAATAACTTTGAGGTGGTTTCGTACCCTACCATAATCTCTACGTTTGTTCTCCGCTATTAGTGGCTTCGGAGTGACTCTTTGCTGCATGTTGAGGGCTTGTTATATGATCTATCTATGTTATTATTGTTGAGAGAACTTGCACTAGTGATAGTATGAACCCTAGGCCTTGTTTCCTATCATTGCAATACCGTTTACGCTCACGTTTATCTTTAGTTACCTTGCTGTTTTTATTATTTCAGATTACAAAAACCTACATCTACTATCTATTTTGCACTTGTATCACCATCTCTTCGCCGAACTAGGGCACCTATACAATTTCCCATTGTATTGGGTGTGTTGGGGACACAAAAGACTTTTTGTTATTTGGTTGCAGGGTTGCTTGAGAGAGACCATCTTCATCCTACGCCTCCTACGGATTGATAAACCTTAGGTCATCCACTTGAGGGAAATTTGCTACTGTCCTACAAACCTGTGCACTTGCAGGCCCAACAACGTCTACAATAAGAAGGTTGTGTAGTAGACATCACTCGTCAATGTGAGACTTTCTCCTTTTTTGTCTTCTCCACACAATCCCCATCATCATATTCTATTCCACCCATAGTGCTATATTCATGGCTCACGCTCATGTATTGCGTGAAAGTTGAAAAAGTTTGAGATTATTTAAGTACGAAACAATTGCTTGGCTTGTCATCGGGGGTGTAGAATTTGGGAACATTTTTGTGTGACGAAAATGAAGCATAGCCTAACTATATGAGTTTGTAGGGATGAACTTTCTTTAGCCATGTTATTTTGAGAAGACATGATTGCTTTGATTAGTATGCTTGAAGTATTACTATTTCTTATGTCAATATGAACTTTTATTTTGAATCATTTGGATCTGAACATTCATGCCACAATAAAGAGAATTACATTGAGATTTATGCTAGGTAGCATTCCACATCAAAAATTCTGTTTTTATCATTTACCTACTCGAGGACGAGCAGGAATTAAGCGTGGGCATGCTTGATACGTCTCCAATGTATCTATAAATTTTTATTGTTCCATGCTATTATATTACCCCTTTTGGATGTTTATGGGCTTTATTTTACACATTTATATCATTTTTGGGACTAACCTACTAACCGGAGGCCCAGCCCGTATTGCTGTTTTTTTTGCCTATTTTAGTATTTCGAAGAAAAGGAATATCAAATGAAGTCCAAACGGAATGAAACCTTCGGGAGCGTGATTTTTTGGAACAAACGTGATCCAGAGGACTTGGAGTGCAAGCCAAGAAGCAGCCGAGGCGGCCACGAGGGTGGAGAGCGCGACCACCCCTACAGGGCGCGCCCCCTGTCTCGTGGGCCCCTCGGGCGGCCACCGAACTACTTCTTCCTCCTATATATACCCACGTACCCCGAAAACATCCAGGGAGCCAACGAAAAACAATTTCCACCGCCGTCACCTTCTGTATCTGCGAGATCCCATCTTGGAGCCTTCGTCGGCACTCTGCCGGAGGGGGAATCGACCACGGAGGGCTTCTACATCAACACCATAGCCCCTCTGATGAGTTGTGAGTAGTTTACCACAGACCTTCGGGTCAATAGTTATTAGCTAGGTGGCTTCTTCTCTCTTTTTGGATCTCAATACCATGTTCTCCCCCTCTCTTGTGGAGATCTATTTGATGTAACTCTTTTTGTGGTGTGTTTGTCAAGATCCGATGAATTGTGGGTTTATGATCGAGTTTATCTATGAGAAATATTTGAATCTCCTCTAAATTCTTTTATGTATGATTGAGTTATCTTTGCAAGTCTCTTCGAATTATCAATTTGGTTTGGCCTACTAGATTGATCTTTCTTGCCATGGGAGAAGTGCTTAGCTTTGGGTTCAATCTTGCGGTGTCCTTACCCAGTGACAGTAGGGGTTGCAAGGCACATATTGTATTGTTGCCATCGAGGATAAAAAGATGGGGTTTATATCATATTGCATGAATTTATCCCTCTACATCATGTCATCTTTCTTAATGCGTTACTCTGTTCTTATGAACTTAATACTCTAGATGCATGCTGGATAGCGGTCGATGTGTGGAGTAATAGTAGTAGATGCAGGCAAGAGTTGGTCTACTTGTCACGGACGTGATGCCTATATACATGATCATGCCTAGATAATCTCATAATTATTCGCTTTTCTATCAATTGCTCGACAGTAATTTGTTCACCCACCGTAATACTTATGCTATCTTGAGAGAAGCCGCTAGTGAAACCTATGGCCCCCGGGTCTATCTTTTATCGTATAAGCTTTCAATCTACTTTTATTTGCATCTTTACTTTTCCAATCCATATTATGAAATACCAAAAATATATTTATCTTATCATACTATCTCTATCAGATCTCACTTTCGCAAGTGGCCGTGAAGGGATTGACAACCCCTTTATTGCGTTGGTTGCGAGTTCTTTGTTTGTTTGTGTAGGTGCATGGGACTTTTGAGGAGCCTCCTACTGGATTGATACCTTGGTTCTCAAAAACTGAGGGAAATACTTACGATACTATTGTTGCATCACCCTTTCCTCTTCAAGAAAAACCAACACAAGCTCAAGACGTAGCACCGGTGTCGTCGGACCCCTCGACAGCAAGTACAGTCTTGCCCTTGCGCTTCCTGTTACGACGGCGGCCCTTCTTCGTCGGGGCAGCGTCGTCGTCTTCCATGGAGTCGGTTTCCGCGCAGGCGTCCTCGCCGGGGTACTTCCTCCCGTCTTCTACCTGAGCACACCTATCGTCCAGAATATAAAGTTCGGCCACATCCTGACCTTGTTCATTGCCAGCTCCTCACGCATCTTGCGGTTATGCACATTCTGATGGAATGCGCTGATCATGGCGGCAGGATGAATGCCTGGGTTGTTATACTGCACTCGGCTGAACCTTTGGATGTACTTGCGCAGGTTTTCTCCTTCCTTCTGGGGGATGATGTGCAAATCGCTCGCCTGGCCATGAGCTTGATGGCCCCCAGTGAAGGCGCCAACAAACTCATGACACAGATCCGACCAAGAAGAGATGGAATCCACCGGCAAGTGCATCAACCATGACATAACATTGGGCTTGAGCACCAACGGGAAGTAATTGGCAAGCACCTTATTGTCGCGGGCCCCAACAGCTTGCATCGCGATGGTGTAGATGCTGAGGAACTCTAACGGGTGGGTCTTGCCGTTGTACTTCTCGCTGACGTCGGGTCTGAGCATGTGGTGGGAGGGCCACTGGAACTGCCGTAGCTCATGGGTGAAGGCCGGACAACCCACCTCGTAGGGTAGCCACCGTAGCCCCCCGGTGCTGGGTGGTCCATAGTGGGCCCTGTCCACCTGTCTGACTGGTGGCGCGCATCATACCGGCGCTCAATGGTGGTTCGAGCGTATTCAAGGGCTCGCTCCCAAAGAACTTGACGCTGGTCACGGTGGGTCTGCGGATCGGACGACGCTATGGAGATATCATCACGAGCGTCATCACGACGGATCGACACCCGCGGTGGCTGGTGTGGAGGAGGAGAATGCACCGTGGCTGCATCGCCCCCAGCCCGTCCACCGCTAGCATGCGGTGGCTCGACGGAGCAACGGCCTACGGGCCCCGCCGGTCGCGGCTCATCTTTGTTGGCGATGCCGACAAGGCTCCGGACAATGGCTCTCCACTCATCGAGCCTCTTCGCAGTAGGAGGAAAATCGAGTAGCAGCTGATGGATTCATATACCTAGGGTAGGGTCATAGGCCTGACCTGAATGCCCTACCCTAGGACAGCTTTAGAAGAGATCACCTTCCAGTCGACCAACTAAGAACCCACTCGACTGGAAGAAGGACTCGACTATGGAGATTCACTCGACCATGGAGATACACTCGACCATGAAGATACACTCGACCACCAGAAGGTCAGAAGGCACTCCGTACTGCAACGGTCTGTAATTGAATAGACTTAATGATAGTTAAGGCATTTTATGTGGGGCGTTACCAGTAACGCCCCAGACTTAATACACTTTAAACCCTTCATTACGTGGGCTGGTAGGGGTCCTGACGTACTCTATATAAGCCACCCCCCTCCACAGGCAGAAGGGTTCGGACTCTTGTAACACCTATACACATAATCCACTCGACCGCCTCAGGGCTCCGAGACGTAGGGCTTTTACTTCCTCCGTGAAGGGCCTGAACTCGTACATCGCTTGTGTTTACAACTTCTCCATAGCTAGGACCTTGCCTCTCCATACCTACCCCCCACTCTACTATCAGACTTAGAACCACGACAGTTGGCGCCCACCGTGGGGCGGTGTTTTAGCGATTTTGTGGAGAAGTTGCAGTATTTCCGAATACTTTCATCGTGATGACTGCTGGAGTTTTGGTCGAAGGGCGCGAGATCCGTCTTGGCGCTCTCACCTTCGTCATCGACGACTCCGCGTGGCTCCAGGAGGCTCCACTTGACGTTGATGCGCTCCCCGTCCGCGGTGCGACGCATTTTCGCGCATGTGTCTGCGGCGTTCTGCTGCGGCAACCGTCGGCCCCCTATCGGTCGACTCCTTTATCGGTCGCCCGCCCGGTCTCCCACCAGCGCAAGCGCTCTGGTCGGTCGAGGCTTCAGCGGTGGGTGAAACACGCGGTGGCTCACCAGGTGGCCATCGCACAAGTTGCGGCAATCGAGCCCGACGAATCTCTCTACGGCCTGTTCGATCTGTCGACTGGCTCCATAGAGACTGCATCCGAGTGCGATAGCAGTGATCCAGCGGCGGAAATTCTCATGGTCGACGGGCCCCGCAGTCCTCCTGGCTTTGCCCATGGCGGCGGAGCAGGCGGCGGAGGTAGCCCCGCACAGGACCACGAAGAGTACCAGCCCGAGGCACTCGACTCTCTACAGAGAGAGGAGCTTCGCCGCAGGAACATGGATGCCCTGCATACTCCTATTACGGGAGAAACCCCCGAGGCTCGCGCCTTGGAGGAGGCACGTTTGGCCAATGTGGCTGAACGCGCTCGTCTGGAGAACCTTCAGCGAGCACTCGACGAGCGCGCGCGGCAACGAGTCCCCGAAGCCAGTCGACGTCGACTCTTCCCACCGACTCAGGTATACCGCACGCCAATTCAGAATTTAGCAGCTGCAACCCGTATAGCAGAGTCCATCCAGCCTTCACAGTCGGAAGCTGGGAGAGGCTTGATGCAGATCAGAGATTTGCTCCGAGCAGCTGGGGACCAGAACTCAGCCGTGTCGCAGTCGCGCAACAGAATTCACAGTCGATCCGTCGCTGCGAATACGGTTCAGTCGGCTCACAGTCCTAGATCGCCTCCGCGGCGGGAAGGACGCGACAACCAGCGTGATCAGCATGGAGACCGACACGACCGAGATGACAGGCGTCGAGTGCCTGTTTCCCCTCCGAGGGAAGGGTCTTACGCTCCTCGCCGACAGGATGACAGGCGTCAGTTCAGTGTGGGGCGAAGGGTTCCAGTCGACCCCAGGGGGCCAGGCTTCGATGCGCGATCCATTATCGTGCAAAGCTTGGTCGACCGGAACAGAGCCCATCGAGGTGGACCCGAGAGAGATGCACCCACGAGCAGTCGAGTGCATGTTTCTGGTCCAGAGTGTTTTAGCAGGGCTATCAGAGCCGCAGTGATTCCCCCCAATTTCAGGTTGGCGACAGGAGTCAGCAAGTTCACTGGAGAGTCCAAGCCTGAAACTTGGCTCGAGGATTACCGAGTGGCTGTTCAGATTGGCGGCGGGAATGATGAGGTGGCCATGAAGCATTTGCCCCTTATGCTGGAAGGTTCAGCCAGAGCGTGGTTCAATCAGTTACCTCCTAGCAGTATTTACACTTGGGAAGATTTGTTCCGAGTGTTCGTCAGAACTTTTGAAGGAACCTGCAAGCGACTAGCTGGTTTGACAGAGCTGCAAGTTTGTGTGCAGAAGCCCAATGAGACTCTCAGAGAGTATATTCAGAGGTGGATCACTCTGCACCATACTGTGGAAAATGTGTCTAATCATCAAGCAGTCTGCGCCTTCAAAGATGGCGTCAAAAACAGAGAATTGAGTCTGAAGTTTGGTCGAACCGGAGACATGACTCTGAGTCGGATGATGGATATTGCTACCAAGTACGCAAATGGTGAGGAAGAGGACCGACTCCGAAGCGGCAAGTTTAAGCCAAGTCAGTCGGAGAAGGGAAATTCCAGTCGGAAACAGAAGCAGAAAGCCGAGCCAGCAGCTCCTGGAGAGGCTCTGGCCGTAACTCAGGGAAAGTTCAAAGGGAAGCCAAAAGGATCCTGGAATCCTAAGAAAGTAAAGGATAAAGAAGGAAACGACGTGATGGATATGCCATGCCACATCCACACGAAGAAAGATGAAGAGGGCAACATTATTTACCCAAAGCACACCACTCGCCAGTGTCGACTCCTGATCCAGCAGTTTCAGGGAAAACAGTCTAAGGACAAGGAGAAAGAGTCAGACAAGGCCAGAGACAAAGAGGACAGTGAGGAAGAATATCCACATATCAACTCCACTCTGATGATCTTCGCGGATGTGGAAAGCAAGAGTCGACTGAAAGTCATTAACCGTGAGGTGAATATGGTTGCCCCAGCAAAACCAAGTTATCTGAAATGGTCCCAAACACCCATCACATTCGACCAATCTGATCACCCGACTCATATTGCCACCCCTGGGAGGCAAGCTTTGGTGGTCGATCCAGTTGTCGAAGGCACTCGACTGACGAAAGTGTTGATGGACGGTGGCAGTGGGCTGAACTTGTTATATGCAGACACACTGAAGGGAATGGGCATTCCGATGTCCCGATTGAGCACCAGCAACATGAGTTTCCACGGAGTCATACCAGGGAAGAAAGCCAACTCACTCGGCCAAATAGCCCTGGACGTGGTTTTTGGCGACTCAAAACATTTTCGCAAGGAAAAGTTGACCTTTGAGGTAGTGGATTTTCAGAGCGCGTACCACGCCATTTTGGGGAGGCCCGCCTACGCACGGTTCATGGCTCGACCATGTTACGTGTACCTCAAACTGAAAATGCCAGGTCCCAAAGGGGTGATCACTGTCACCGGCGATCGGAAAAAGGCAGAAGAGTGCTTTCAGAAGGGCTCAAAGATTGCCGATTCCCAGGTGACAGCGGTCGAGTTCGAAGAATACAAGCAAAACGCAGATCCGAGTGATTTGTTGCGATCCAAGAAACCAGCCACAGAATCTGCATTTCAGTCGTCTGGTGAGACGAAGCCTGTTCATATTCACCCGACCGACCCCGATGCAGCCCCGACCCACATCTACACGACACTCGACCCGAAATAGGAAGAAGCGCTCATCCAGTTCCTCCGTGAGAACTGGGACATTTTTGCATGGAAGCCAGCTGACATGCCAGGTGTTCCCAGGGGACTGGCTGAGCATCGCCTCAGAGTCGACAAATCAGCAAAGCCAGTCAAAGAGCATCTTCGGCGGTCCGCCGTCCAGAAGAGAAAAGCTATCGGTGAGGAAGTGGCTCGACTATTGGCGGCAGGATTTATCCGAGAGATATACCACTCCGAGTGGCTCGCTAATGTCGTCATGGTTCCCAAGAAGGACAAGTCACTCCGCATGTGCATTGACTTCAAGCACATCAATCGGGCCTGCCCGAAAGATCATTTCCCTCTCCCTCGCATAGATCAAATTGTTGACTCGACCGCGGGATATGAGAGATTGTCTTTTTTAGACGCATATTCCGGGTATCATCAGATCCGTCTGTACGGACCCGATGAAGTAATAACAGCTTTCATCACTCCATTCGGGTGCTTCTGCTATATCACCATGCCATTCGGCCTCAAGAATGCCGGAGCCACATTTATGCGTATGATTCAGAAGTGTCTTCTCACTCAAATCAGTCGGAATGTGGAAGCGTATATGGATGATATCGTCGTTAAGTCGCGAAAAGGTTCCGACCTGCTTGCTGACCTCGCCGAAACATTTGCCAACCTCAGAAGGTACGATATCAAGCTCAATCCATCGAAGTGCACATTCGGAGTTCCTGGTGGAAAGTTACTCGGTTTTCTCGTTTCCGAGCGAGGAATCGACGCAAATCCAGAGAAGATCGGCACTATTCTACGAATGAAACGCCCTGTGCGAGTGCACGATGTCCAGAAGCTTACTGGATGCTTGACCGCATTAAGTCGATTCATCTCATGACTCGGTGAAAAGGCATTGCCTCTTTACCGACTGATGAAGAAGGCAGACAAGTTCGAGTGGACTCCAGAAGCTGATGCAGCGTTTGCCGAGCTAAAAGCTCTGCTCTCCACCCAGCCGGTGCTTGCTGCTCCAATCAGCAAAGAGCCTTTGTTGCTTTATATTGCAGCCACAGGACAAGTCGTCAGTACAGTACTTACGGTCGAGCGGGAAGAAGAAGGAAAAGCCTTCAAAGTTCAGCGCCCGGTGTATTATTTGTCTGAAGTTTTGACTCCATCCAAGCAGAGATATCCTCATTATCAGAAGCTTGTGTATGGAATATACATGACCACGAAGAAGGTTGCTCATTATTTCTCTGATCATTCTATCACAGTCGTCAGCGACGCTCCACTATCAGAGATTCTGCACAACAGAGATGCAACTGGTCGAGTGGCGAAATGGGCGATTGAACTTCTTCCCCTTGATATCAAGTTCGAGGCAAAGAAAGCCATTAAGTCCCAGGCAATAGCAGATTTCCTCGCCGAGTGGATTGAACAACAGCAGCCGACTGAAGTTCACTCGGAGCATTGGACCATGTTCTTCGATGGCTCTAAGATGCTGAATGGTTCTGGTGCTGGGGTTGTTCTGGTTTCCCCCAGAGGAGATAAGCTTAGATATGTGCTCCAGATTCACTTTGATTCCTCCAACAATGAGGCAGAGTATGAGGCCCTTTTATATGGATTGCGCATGGCCATCTCACTCGGCGTCCGTCGCATGATGGTTTACGGCGATTCAGATTTAGTGGTCAACCAGGTGATGAAGGAGTGGGACGTGAGAAGCCCAGCCATGACTGGATACTGCAATGCAGTGAGGAAGCTGGAAAAGAAGTTCGAGGGGTTGGAGCTCCATCACATCCCCCGACTGAAAAATCAAGCAGCAGATGATCTGGCAAAGATAGGTTCCAAAAGAGAAGCCATTCCGAGTGGTGTGTTTTTGGAGCATATACACTCACCGTCAGTTAAAGAAGATCCCTTCACAGAGGAAGCTCCACAGCCCAAGAGTGCCACAGATCCGACTGAGGTTGAGGTCCCAGCAGTGGTCGACTTGGTCATGGAGGTTTTAGTGGTCATTCCCGACTAGACAATTCCCTATATGGCGTATATCCTGAGAAAAGAGCTCCCAGAAGAGGAGGAAGAGGCTCGGCAGATCGTCCGTCGGTCCAAAGCCTTTACCGTTATCAAAGGACACCTGTATAGAGAAAGCCCGACTGGGGTTGGTCAAAAATGCATAACGCCAGAAGAAGGTTGAATCATTCTCAATGATATCCACTCGGGGACCTGTGGTCACCATGCGTCCTCTCGGACCATTGTAGCCAAAGCATACCGAGCTGGATTTTACTGGCCAAGAGCAAATGAGATGGCAAAGGAAATAGTGGACAAGTGCGAAGGATGTCAATTCTACTCCAATATGTCACATAAGCCCGCGTCAGCTCTTAAGACCATTCCACTCGTTTGGCCATTCGCAGTATGGGGGTTAGATATGGTCGGTCCCTTGAGAACAGGTCGAAGTGGTTTCACGCACGTACTGGTCGCAGTCGACAAGTTCACAAAGTGGATCGAGGCTAAACCGATCAAGAATCTTGACGCCGGTACTGCAGTTACCTTCATCAGGGAGCTGACGTTCAGATATGGAGTTCCGCACAGCATCATTACGGATAATGGGTCGAACTTTGACTCGGAAGAATTCAAGGATTTCTGCAACGCTCAAGGCACATGAGTCGACTACGCTTCAGTCGCTCACCCCCAGTCGAATGGACAAGCGGAGCGAGCCAATGGCTTAATCCTCAAGGGTTTAAAACCCCGACTGATGTGTGACCTCAAGCACGCGGCTGGAGCATGGGTCGATGAACTTCCTTCGGTGCTTTGGGGTTTGCGAACCACACCCAATCGGTCGACTGGAAGAACTCCATTCTTTTTGGTCTATGGAGCTGAAGCAGTCTTGCCGAGTGATCTTCTTCACAATGCTCCTCGAGTTGAACTCTACAACGAAGCAGAAGCTGAGCAAGCGCGTCAGGACGCAGTCGACCTTCTAGAGGAAGAAAGGGAGATGGCTCTGATCCGATCGACCATCTATCAACAAGACTTGCGCCACTTTCACGCCAGGAATGTGAGGGGTCGAGCCTTCCAAGAGGGAGATCTAGTTCTCCGAGTGGATCAGCAGAAACAGCATAAGCTCGCTCCTTCTTGGGAAGGACCCTTCATCATCACTAAAGTTCTCCACAACGGGGCTTACCATCTCTACAACGTCGAACACAACATCTAAGAGCCCCGAGCTTGGAATGCGGATCTGCTCCGCCCGTTTTACACTTAAAAGTTTTCCACTCGGATGAGTTGTAATAAAATACTTCTGTAGTTCATGGATCTCGAAATAATAGTGCCATAATTCCTTCATGACTTTTGTCACTTTTTCCCCCAGCGGGTGGCTTAGTCGCGAATCCGTTTCGCCTAAGTTTATAAAAATCCTACCGAGTGGTAAGCCAGACTTCCACTCGGGACGCTTAGCCGCGAATCCGTTTCGCCTAAGTTATAAAAAATCCTACCGAGTGAAGAGCAAACCTCTCACTCGTAGGCTTAGCTGCAGCCCAGTGCTCGCCTAAGTTATATAAAATCCTACCGAGTGAAGAGCAAACCTCTCACTCGGGGGCTTAGCTGCAGCCCAGCGCTCGCCTAAGTTATAAAAAATCCTACCGAGTGAAGAGCAAACCTCTCGCTCGGAGGCTTAGCTGCAGCCCAGCGCTCGCCTAAGTTATAAAAAATCCTACCGAGTGAAGAGCAAACCTCTCACTCGGAGGCTTAGCTGCAGCCCAGCGCTCGCCTAAGTTATAAAAAATCCTACCGAGTGAAGAGCAAACCTCTCACTCGGGGGCTTAGCTGCAGCCCAGTGCTCGCCTAAGGTATAAAAAATCCTACCGAGTGAAGAGCAAACCTCTCGCTCGGAGGCTTAGCTGCAGCCCAGCGCTCACCTAAGTTATATAAAATCCTACCGAGTGAAGAGCAAACCTCTCACTCGGAGGCTTAGCTGCAGCCCAGCGCTCTCCTAAGTTATAAAAAATCCTACCGAGTGAAGAGCAAACCTCTCACTCGTAGGCTTAGCTGCAGCCCAGTGCTCGCCTAAGTTATATAAAATCCTACCGAGTGAAGAGCAAACCTCTCACTCGGGGGCTTAGCTGCAGCCCAGTGCTCGCCTAAGTTATATAAAATCCTACCGAGTGAAGAGCAAACCTCTCACTCGGGGGCTTAGCTGCAGCCGAGCGCTCGCCTAAGTTATAAAAAATCCTACCAAGTGAAGAGCAAACCTCTCACTCAGAGGCTTAGCTGCAGCCCAGCGCTCGCCTAAGTTATAAAAAATCCTACCGAGTGAAGAGCAAACCTCTCACTCGGGGGCTTAGCTGTAGCCCAGTGCTCGCTTAAGGTATAAAAAATCCTACCGAGTGAAGAGCAAACCTCTCGCTCGGAGGCTTAGCTGCAGCCCAGCGCTCGCCTAAGTTATATAAAATCCTACCGAGTGAAGAGCAAACCTCTCACTCGGAGGCTTAGCTGCAGCCCAGCGCTCGCCTAAGTTGTAAAAATCCTACCGAGTGAAGAGCAAATCTCTCACTCGGGGGCTTAGCTGCAGCCCAGTGCTCGCCTAAGGTATAAAAAATCCTACCGAGTGAAGAGCGAACCTCTCACTCGGAGGCTTAGCTGCAGCCCAGCGCTCGCCTAAGTTATAAAAAATCCTACCGAGTGGAGAGCAAACCTCTCACTCGGAGGCTTAGCTGCAGCCCAGCGCTCGCCTAAGTTATAAAAATCCTACCGAGTGAAGAGCAAACTCTCACTCGGGGGCTTAGCTGCAGCCCAGTGCTCACCTAAGGTATAAAAAATCCTACCGAGTGAAGAGCGAACCTCTCACTCGGAGGCTTAGCTGCAGCCCAGCGCTCGCCTAAGTTATAAAAAATCCTACCGAGTGAAGAGCAAACCTCTCACTCGGAGGCTTAGCTGCAGCCCAGCGCTCGCCTAAGTTATAAAAATCCTACCGAGTGAAGAGCAAACCTCTCACTCGGAGGCTTAGCTGCAGCCCCGCGCTCGCCTAAGGAATAAGAATCCTACCGAGTGAAGAGCAAACCTCTCACTCGGCGGCTTAGCTGCGGCCCAGTGCTCGCCTAAGGAATAAGTTGATTGCAGTGGGCATCTTGCTGTGAACCTGCAAAAGACAATTCAAACCAAGAGCAATCATATCCAAACATCAAATCCAAGTTTAGGTCGATACCTAAAGGAACTGAGAGTTCTCAGGCACTAAGCCTGTTAAGGTTTACCGGTTACAATTACACTCGGCATACCGAGGCAAATTTAAAGTGTTGGGCTTAAAGAAAGTTTTTTACCCCTCCTGTGGAGGGCTGGAAGGAGCAACAAACTCGTCGAGGTCGATCCCGTCTGCAATCCGGGTAGCAGTAGCGATGAAAGTTTCCATGAAGGACCTGAAGTCGTGTTTCTTAGTGTTGGCCACTCGGAGAGCCGCTAGCTTCTCTTCTCGTGCGTCCTTGCAGTGGACTCGGGCCAGACACAGGGCAACGTCTGCGCCGCACCGAGCCGAGGACTTCTTCCACTCTTGCACTCGGTCGGGGACTGCGTTTAGTCGAGCCATCAACGACTCGAGGTCATTCTGAAGTGTCGCCCCGGGCCAAAGCGTCGAGTCGATGCGAGAAGTGGCGGCCTTCAGCCTTGCAAGATAGTCCACGACAGCTGCAACACGAGACTCCAGCCGGAAGACATTCATGGCAACTTCATCATTCACCGGAGAATTGACAGGATCAAGGTTCGGCTCCAACTGGCTAGTCTCATCTTCAAAGTTCCGACAGAATTCTGCAAGGACAAAACACCGAGTCAAGGCAATGGTCGAATGGAAGCATCACAGTTGAAAATGCTGGTCGAGTGAAAAGTTTACCTTCGAGCATAAGGAACAGTTTCTTAGCAAGACCGCCCAGGAAGCTTTCAAGGTCATTCTTCTTCCCGGTCAATTGGTTGATCTTCTCGGTCAGGGTAGTCTTGTCAGCTTTCAGTCGGTCAACATCCTTGGAGGCAATCGCCAGAGCAGTTTTCAGATTGTGATTTTCCTGTTCAAGCTTGATGACTGAAGCTAACTTCTCGTCAGCAAGCTTGGTCTTCTCGGCTAGCTCAAGGTCCTTCTTCTTCTGGGCATCCCGCACTTTGTCTGTAAGTTACAGCAAAGTCAGATCTTGAAATAAATGGAAGGAAAAAGGAGTCGTCAAGGTCTCACTGAACATACCTTTGGTCTCCTCCTTCGCCTTCGTCAGATTCTCCTGCACCAGCTTCAAATCCAACTCGAGCGGAATGTGCTTCTGCTCCAGTTCCGTATAGCGAGCCGCAAGGTCACAGGATTTCTACGAAGAACCAATCAACAAAATATCAAAGATGGTTCACTTCCGAGTGGATAGGGAAAAATCATACGTTTCTAAGACTACAGTCGAATGCAAGCATTCAACCGTAGTCTCGGGGACTACACCCAGTGGGTGCACTCAGCGTGCCCCCACTAGTTCTGTTCAAGACAGAGTCGACCAGTCGACCCCCCCAAAAAAAAAGAGAGACGTGGTCTTCAGACTGTAGTCGACTGCAAGCAGTCGACCACAATCTCGGGGACTACACCCAGTGGGTGCACTCAGCGTGCCCCCACTAGTTCTGTCCAAGACAGAGTCGACCAGTCGACCAAATCGAATGATGAACATCCTTTACTTCTAAAGCCTAAGGCCGACTGCCAGCAGTCGACCTTAGCCTTGGGGACTACACCCAGCGGGTGCACTCAGCGTGCCCCCGCTAACACGGAACTTTCTATCAACACACCCAGCGGGTGATTGCTACGAATTTCAGAAATCAGGAAGGAAAAATCTTAATAGCATATTCTAACAGAACAGGCGGTGGTCGACTGACCTGCACATTGCTTTGAAGGGCAGAGCTGGCGTCATAAGCTGCTTGGCTTGCATCCCGGATGGTCTTCACCTGCTCCATCATGATCCCCGCTTGATGTATCGCCTCCTTAGCAGCACTGGCTTGGTCCTCTGGGACATGATGTGTTGTGAAGAGCGAAGGCTGTGCAGCACTCGACGAAGTGGGACGAGCACTCGTCAACGGCACCGCGAAAGACACGGTGTGTCGAGTGAGGATCTCCCCTTCCGTAGCCACAGCTTCGGGCGCCGTCGCACTCTGGGTTGCCTTACCAGTAGACGTCTTGCTGCTCATCCTGTGCCTCAGTGGTTCTTCATCCTCGTCATCATCTTCGGGAAGGGTGATAATGTCATGGGGTGGAGCTTCGGAAAAAGAATCAAAGTCAGAAATCTTGAGTCAGTCGACTAAGGACAGAATTGAGAGTATAGTACCAGGATTCGAGGTTGCTGCGTCCTCCATCTCATGGTCGTCAGCCTTGCCTGAGGTCTCAGAAGTCGCAGCACTGAAGTCCCAAAGAATCAGTCGACCAACTCAAATATCAACCAGAGATAAAGCCTTATGCAAAACAAGAGAACTCAAGTAACGTGCTTACCCGGATATGGTGGGAATGGACACTTTCATCTTCGGCAGGAGCTTGGGGGGTTTTGGCAGAGCCACCCTCGACTGCTTCGGAGCCCTGTCACTCGGCACCGGAGAAGCGGTCCGAGGGCGCTTGGTCGACTGCGAGGCAGTCGCCACCCCCTTACCGCGTTCAGTCGCGGGGTCATGGACAAGCTTTGACCGCCTTTCCGAGCGCGGCGGTGCAACCTCCTCCTCCTCCTCCTCCTCTTCGTCCTTGTCATCATCGTCGTCGTCGTCACCTTCAGCAGCGTCTGAATCCCACTCCTCCTGGCTCTCGCCCCCGCTGGCTTCTTCCTCCTCAGTCGGAGCTTGAGCTCCATTGGGCATCGAATATAGGTCGGTGAGGGCCTAGAAGACGTCAAAACAGAGATCAATCGACCAAGTCGCAGAATATACAGAAACTCACTCGACGGATATACAATGGAAGGCAGGGCAAGTATACCTTGTCTGGATCGGTGTGATGGTCGAGTGGAGGAACCCTCCTGGATCCACGGGGATTATCCTTATTCCCAGTGACCGCGGCCATCCATCTTTCCACCGTGGCGTCGTCGACTGCTTCTGGGTGGACTCGGGTATCGTCTTCAGTCCCGCAGTACAGCCACATGCCATGGCTTCGGAACTGAAGAGGTTGGATCCGCCGCCGAAGGAAAACCTCCAGAAGGTCCATGCCAGTCACGCCGTCCCGGACCAACTGCACCACTCGCTCCATCAACATCTTCACGTCAACCCTTTCCTCCGGAACCACCTTGAGAGAGGAGGGCTTGTTCACTCGACTCATGGTGAATGGGGGAAGCCCACTCGACTGTCCCGGCGTCAGCTCGTCCCGGCAGTAGAACCAAGTCGACTGCCAGCCTCTCACCGACTCGGGAAATGTCATAGCGGGGAAGGTGCTCTTGTTCCTCACTTGAATCCCCAGACCCCCGCACATTTGGACAACCTGGGTCTTCTCGTCGCCTGGACTCGCCTTCTTCACGGTCTGAGAACGGCACGTGAAGATGTGCTTGAACAAGCCCCAGTGCGGTCGACAGCCCAGGAAACTCTCGCACATGGATACGAATGCAGCAAGGTACGCAATAGAGTTCGGAGTAAAGTGGTGGAGTTGGGCTCCGAAGAAGTTCAAAAAACCACGAAAGAAGATGCTCGGTGGCAAAGAAAACCCTCGATCAATATGAGTCGCCAGGAGCACGCACTCACCCTCTTCTGGCTGAGGTTGCCACTCTTTCCCTGGGAGTATCGCTGCGCCATGGGGGATCAGCCCGTCGTCGGCCATGTCGAGGAGATCCTTCTCCGTGATGGTCGACTGGATCCAATCTCCCTGGACCCAGCCTTTCGGCAAGCGGGATCTCGACGAAGACCCACTGCGGCTGGTGGATCTCCCCTTCGCCTTCTCCGCCGCCGATGCCTTCTCCGTCGCCGACGCCTTCTTTGCGCGCTCCAACGCCGCTGTCTTCTCCTTGACCATGGCTACCGGCGAGGTGCGCGAGGGAGAGCTTTGCGGGGGCGAGAGCAAGCGCGCTGGGCGGAGACGAGGGGAACAGAGGAGAAAGAATAGAGCACTATTCAGAAAGCCCTCGCCTGTTGCATTTTTATACCATCCCTTCCGAGTGGATGACATGTGGACCCAGGCAACCTAATCATATCCCGAAACAGTTGCTTTGACATGATACGTGGCGGAAAAGGCGGCGTGGAGATCGAGGCGTTCATGTCCCATCCCGTCCGAGCGCCACGGTCTGTTCCGCTTCGCGTGCTCCCCCAAATTCCGTATCCCGTGGAATCCGCGGACGGCAGATCAGTCTGTCAGACGCGAGATTTCCTGCGATCCATCGCTCGGGAACCAGCAAAGTCTAAAAGATCACTCGACGAAAGTCAAGAATGGATCGAGTCGACTGAAGAAAAGTTGTTCGTTATCGACAAAGAAGATCTTAATCCAGAACGACGCATAACCAGTATGCAAAAGCCAATCGGAAACAGCATCAACTCTTTCCTCATTCAAGCCTCAATCCATTCGGGGGCTAATGATGGATTCATATACCTAGGGTAGGGTCATAGGCCTGACCTGAATGCCCTACCCTAGGACAGCTTTAGAAGAGATCACCTTCCAGTCGACCAACTAAGAACCCACTCGACTGGAAGAGGGACTCGACTATGGAGATTCACTCGACCATGGAGATACACTCGACCATGAAGATACACTCGACCACCAGAAGGTCAGAAGGCACTCCGTACTGCAACGGTCTGTAATTGAATAGACTTAGTGATAGTTAAGGCATTTTATGTGGGGCGTTACCAGTAACGCCCCAGACTTAATACACTTTAAACCCTTCATTACGTGGGCTGGTAGGGGTCCTGGCGTACTCTATATAAGCCACCCCCCTCCACAGGCAGAAGGGTTCAGACTCTTGTAACACCTATACACATAATCCACTCGACCGCCTCAGGGCTCTGAGACGTAGGGCTTTTACTTCCTCCGTGAAGGGCCTGAACTCGTACATCGCTTGTGTTTACAACTTCTCCATAGCTAGGACCTTGCCTCTCCATACCTACCCCCCACTCTACTGTCAGACTTAGAACCACGACAGCAGTTGCGCACGCGCCAGAGCTTCTGCTGGTGTGGGCAGTGGCGAAAGCTGCGTGGACCGTGACGCGCTTCGACTTCTAACTATGTTAGAAGGAGCTCTATCACGGCCCTGCGGCTGTCCGCCATTTTTGCCAGCACCTCGGCATGCATGCTGGCCCTCCTCGTCCTATGAAGGACGCGCCGGACTCTTCCCAGGGCAGCGCCCAGGGTCACCAGCGGGGTAGCGCTGCTCATCGCGCACAACTTGGGAAGAACGCGCCGTGGGCGCCAGTGTTGGTGTCTTGGAGGCCGCCGTGCCGCCGTCGGGCGGCACGGCGACGTCCCTAGAGGGCCCTCGCCGCCTGCGGGGGGCCCAACTCCATCTCTGGAGTTTGCGGCGTGCGGTTCGTCCCTGGCGCACGAACGAGGCCGCTCGCCAAGCCCGGATCGCCAGGGTGATGTGGATGTTCGCGGGCCGCACCACGGGTTCTTTCCGCGACTGGCCCGCTACTGGTCCGCACCGGTACAGGCAATCTGGTCCCAGATGGACCGATCGCTGTGGTCATCTTCCTCTTGGAAGCCATGGCGACGAAGAGCTGTCCTACTAGCTGCTAGACCGGATTCTCACCACTGCGCCCCCTACCTGGCGCGCCAAAGATGTCAGTGGAGAACGACACCTATGGGATCACAAGAATCCCTACTATGGTTGCGGGGCGCGGGGTCGTGAGAAGAGCGGGATCAGCAGTAAGCACAAGCACATGGGTCGTTTACCCAGGTTCGAGCCGCAAGGATGCGTAATACCCTAGTCCTGCTTTGATGTGTATATTTGTGTTCTTGGAGTTCTTGAGCTAGCTACCATGGGTATAAATTGTCCAAGGGTCCGAATCCTTCTCCTGGATGCCTTGGGCCTCCTTTTAGAGTCAAGGGGATCGCCACAGTGGCACACAAGAGGTGGCATAGGTGTACTGTGGCTAAGCTTATTGCTTAGCGATTACGGGACAAGATGCATTTAATGCGTCCGTTAGTGTCCCCCTCGCTTTAACGCCGCCTCGCCCTGCGTCGACACGCGCTCGGGCCAGCGAGGCGGTTAGCGCCATGTAGGCTGGCAGGCTGCTGAGGTGGCGTGGTGGTAGGGCCTTCACGAAGATTTGCATGCCACCACGTAGGCATGCGCTGAATTGGCTTGGAAGCCTCACGTCGACACGCAGGTGCCAGCCTAGCTGGTGGGCCGGTAGCTGCACGGGAGCGGGCGGTGGAAACTTGGCGGGCGTGGGCCTGTCCGTGGCCCCACAGATGTCATCGGCAAGGGCCTTGCCGACGACATCCGCGGGGCCACAGCCAGGCCCATGCCGTCTTGCCGTGGCGTTGTGGTCGTCCCCGGCAAGGATCTTGCCGGAGGTCTTGTGGGTTTCCTCGGCAAGGATCTCGCCGAGGTTCGTCGTCTTCTAATCCTCATCTGGTTTGGAATGTTTCTTGTCTTCACAAAGATCTACATGCCATCACGAAGGCGCATCCCGAGCCTCGGTTCCAACGTGGTTGTTGGAAAACCTGGGGCTCAAGGGCGGCGTGCTCCGCTGGCGTTGGGTAAGCTGCCTCGGCAAGGTCCTTGCCGGGGCTGGGGAGGCCGCCTCGGCAAGGGTCTTGCCGGGGGAGTCCACCTCGCCTTCTTGCTCTTTATGTCTCTGTTTTGGCGTTTCTTTGACCGTCTTGCGGCATCGATTTCCTGTCCCTGCCCTGCTTAAGTGTGGCTGCAGGCGTGGCTCTGACTGCCCGTGCACAGGTAAAGGGGTACCAAGAAGTGCCCTTACTTCTGTACACTGACAGTCCGATTCATCGATTAGTCCCTTATCAGCCCCGTCCTATATGGTACCGGCTATCGATATCCTGAACAGTGAGCATATATAAGCCATGGGGTGAAACTAACCTCGATGGAAAACAACAGTCATTCCCAGAATTTTCCTGTGTAGGTACACCGAGAAGCATGTTAAGCACAATGATACGTCTCCAACGTATCAATAATTTATGAAGCATTCATGCTATTATCTTATCTATTTTGAATGTTTATGGGCTCTATTAAGCACTTTTATATTATTTTTGGGACTAACCTATTAACTGGAGGCCCAACCCATATTGTTGTTATCTTTCCTATTTCAGTGTTTCGAAGAAAAGGAATATCAAACGGAGTCCAAACGGAATGAAACCTTTGGGAGCGTTATTTTTGGAAAGGAAGCAATCCAGGGGACTTGGAGTGAAAGTCAGGGAAGTTTCAAGGAGGCCACGAGGTAGGGGGGCGCGCCCACCCCCCTGGGCGCGCCCTCCACCCTCGTGGGCCCCTCGAGGCTCCCTCGACCGACTTCTTTCGCCTATATATTCCCATATACCCTAAAAACATCGGAGACAACAATAGATCGGGACCGCCACCGCAAGCCTCTGTAGCCACCAAAAACCTCTCGGGAGCCCGTTCCGGCACCCTGCCAGAGGGGGGATCCCTCACCGGTGGCCATCTTCATCATCCCTACGCTCTCCATGACGAGGAGGGAGTAGTTCACCCTCGGGGCTGAGGGTATGTACCAGTAGCTATGTGTTTGATCTCTCTCTCTCTCTCTCTCTCTCTCTCTCTCTCTCTTGTTCTTGACTTCGCACGATCTTGATGTATCGCGAGCTTTGTTATTATAGTTGGATCTTATGATGTTTCTCCCCCCTCTACTCTCTTGTACTGGATTGAGTTTTCCCTTTGAAGTTATCTTTTCGGATTGAGTCTTTAAGGATTTGAGAACACTTGATGTATGTCTTGCCATGCTTATCTATGGTGACAATGGGATATCACATGATCCACTTGATGTATGTTTTGGTGATCAACTTGCGGGTTCCGCCCATGAACCTATGCATAGGGGTTGGCACACATTTTCGTCTTGACTCTCCGGAAGAAACTTTGGGGCACTCTTTGAAGTACTTTTGTGTTGGTTGAATAGATGAATCTGAGATTGTGTGATGCATATCGTATAATCATGCCCACAGATACTTGAGGTAACAATGGAGTATCTAGGTGACATTAGGGTTTTGGTTGATTTGTGTCTTAAGGTGTTATTCTAGTATGAACTCTATGATAGATCGAACGGAAAGAATAGCTTCGTGTTATTTTACTATGGACTCTTGAATAGATCGAGCAGAAAGGATAACTTTGAGGTGGTTTCGTACCCTACCATAATCTCTTCGTTTGTTATCCGCTATTAGTGGCTTTGGAGTGACTCTTTGTTGCATGTTGAGGGATAGTTATATGATCCAATTATGTTATTATTGTTGAGAGAACTTGCACTAGTGAAAGTATGAACCCTAGGCCTTGTTTCCTACCATTGCAATACCGTTTACGCTCACTTTTACCGCTTGTTACCTTGCTGTTTTTATATTTTCAGATTACGAAAACCTATATCTACCATCCATATTGCACTTGTATCACCATCTCTTCGCCGAACTAGTGCACCTATACAATTTACCATTGTATTGGATGTGTTGGGGACACAAGAGACTCTTCGTTATTTGGTTGCAGGGTTGTTTGAGAGAGACCATCTTCATCCTATGCCTCCCACAGATTGATAAACCTTAGGCCATCCACTTGAGGGAAATTTGCTACTGTCCTACAAACCTCTGCACTTGGAGGCCCAACAACGTCTACAACAAGAAGGTTGTGTAGTAGACATCAAGCTCTTTTCTGGCGCCGTTGCCGGGGATGTGAGTGCTTGAAGGTATATATTTAGATCTTGCAATCGAATCTTTTTGTTTCTTGTTTTATCACTAGTTTAGTCTATAAAAGAAAACTACAAAAAAATGGAATTGAGTTTGCCTCTTACGCTTCATATTTTTAATATCTTTCATGAGAATGATGGAAAGGAAAATTGTGCTCAATTGCTAGAAGAAGAATGCATTAAAATGCTTGGCACTAAATCTTTGTATGATGAGCATGATTGCAATGTTGTTAGTATGAATTCCTTGAATATCCATGATGCTAATGATATGCAAAGCCACAAGCTTGGGGATGCTATGTTTTATGAAGATGATATGTTTAGTCCCCCATGTTTTGATGAGAATATTTATTATGATGAAAGCATGCCTCCTATTTATGATGATTATATTGATGAAAGTGGGTTTGGAAGAGTGTCAACTTTAGGAAGTAATGATCCCACTATTTTGGAGGGTGTTGAATATTATTGTGATAATTATGAAAGTGGATTTGGAGAGTTCATGACTTTATTTAGTGATGAATCCACTATTTCGGAAGAGGTTCCAATTGATTATGAGAACAAATTTGCTATCTATGATGATTATTGTGATGACTTGTATGCTATTAAGAATAACGATAACCATGAAGCTTGTCATCATAATTTTAGTTTTCAATTGGATTATGCCTCACATGATAATTATTTTGTTGAGTTTGCTCCCACTACTATTCATGAGAAGAAGTTTGCTTATGTGGAGAGTAATAAGATTTCTATGGTTGTAGATCATGAAAAGAATGCTTTAGGTGCTGGTTATATTGTTGAATTCATTCATGATGCTACTGAAAATTATTATGAGGGAGAAACATATGCTTGTAGGAATTGCAATAATGTCAAGTTTCCTCTCTATGTGCTTAAAATCTTAAAGTTATGTTTGTTTTGCCTTCCTATGCTAATTGATTATGGTTCCCATAAGTTGTTTGCTCAAAAAATCCCTATGCATAGGAAGTGTGTTAGGCTTAAATGTGCTAGTCATATGCTTCATGATGCTCCCGTTATGTTTCAAATCTTATCTTTTATGTGTGAGCATCATTGTCGTCATCATGCCTAGCTAGAAAGGCATTAAAGAAAAGCGCTTGTTGGGAGACAACCCAATATTTACCCTTACTGTTTTTATGTGTTCACATGATTATGCTACTGTAGTAATCATGTTTTATAGCTTTTGTTTCAATAAAGTGCCAAGTAAGACCTTTAGGATAGTTCATGGTGATAGTTGTGTTGATCCTGCTGAAAATCAGAAACTTCTACACACAGTAAATTAGTTTTGATAATTCACAGAAACGTGATTTTGATCTGATTCGTTTTGCTCTGGATTGGTACACAAATTTCTTAGGACTTCCTAATTTGGTAGGATTTTTGGAGTTCCATAAGTATACATTTGATACAGATTACTACAGACTGTTCTATTTTTGACAGATTCTGTTTTCTATGTGTTGTTTGCTTATTTTGACGAATCTATGAGTAGTATCAGAGGGTATGAACCATAGAGAAGTTGGAATACAGTAGATATTACACCAATATGAATTTAGAATGAGTTCACAACAGTACCTAAGTGGTGGTTTTATTTTCTTATACTAACGGAGCTTACGAGTTTTCTGTTGAGTTTTGTGTTGTGAAGTTTTCAAGTTTTGGGTAAAGATTCGATAGACTATGGAATAAGGAGTGGCAAGAGACTAAGCTTGGGGATTTCCAAGGCACCCCAAGGTAATATTCAAGGACAACCAAGAGCCTAAGCTTGGGGATGCCCCGGATGGCATCCCCTCTTTCGTCTTCGTTCATCGGTAACTTTACTTGGAGCTATATTTTTATTCACCACATGATATGTGTTTTGCTTGGAGCGTCATTTTATTTTGTTAGTATTTGATTACTGTTAGAATAATGTTTTGAATCTTTAGTTTCAATAAAAATGTCAAGGATAGCCTTTACCATGCTTATTTTGCAAGTATACATGTTGCTGTTTCAAAACAGAAAGTTTACCGCTGTTGCAAAAATTCCCTAGAAAATTCAGAGAGTGATAAAATGTTGAAACTTTTTGCATATTGAGCTCTGATAAATCTTCTACAGTGTGGTATTTTTCTTATAATTTTTGGAGTTAAGGAAGTATGATGAATCTTGCATTCCTTACAGACTGTACTATTTTGGCAGATTGCTGTTATGTTTGCATTGCTTGCATATGTTTGCTTGTTTAATGATTCTATTTGAGGATAGGAGTATTAAATATGCAGAGGCATTTAGTATGCTATGTGGAATAATAATTTTTATGATTTTCTACAGTAGAGAATGATAAGGTTTTGCATTGGTTTATAATAACTTATCTCACGAGTTCTTGTTGAGTTTTATGTGGATGAAGTTTTTGAGAAATAGAGAAACCATGATATGAGAGGGATTAAGGAGACACAAAAGTTCAAGCTTGGGGATGCCCAAGGCACCCCAAGATAATATTTCAAGAATCTCAAGCATCTAAGCTTGGGGATGCCTCGTAGGCATCCCACCTTTCTTCTTCAACAACTATCGGTTAGTATCGGCTGAGCCTAAGTTTTTGCTTCTTCACATGAGTTGTGCTATCCTTGCAATGTCATTTTATCTTGCTTTGCTTGCTGTTTGAATACAATACCAAGATCTGAAATTCCTAAATGAGACAGAGAGTCTTCACATAATTACATAATTATTTAACTACTCATTGATCTTCACTTATATCTTTTTGGAGTAGTTTGTCATTTACTCGTGTGCTTCACTTATATCCTATGAGTAAATGGTTGAATGGGTTGAATATCATAAATCTGAAATTATATATATTTCATTTGCTTATCCCATGGGAGTAATGACTTCACATCTAAGAAGTAGAGGTTGTAAATTTATTGAAGGTTAGCAAGCATTGTATTGGTCATTTGAACAATTCATGAAAGAATATTGAAGGAAGAGAGATTTCACATATAAATACTATCTTGGACATCTTTTATAATTGTGAGCACTCATTAAGTATGACATGCTAAAGAGTTGATGTTGGACAAGGAAGACAACGCAATGGGTTATGTTTTCTCACATCTCAGTTAAAGTATATTGTCATGGATCATTCAAACATGTTGAGCTTGCCTTTCCCCCTCATGCTAGCCAAAATTCCTTGCACCAAGTAGAGATACTACTTGTGCTTCCGAATATCCTTAAACCCAGTTTTTGCCATGAGAGTCCATCATACCTACCTATGGATTGAGTAAGATCCTTCAAGTAAGTTGTCATGTTGCAAGCAATAAAAATTGCTCTCTAAATATGCATGACTTATTAGTGCGGAGAAAATAAGCTTTATACGACCGTATGATATGGAAGTAATAAAAGCGATGGACTGCATAATAAAGGTTCATATCACAAGTGGCAATATAAAGTGATGTTCTTTTGCATTAATATTTTGTGCATCCAACCCTAAAAGCACATGACAACCTCTGCTTCCCTCTGCGAAGGGCCTATCTTTTACTTTATGTCTTTTACTTTATGCAAGAGTCGAGGTGATCTTCACCTTTTCCTTTTTCATTTTATCAAGCACCTCGTGTTGTAAAGATCCTGATATATATATATATCCAATTGGATGTAAGTTAGCATGAACTATTATTGTTGGTATCACCCAGAGGTGAATACGTTGGGAGGCGAAATTATAAGCCCCTATCTTTCTCAGTGTCTGATTAAAACTCCATAACCATAAGTATTGCGTGAGTGTTAGCAATTGTAGAAGACTATATGATAGTTGAGTATGTGGAGTTTGCTAAATCAAGCTCTGACATAGACCCTTCCTGAAAATAAGATGAATTGCAATTGTTTGATGACTGAGAATGAAGTTTGCTAGTTTTCAAGAAAGTCTATGATCTATGCTTTAACATGTGAATAGCTTGTTACTTGATCTTGAGAAGTTTTATGAGATGAACTACTGTTATGACATATAATCATGCTAGAAAAGGTGATTGAAATTATCATTGTTCAAACTTGTGCACCTGCTAGCATTCACACTTCATAAATTCTTTCTTTTATCATTTACCTACTCGAGGATGAGCAAGAATTAAGCTTGGGGATGCTGATACGTCTCCAATGTATCTATAATTTATGAAGCATTCATGCTATTATCTTATCTATTTTGAATGTTTATGAGCTTTATTAAGCACTTTTATATTATTTTTGGGACTAACCTATTAAAGGGAGGCCCAGCCCATATTGCCGTTTTCTTGCATATTTCAGTGTTTCGATGAAAAGGAATATCAAACGGAGTCCAAACGGAATGAAACCTTCGGGAGCGTTATTTTTGGAATGGAAGCAATCCAGGGGACTTGGAGTGCAAGTCAGGGAAGTTTCGAGGAGGCCACGAGGCAGGGGCGCGCCCTCCACCCTTGTGGGCCCTTCGAGGCTCCCCCGACTGACTTCTTTCGCCTATATATTCCCATGTACCCTAAAAACATCGGAGACAATAATAGATCGGCAGTTCCGCCACCGCAAGCCTCTGTAGCCACCAAAAACCTCTCGGGAGCCCGTTCCGGCACCCTGCCGGAGGGGGGGATCCCTCACCGGTGGCCATCTTCATCATCCCGACGCTCTCCATGACGAGGAGGGAGTAGTTCACCCTCGGGGCTGAGGGTATGTACCAGTAGCTATGTGTTTGATCTCTCTCTCTCTCTCTCTCTCTCTCTCTCGTGTTCTTGACTTCGCACGATCTTGATGTATCGCAAGCTTTGCTATTATAGTTGGATCTTATGATGTTTCTCCCCCCTCTACTCTCTTGTAATGGATTGAGTTTTCCCTTTGAAGTTATCTTTTCGGATTGAGTCTTTAAGGATTTGAGAACACTTGATGTATGTCTTGCCGTGCTTATCTGTGGTGACAATGGGATATCACGTGATCCACTTGATGTATGTTTTGGTGATCAACTTGCGGGTTCTGCCCATGAACCTATGCATAGGGGTTGGCACACGTTTTCGTCTTGACTCTCGGTAGAAACTTTGGGGCACTCTTTGAAGTACTTTTGTGTTGGTTGAATAGATGAATCTGAGATTGTGTGATGCATATCGTATAATCATGCCCACGGATACTTGAGGTGACAATGGAATATCTAGGTGACATTAGGGTTTTGGTTGATTTGTGTCTGAAGGTGTTATTCTAGTACGAACCCTATGATAGATCGAATGGAAAGAATAGCTTCGTGTTATTTTACTGCGGACTCTTGAATAGATCGAGCAGAAAGGATAACTCTGAGGTGGTTTCGTACCCTACCATAATCTCTTCGTTTGTTCTCCGCTATTAGTGGTTTTGGAGTGACTCTTTTTTGCATGTTGAGGGATAGTTATATGATCCAATTATGTTATTATTGTTGAGAGAACTTGCACTAGTGAAAGTATGAACCCTAGGCCTTGTTTCCTACCATTGCAATACTGTTTACGCTCACTTTTACCGCTTGTTACCTTGCTGTTTTTATATTTTTAGATTACAAAAACCTATATCTACCATCCACATTGCACTTGTATCACCATCTCTTCGCTGAACTAGTGCACCTATATAATTTACCATTGTATTGGGTGTGTTGGGGACACAAGAGACTCTTTGTTATTTGGTCGCAAGGTTGTTTGAGAGAGACCATCTTCATCCTATGCCTCCCACGGATTGATAAACCTTAGGTAATCCACTTGAGGAAAATTTGCTACTGTCCTACAAACCTCTGCACTTGGAGGCCCAACAACGTCTACAAGAAGAAGGTTGTGTAGTAGACATCACACAACAAGCTAAAGATCAACCAAAATTATCCATGGCAGACAAAATAATCTCCAAAAGATAGCTTCAGTGTGCAGGTTTTAGCATGCTAGTAAAGCAAAACAAGTGGAAAGGTGTGTTAACTGCAATAGGCCTAACATTTAACAACAAGCAAACATAGTCTGGTATTGTGCCGGTCTAAGTACACTGGTTATTGTTAAATAAAAATGGAAAGGCGTGCTAACTACAAGATGCAGCAACCAAATGTAGTCATTCATAGTGGTGTTGTTGAAACTGGTACTGATGAAATTGAACTGCACAGTCCATACTTGCACATATAAAACATCACATTGTGAATAATTGGAATAAACAAGGCATACTACGAACAACCAAAGATAGCATTTGAAACTGGACATATGCTAAGTACAAACAACAAAACAATCAAAAAACTTTAAAAGAGGCATATGCTAGCTATAACAGGCTTAACAACAAGCAAATATATGCATTTCTATCGATATGTTTAAAACTGGATTGATGAAATGTACTGCACAGTAAATAATTGCACATATAGAGCATCACATTGTGAACAACTAAAATAAACAGGCATACTGCAAACAACCAAGTATAGCAATTGAAACTGGACATATTCTCACTACACTACAAGACGGACTCGATAAAACAAATCATGGGTTTCCCCTGTGAAGAGGCACGACAAAACAAATCATGGGTTTACTCACTTGTCACAGATGGGCTCGTTCCCGTGGGAAGAGCACGGACCCTGGATGCGCTCCATGTTGTCGCAGATGGGCTCCTTCCCCTTGGAAGAGCACGGCTGTAGGGTGCCCTCCCTGATGTCACAAACGGGCTCTTTCCCCTTGGAAGAGCAGATGGGCTCTTTCCCCTTGGAAGAGCCGGAGAGGGTGCCCTCCTCGTGGTCACCGTCGATGAGGTATGACTTGGAAGCTGTGGATCTCAAGCCAGCGTCGCAGAACGTGTCCTTCAGAAATGACAAAAGGGGCTTGATGGCGATGTAGGATGGCAAATTCTTGACAGTGAGCCAGAGGAGATCAGCGGCGGCATCACCAATCCCAAGCAAAGGCCCGAGGCCTGGCCCCGGGCTCTCCCTTTCAGCATCACCAATAGAAAGCAGAGGATGGAGGGGGAGGGATAGGAGGATAAATGCCTCCACTCCCCCTGCCCTTCCTTTTATAGGCGGGTCAGGGCAGGGAGCTGATCCCTCGGCGGGTAATCGCCGCCCACCTCCGCCAATCCATGAAGGTCGGGCCCCTGCCTTGATGCTCTCCCGCACCACGCGCCTCCGTTACATAGCCCACTTGATGCATGCAACATACGTGGCTAATTAAGGATAAGGGTGTGGTGGGAAGAGTGAATTGGCAGTTACTCACCCATGCGTTAAAGTCATTCACGGGCCATTAAAAGAGTGGCCCCACTGCAATTGGCGTTACACGACGCGCGGGAGAACCGAAAACTGACCTGGGCTCAGGTTAATTAAGAAGCAAAGAAGATCTCAAAGGGCAAGCCACCACTACACTCCTACCTGTGCACTAGTTAGGGCCTACCCCGACGATGCCAGGCAGCACGTTCGGGCCAGGCCCGAGGGCTCCTGTCGGTGCAACAAACCCTCAGTCCGTTGCCCAGACTATGCACAAGCCCAAGAACAAGATTGCAGCACCAAGATCAGATCAAGCACGAAGGTATCAGCTCTTTGAAGAATCAGAGAGCTGGTCGAGAAGACCAAGTCAAGGCACAGAGACAAGATGTCACTATGGGAAAAACCTCCCTTGCCGGGTAGGCGAGCCTAGCAGGGTTAGGGTTACCCCAAGCAAGCCTCCAGATCATCCCGGTAGACCAGCCGGGGCTTGCGGAGGCAAACCACTCCATCACACCACCACACAGCGGCGCAAGCCATCGATCAGTGTGGTGTCAAGCCCCTAAGTGACTAAGTGGCTGCTTCCTACCACATGGCAACCACTTCCTATAGAAAACACCTCCATATGACACCCTTCCTGGGACGTGTCAAGCAAGCAGGCGTGAAGCTGGCAAAATAGCCCGGCAAGGCTTGCCGGCACACTATGATGTGACACTAAGTGGCGCATTTAATGCGCTCTGTCCGCCTGCAGACCTAGGTATGATAGCACTGTTTTCTGTCTAATCATTGTGTAGAAGACTGATTTTCCACTGTGGTCACCCCTTTATCTACAAAAGGAGGCCCATGGCAACCATAGAAAGGATTCTGAACCTCGCACATTCATACGCGCGTAGCCACTCTTGCCCCAAGGCAACCCTGCCGGTTAAGAGTGCCGCGTTCTCCACCCTTATCCACCATCAATCCACCAAAGCAGGAGTAGGGTTTTACACCTCGCGGCGGCCCGAACCTGGGTAAAACTTCCTGTGTGATCTCTGTCGTGCTGTGTTACGCTTCTCCGCTCTTTGTGCAACATGCCCATCCCCTGCTGAACCAAAAGGGGCTCATGGCCCCATAGGTGGCTGTGGTTTCCCATGACAAACACGTATTGCATTGTTGCCATCGAGGATAAGAAGATGGGGTTTTCATCATATTGCTTGAGTTAATCCCGCTACATCATGTCATCTTACTTAATGCGTTACTCTGTTCTAATGAACTTAATACTGTAGATGCAGGCACAAGTCGGTCGATGTGTGGAGTAATAGTAGTAGATGCAGAATCGTTTCGGTCTACTTGACACGGACGTGATGCCTATATGCACAAGCATTGCCTTGGATATCGTGATAACTTTGCGCTTTTCTATCAATTGCTCGACAGTAATTTGTTCACCCACCATATTATTTTCCTTCAAGAGAGAAGCCTCTAGTGAAACCTATGGCCCCCGGGGTCTATTTTCTATCATATATTTTCAGATCTATAAACCAAAAAGCCCAAAAATATCTTGCTGCAATTTATTTACTTTTATTTTGTTTTATGTTTTAGTAATCTTTTATATCTATCTCTATCAGATGTCACCATTGCAATTGACCATGAAGGGATTGACAACCCCTTTATCGCGTTGGGTGCAAGTGTTTGATTGTTTGTGTAGGTGCATATATTGGGGACTTGCTTGTGCCTCCTACTGGATTGATACCTTGGTTCTCTAACTGAGGGAAATAATTATCTCTACTTTGCTGCATCACCCTTTGCTCTTCAAGGAAAAAACCAATGCAAGCTCAAGAAGTAGCACCACTCTTAAAGTCACCAAACACAAACATTGATAAAGTGTTTGATCTTATTTATTCAGACAACTATTCCTTGCGACACAATGTGATTAGAAATTCTTTCGCTGCCCTAGATGCCGAAGCTATTCTCGACATACCCATTCGACAGGGAGGGGGCGAGGATTCCCTTGCTTGGGCGTATGATAAATCTGGCAACTACATTGTGAAGACGGCGTACCGTGCTCTAGTGACTCAAAAAGAGCATTCTGCTCTAGAGGAAGGGGTGACTACCGGGACCTCAGGGAACGATCATCAGTTGTGGAAAGCCTTATGGAAACTAAATGTCATTCCGAAACTAAGAGTGTTTCGGTGGAGAATTCTTCGTGGCTTTTCTCCCGGATGAAAGCACTCTCAAGCATCATCATATTGCAGACATTGGTCGCTGCAAAGTCTGTTTAGCTGTGGATGAGGATCTGAAACATGCTTTGATACACTGCTCACATGCCAAACGCTTCTGGCAGGAGGCGTGCGCATGGTTTGGTATCTGTCTACCCCGTCTCCACCCGGACTCGTGGGCGCGCGATATCACATGTGATTCTTGGTTCACTGATGATGATCGTGCTAAGATCACGACCATCATGTGGTTTATCTTGCACTCCTGTAATCGAATTAAACATGGGGAGGAGAGGCGTGACCCTACATCTACGATTTGAGCAACGAAGGAGGCGATTGCCCTTCTTCATCTACCACGAAAGGCGGCCTCAGTTTTGCCAGGTTTTGGCTGGCGTCCACCCGACACGGGTGTTGTGAAGATCACCACTGATGGAGCCCTCAACTTTGCAGCTCGGCATGGTGGTGCAGGTGGTGTCGCTCGCTCGTCCACGACATTGCTAAGCTCATGGTGCAAACCCTATATGGGTGTCTCGGACCCATTGATCATCGAAGCTTATTCACCGCGGGATGGAGTCCGCTTTGCCACTCTTCGAGGGTTCCCGCATGTGATAATGGAAGTTGACTGTCTGGAGTTGGTGACATTGTGGAACACTCACCACAATTCTCGTTCTATTGTGGCTCCTATCCTATTAGAAATAGGAGAGCTTAATGATTTATTTAGCTTTTTTGACGTTCGGCATGTAAACAGGCCAGCAAACCTTCCGGCGCATCTTTGTGCAAAACATGCATGCACGTTGAATGTGACTGAGAGCTGGCTTGATGAAACTCCTAACTTCCTCGTGACCAGTCTTTTGGGTGATTGTCCCGGGAATGCTTTTGTCTGAATAAAGCTCTCTGATTTTCCCCCAAAAAAGGGACGCTTAACTCCGAAATGCTTTGACCTCCTCCAAAATGCTCCTTCGGGCATGCTTTT
Organism: Triticum timopheevii; assembly: GCA_963921465.1. Taxonomy (NCBI): domain Eukaryota; kingdom Viridiplantae; phylum Streptophyta; class Magnoliopsida; order Poales; family Poaceae; genus Triticum; species Triticum timopheevii. The sequence goes on along the minus strand of OY997266.1, from coordinate 422,208,981 downwards.
ATAAAAAAAACATCGAAATGCTCCTTCGGACATGCTTTCCAGCAAAGCTGAAATCTGGCCGTTAATGGTCAAGAGCTTGGTGGGTGTGCATACTTTTTCTTTGAAAAACTTTGGATCTATTTTCTTTAATCATGATAGTACAACAAACGTCAGAAATAATAAAAATTACATTCAAATATGTAGACCACCTAACAATGACTACAACACTGTAGCGAGTCAAAGGCACGGCGTCCTCATCGCCCCTCCCTCACTGAGCCGGGCAAAAGTTGTTTTAGTAGATAGTCGGAAAGTCGTCGTGCTATGAATAGTTGGTGAGTATGTATACTTTATTTATTTATGCAAGAAACTCTTCTGATCTATTGATAAGATATCTTCTACTTCCTCCGTAAAGTAATGATCTAAATGCTCTTATATTTCTTTACAGAGGTACTATATTTAAATAACTACCCCAACCCTGTTAACTACTACCTCCGTCCTAGTTTATTGGTCCCTATTGTATTGTGTGCCAAATTTTGACCATAAATTTAACTAACAAAATGTTCATGCATGTCACCAAAAATTATATCATTAGAAACTATATTCAAATACAAATACAACGATATAATTTTTGTTAACATGCATTAAAATCTTGTTAGTTAAATATTTAGTCAAAATTTGGCACAAATTACAAAGGGGACTAATAAATCAGAACGGAGGTAGTATTTTAGAGCACATGCAGCTATGCGACCTCATCACCCAAAAAGCTGAGATTAATTACACCATGCATACATCAATGCATTTGACCTTCATACCCAGTTATCTTCTCTCACAAACCTTTATGTTTTTTTTGCACTCCCGGCTAGTAACTGAGTGCACATATGATGTTATCAAACATGTGTATTATATTATTAAGTCAAATAATCATGTTCATCTTATGAAAATATACATCAACTGGTTCCCGTGGCAACGCATAGGGTGTCATCTAGTAACGGCAATGCACAAATCCACAAAAGTAAAATATTTTTTTTAGAACTAGACTCATGCACCATCTAGCGATGACTACAAGTCTACAATCACTGAAGCGAGTAGAAGGCATGCCATTGTCATCGTCCCTCCCTCGCTGGAGCCAGTCAATCCTTACTATAGTTGACAGTTGGGAAGTGGACATATCAAGTCCCCAAAGAGTGAATACCAAAGAGCCAATGCACCAGAGCAGCCAAATTCAGATGGGTCTATCAGTGACCAACGTCGACCGGGTCCAAAGAGATCCGCTAAAGCACACCTACACGCATCCTCTGCCAGTGCTAGACGCACCGTCGAAGCAGGGAGAGGGCAAAGAGGACATTATTTCGACTGTGGGACATCGACACCACCTCACCGCCCTGACCAATACATCGAGCATCGCTGCCACTGCACCATGACCCAAGTGTCGCCGACTCAATAACCCTAACCACGGGGAAGAACCCCAAATTATGAAAGAACATGCGGTGCCCCCATGTTTGGTTTTGGCAATTGATGACAATCTCTATGGACTAATGGTTGCCTTGAGTTTTATTTGAAGGGTTTGTCCATAGGCTTTTCTTGGAGTCCATTTGTTGGTCTCAAGGAGAGTTTGTGATGACCACGGTGCTATTAAGGAACTATCCAAAGATCGGTCATGTGAGTGTTGAGCTTATTGCAAGCATGTCTTGAAGAAGAAGATTGTGTGATTATTCATGTTTACCTTCAAGACATCATCCAAATGAAGAGAGTTGGAAAGATTCAAGGTTGATCAAGACTAAGTCAAAGAATGAATCAAGTTGATCAACACACAAAGCATAGAAGATGTACCGAGAGGGATCAAGCGATCCCATGGTATGGTAAGCATGGTTGAGGGAGTCCTGGACTAGGGGGTGTCCGGATAGCCGGACTATCATCATCGGCCGGACTCCAAGACTATGAAGATACAAGATTGAAGACTTCGTCCCGTGTCCGGATGGGACTTTCCTTGGCGTGGAAGGCAAGCTTGGCAATACGGATATGTAGATCTCCTACCATTGTAACCGACTCTGTGTAACCCTAGCCCTCTCTGGTGTCTATATAAACCGGAGGGTTTTAGTCCATAGGATGAACAACCATTACAACAATCATACCATAGGCTAGCTTCTAGGGTTTAGCCTCCTTGGTCTCGTGGTAGATCCACTCTTGTACTACCCATATCATCAATATCAATCAAGCAGGAGTAGGGTTACCTCCATCGAGAGGGCCCGAACCTGGGTAAAAACATCGTGTCCCTTGTCTCCTGTTACCATCCGCCTAGACGCACAGTTCGGGACCCCCTACCCGAGATACGCCGGTTTTGACACTGACATTGGTGCTTTCATTGAGAGTTCCTCTGTGCTGTCACGATCAGGAAGGATGCCTCTTCCCGCCTTTAAAGACGGTATAATCGCCAAAGGAGCCTTGGCCGCCGGCCAAACTATCCGGCTAGGTGGTTTTCTCGTGACCGCCTGTTCGGCCACCGCTTCAACGATGACCTCTCGGGTCATCAAAAGCAATCTTCACGTCAACTCGGAATTCGCCGAGCAGCTGGATCCAACAGAGCTCTCGTCAATAAACGAGCTCTTGGACCGCATTGCCGCCCTGGGAGTCGCTACAGACTACGATCAAATTGGGCTTAAAACCGATCTGAGAGAGATTAACTCTTCCCAGGTTACCCACCACATTGCGGTGGTAGAGGAACAAAGCGGCGACTCTTCTTCTGTACTAAAAACTAGTTATGTCCGAACTCCCGAACCCTCCATGCCGGATTCCCGCGGAGGGACGGACGTCGATCAAGCACTAAACCTAAAGTCAGGCATCGGACCAGACTCGTTGGACAACGTCCAGCAATCCAAGCTTCCGAATTCGGAAACTTTTCGGCCCTTGAGCCTCGAGATGGGTAGGGTTACGGACTCAATCCCACCCGCCCACTCAAACATATGCGATCTATATCAAATCCGGCAAGAGCCCGCTGAAATAGTACATCATTACTGGGCCAGATTCCTCCTGGTTATGGACATGATAAAAGACTGCGGTGAGGAAAACACAATTTCAATTTTCGGCAATAATTGCACGGACAAGGGAATCTTGAACGCCGTAAGTCGTCATGAAATTACACGCTTCGCCGACCTGGCGTCCATAGTACGCAAGTACTGTGCGATGGAGAGTTTTCGGATAACCGAAACTAAGTTTTGGGACAATCCGGCTCCGAATACAACCCTAGTCCGAAACAAAAGGGTGCATCATACTCAGGCACCAGGTACAAAAACCAAAAAGCAAAAACCCCATAAAGGGCACGGAACCGTACTGGAGGGATGGCTCAGCGGACCCTGTAAAATTCACAGTACAGAAGGCGCCACTCCAACACATAGCCTTCGAGCATGTTGGATACTGCGGCAGGTGGTCAAAAGTGGCGAAGAGCTTCTAGCCCTGGAGAACCACTCCAACAGTACCAGTACGGTGTCAACAGTCTTCGAGACTTCCGCATCAAATAATATGCAGAAATGAACAATCTGCAGCCTCGCCGAAGTCTACCAAGTAGCAACAACAAATCCATGGAGCGACGCGGCCATCACCTTCAACGCCAGCGACGAACCTAAATTTCGAATAGCCCGAGCACCAGCCGCATTGGTCCTCAGTCCAATAGTTGACGGATTTCGTCTTACCAAGGTACTCATGGATGGCGGCAGCGGATTAAACCTCATCTACGAGGAAACTCTTCAAAAAATGGAAATAGACTGGAGCCGCATTGAGCGAAGCAACACAACCTTTAGAGGAATAATCCCTGGCCGGGAAGCACGCTACACAGGAAAAATCACACTCGATGTGGTGTTCGGCTCGCCGGACAAATACAGGTCCGAGGAGGTCACGTTCCAAGTGGCCCCGTTCAGCAGCGGATATCACGCTATATTTGGACGAGAGGCATTCACAATTTTTCAAGCCATACCCCATTACGGGTACATGAAGCTTAAGATGCCCGGGCCCAGCGGAATAATCACTCTTGTCCGTGATCCGGACACAGCACTCCGCGCCGAAAACAAGATAGCCGCACTAGCCCTAGAGGCACTATCTGAAGCCTTAGCGGCAGAGGAGCTCACGGCGCTGTGCTCCACGGTGAACAGGGATGATGTGATACTCGATAAGAGGTCCAAGTCCACCTCTTTTAAACCAGCGGACGAAATAGTCAAATTCCAAGTCCATCCAACGGACCCAACAAAGACGGCCTCCATTGGGGCACAGTTAAACCCTGATGTAGACGCCGCACTGCGAGAATTCCTTCGGGAGAATTGGGACATCTTCGCCTGGCACCCCTCAGATATGCCAGGAATCCCACGCAGATTGGCAGAACACAGCCTAAACATCCTAAAAGGATTCAAGCCAGTCAAACAGGCTCTTCGGCGATTTTCCGAACCCAAAAGACAGGCAATGGGAGAAGAGCTAGCCAAACTATTAGAAGCCGGATTCATCAGAGACATCAAACATCCGGACTGGCTAGCAAACCTGGTAATGGTACCAAAGAAGGACAGATCTTGGCGCCTATGTGTCGATTTTAAAGACCTCAATAAGGCTTGTCCAAAGGATCCTTTCCCCCTTCCCCGCATCGATCAAATGATCGATGCTACTGCAGGGCACGATTCATTGTGCTTCCTCGACGCATACTCTGGTTACCATCAAATCAAGATGGCAGAGGCGGACCAAGCCGCAACGGCATTCATTACTCCATATGGACCATTCTGCTTCAACACGATGCCGTTCGGACTCAAAAATGCCGGTGCAACATATCAGCGCATGATTCAGACATGTCTGGCTACCCAGATCGGCAAAACAGTAGAGGCATACGTAGACGATGTGGTCGTCAAGACCAAACACGTCGAAACTCTAGTCGACGATTTGAGGCTCATATTCGATAACCTCCGAGCATATGACATAAAGCTGAACCCGGAAAAATGCGTTTTCGGCATACCAGCCGGAAAGCTCCTGGGCTTCATTTTATCCGGTAGAGGAATTGAGGCAAACCCAGCCAAGATCCGAGCTCTGTCACAACTGGATATTCCAAAAGACCTCAAACAAATACAAAAATTGACTGGATGTATGGCAGCTCTAAGCCGCTTCATCTCCCGTTTGGGAGAAAAGGCACTGCCCCTATACCGCCTCCTCAGGCGCACCGAACACTTCGAGTGGACGGATGCTGCCACTGCCGGACTCGAAGAAATAAAAGCCATATTGGCAACAAATCCGGTCCTGGCTGCGCCTAACCTGGGCGAACCAATGTTGTTATATATCGCGGCAACACATCAAGTTGTAAGCGCGGTGCTCGTCGTCGAACGAGAAACAGAAGGGCATAAATTCCCTCTTCAAAAACCAGTGTACTACGTATCCACTGTCTTAACTCCCTGCAAGTCCCGGTACCCGCATTATCAAAAGATAGCATACACGGTGTTCATGGCATCCCGGAAGCTCCGACACTACTTTCAAGAGTGTTCGATAACAGTGGCCTCCGAAGTGCCCCCCAATAACATTATAAACAACCGCGACGCGACGGGCAGGATTGCAAAATGGGCCATTGAGCTCTTACCATTCGACATAACTTATAAACCTCGTCGAGCTATAAAGTCGCAAGTCTTGGCTGACTTCATCGCTGAATGGACTGAAGCCGAACTCCCTAAAGAGTACGGCGCATACTCTGATTGGATTATGCATTTCGACGGCTCCAAAATGTTGGCCGGCCTGGGGGCTGGCGTCGTATTGATGTCCCCAACTGGAGACACAGTCTAATACGTACTTCAGATAATGTACACGGACTCCAACAATGCAGCCGAATACGAGGCCCTCCTACATGGTCTCCGGATGGCAATCTCCATAGGTATTCAACGCCTAGAGGTGCGCGGGGATTCATACCTTGCGATATCCCAAGTAAACGGAGACTTTGACGCCAAGGATCCGAAAATGGCAGCCTATCGTAACGCTGTCCTAAAAATGTCAGCTCGGTTCGAAGGACTCGAATTTCACCACGTAGCCCGGGATAATAACCAAGCAGCCGACGTGTTGGCACGCATCGGCGCAAAACGCGACGCTGTTCCTCCAAACATCTTCCTGGAGCGGCTCTTTAAGCCATCCGTACTATGGGAAGAGGAGTCCGGAAATAACAACCCGGAAGCAAGCGCACCACCCAACACAGAACAATCTGACATAATCGGCGGTTCAGCCGATGAAATAACACCCTCAGCCCACGAAATAATGGCAGTAATTGCCCCATGGACAGAACCATTCCTAGCCTACTTAATTCGGCAGGAACTTCTCGAAGACCAAAATGAGGCCCGCTGCATAGTTCGGCGATCTAAAGCCTACAAGGTCCACGAGGGAGAACTTTATAAGAAAAGCATAACCGGAGTCCTTCAAATGTGCATCTCTGAAGAGGAAGGGCGAAACCTCCTGGCTGAAATTCACGCCGGACTAGGCGGACACCACGCTGCAGCCCGGGCCCTCGTAGGCAAGGCCTTCCGTACAGGATTTTATTGGCCAACGGCCCGGGCAGATGCTCAGGACTTAGTCCAACGATGCGTTGGCTGTCAGCTCTTTGCTAATCAGAGCCACATGCCACCCACCGCCCTCAAAACTATACCCATCACCTGGCCGTTTGCGTTCTGGGGGCTTGATATGGTTGGACCCCTTAAAGGGGGAACCCACAAGCAAAAGTACCTATTGGTCATGGTGGAAAAATTCACCAAATGGATAGAGGCCAAGCCTATTAAAACGGCCGAATCCGGACCAGTGATAGACTTCATATCCGGGGTAGTACACCGTTATGGCGTCCCCCACAGCATCATCACCGATAACGACACGAACTTCACGGCCGACGAGGTTAAACTTTGGTGCAAAAATATGGGCATTAAGCTCGACTACGCTTCAGTCTATCATCCTCAAACTAACGGTCAAGTTGAGCGAGCAAATGGTCTAATAATGAGCGGCATCAAGCCCAGACTAGTGCGGTCCCTTACGGAATCTAACATGCACTGGGTAGAGGAGCTCGACTCCGTACTCTGGGGGCTGCGGACCACGCCAAACCGTACTACCGGATTCACACCATTCTTTATGGTATACGGCGTAGAGGCAGTTTTGCCCTGCGACATAATTCATGACTCACCTCGAGTGCGCATGTACGAAGAAAGAGAAGCCGAGTTGGATCGGCAGGACAGCTTGGACGCATTAGAGGAGGAGTGCGACGTGGCAAAGGCTCGTTCCGCATTCTATCAGCAGCAGGCTCGAAGATATCAAAGCAGAGAAGTACGGGCTAAAACTTACAATGTTGGCGAACTAATTCTACGCCTGCCGGACAAGAAAAAGGACAAACTCAAGCCCAAATGGGAAGGTCCCTTCATCATCGACCAAGTCCTGACCGGCGGAGCATACCGTCTGCGAAACGCATCGGACAACCGACTCGAGCCGAACCCATGGAACGCAGCCCGCCTCCGAAGATTCTATGCCTAGCGCCGAACTCAGAGTTCGTCTCCTTCCCCCGTCCACATTTTATACTTCAGTTACCTTTTATCTCTCTTTTATCCCACTTTTTTCATAAAGCCCTGGAGGGCCGATTTGCATATTGTTTGCACACACTTGATGTGCTACCCGCACTCATTATACCTGGGGGCTTCTTTCACAGAAGCTTATTTATACGGGCTTCATGCCCAACACATGTGTCAAACTTCCGCATGTACCTTTTATTCACCATTATATGCATCGATATGACTTAAGTTTTGGCCAAGCTGGGTTGCCTGGCTCCTGTGCTTACCCCTACGTTCCCGATTGTTCGGCTAGGAGGTAAAGGGAGCACCTCTGCGATTGTTACTGCCGGATCAGCCAGATGTGTACCTCAGATTGGGTGAAGCCGAAAGCTAGCGTTCTTAAGGGAATATTCGGTCGGTGACTTGAAAGATGATTTTTTACCTATTTATTTATCTGCCCCCAGATGTTTTCCTGCTCTTTTCGCAGTCCGGACATGCACTTTAGGGCATGCCTCCCAGGGAAAGGAACCCTTAGCGGAACTATTCTCCCTGGAAGATGTTTCTTACTAACCATGTAATATAACATAACTAGTTGGGCACTTGTCTGATAAAGCACTAATGACCCCTACGCCTGGTCTCCATGCATGCCCCGGTTTTTTCATAACCGAGAAGGTATTCGGACACACTCCGGACTCTAGGGTCCCGAGGTCGAAGCGAAAAGGTCGGCAAAGACAAACGATCTACAATCCGGCTAGAAGGCATTTTACATGTCATTTTAAATATATCGTCAAATTGACTGACTGTACTCCTCCTCAATCCCGTCTAACAGGCTGTCTAATTTACAGTCCCGTTGGGAATACTTAGCGGCCAACTATACTTGGCCATACACTAAGCTCACAGGGATCTCCTTCCCATCGGGCCCCACAGGTCCGACCTCGGCCATGTGGTTTGGACCCGCCTTCTTGTACCGCGTCTTCACCATGGCCCAGGCCTCCCTGGCACCTTGACGGCAGGCCGATATCTTCCATAAACGGAAGTGCTGCCGTACTCCCTGAAGCTTCTCCGCAAGCTCTCCAAGGCCCTCGGGCAGGGAGACGGACGGCCATAAGGCCTAGACGACGCCACTCATCGCCTGCCGAACGCGTCCGAGCAGTTGCACCAGCTCGGGAAGTTGGTCACCTGTTGAACCGGGCATTTCCTCCGCAGGGCGACCTGTGAGCACACCTATAGACATAATTCTATCAATTGACTTCCTCACCGAACTCTTCTTTTCAAAAGAGTTTGCTCAAGCACTTACTATAGATGCCGTGACGAAGTCGCTGATTCTCCTTCACGGAGCCAGACAGCTCGGCCCGAACACCCTTTAGCTCTTCTCCCAGCTGGGTGTGGGCATCCTGGAGTTTGTTCCTCTCCTGCTGCACCTTCATAAGCACCCTCTCGCCGGCCTTGAGCTGGCGCAGTAGCTGTTGCTTGTCCGGATCAAGTCCTTCAACATCTGCAATATCCTTGTCAGACTTATACGCACGCCGCACACCGCTTATCTTTTTGAAATAATGTGTTACCAGGGGGTCTCTGTGTCTCCTCCTGCGGTAGCTAGTGCAGCCTCAAGTTGGGCCTTGCACTCTTGTAGCTCCTGGGACAATTGGGTATTCTTCTCTGTAAGATCCTGCACATTATATGATCCTTAAATCAGTTATTTTAACTACTTTAAGTCTCGGGGGCTACTGGCATATACAACTATTATAATCCCTTACCCGTATGTCTTTTACATACTGCTCCGTGGCTCTGGTTAAACCATCTTGAGCAGCACGGAGGTGCGCGTCTCCCGCGTTAAAGGTATTCAACGCCTCAAGGGAGAAACACGCGTCACGTAGAACTGTCCGGCGGCGCCTATGGTTCATGGCGCTCTCCACCTCAGACCTGGTGGCAGACAGCCTGTCGGCATCCTCCGTTGGAGGAGTATCCGGCTCGCGCCTTGCGCTCGCCTCCCCCTCCGGACCAGGTGGTGGAGCCCGGCTGGCGGAGGCTTGGTTGGCAACCTCTCCGGGCACAGTCCGGCGAGCGCTCTTCCTCCTGGAAAAGTCATGAGCATCAATGCACCTCCTAGGAGTCTTTTCCCTAAATAACGGTCGCAAGTTATACCGTTGCGGCGATGTCTCGATTCGCACCGCACCCCTCTTCCGCCTGCTGGGCCGGACTGACCCTTGTTGGTCAGCCGCCGCGGGTTCGGCTTCCCGCCTTGAAGGCACCTCCTGCAAGACACCATTGTATACAGTGGTCAGAAATGCACAAGGACGAAATAATGGTGTCAGGACTTCGGTCATAATTACCTGGGAAGCCGGAGATAAGCCGGGGTAGTCAGCCGTAATGGCGACTAGAGCATTGTCCATGCTGAGTTGGTGGAACACCCCGTCGATTAGCTCCACCTTTATGTCCGGATCCTCTTCGGAGGCCGGATCAAGGGATCTTCCCGGATCCACGGCTTGTGGAGCCGGACTATGTATGCTCCCCACATCCCGGCGCAGATCCTGCGTCAAAGCCATAAAGTAAGGTACTTAACTTTGAAAGCACGGGTCGAATAAATAAACGTCCGCTTACCCAGCTCCGAGGGTTATTCATGGAGAACCCATTAAATGGGCTCGTCTGGAGGAAGTCCTCCTTCTCCCCCTTGTACAGGCCGGACAGAATCTTCACCAGATCTGCGGCCGATCCCGGCCCCGGCCATGACGGGTGGCATCATTCTCCCTGTTGAAATCCCACATGGGGTGGCCCCTATATTGGAGCGGCTGCACCCCTCGCATAATGCACGTGGCCATGACTCCAATCATGGTCAATCCGGAATGGGCCAGTAACCTTATCCGGCCCATCAAATAATAGACGCTCCTGTCTTCCTCCTGTTGAGGGCTCCGCGGGCGCCAACTTAGGCGTTTCTTCAGAGGAGCCTTGCTGAACTCCGGGAGGCCTATCCGAACTGGGTCCGGCAGTGGAGCATCTTCTACATAAAACCATTCCGAAGGCCAGTCTTCGGACGCCTTCTTCGGGGTTCCGGATAGGTATCCGGTGTTGGGGAACGTAGTAGAAATTCAAAATTTTCCTACGTGTCACCAAGATCTATCTATGGAGAAACCAGCAGCGAGGGGAAGGAGAGTGCATCTACATACCCTTGTAGATCGCTAAGCGGAAGCGTTCAAGAGAACGGGGTTGAAGGAGTCGTACTCGTCGTGATCCAAATCACCGGAGATCCTAGTGCCGAACGGATGGCACCTCCGCGTTCAACACACGTACAGCCCGATGACGTCTCCCATGCCTTGATCCAGCAAGGTAAGAGGGAGAGGTTGGGGAAGACTTCGTCCAGCAGTAGCACGACGGCGTGGTGGTGATGGAGGAGCGTGGCAATCCTGTAGGGCTTCGCCAAGCACCGCGGAAAAGGAGGAGTACTTGGGAGAGGGGGAGGGCTGCGCCAGGGGAAGCGTGTAGCTCCCATGCGCCTCCCCACTATATATAGGGGTGGAGGGGGCTGGTTTCTTGCCCTCCAAGTCCATTGGGGTGTTGGCAAAGGTGGGAGGAAAGAAATCCCATCATTTCCTTCCCCACCGATTGTTATCCCCCCTTTTTAGGGATCTTGATCTTATACCTTCGGGATATGATCTTATTCCTTCTAAGGGGGGATCTTGGTGTGCCTTGACCAGGGGTGTGGGGCCTTGCCCCCACTACCCACATTCATGTGGGTCCCCCCATGCAGGTGGGCCCCACTCCGGAACCTTCTAGAACCTTCTCGGTACAATACCGAAAAATCCTGAACATTTTCCGGTGGCCAAAATAGGACTTCCCATATATAAATCTTTACCTCCGGACCATTCCGGAACTCCTCGTGACGTCCGGGATCTCATTCGGGACTCCGAAAAACATTCGGTAACCACATACAAACTTCCTTTATAACCCTAGCGTCATCGAACCTTAAGTGTGTAGACCCTACGGGTTCGGGAACCATGCAGACATGACCGAGACGTTCTCCGGTCAATAACCAACAGCGGGATCTGGATACCCATGTTGGCTCCCACATGTTCCATGATGATCTCATCGGATGAACCACGATGTCAAGGACTCAATTGATCCCGTATACAATTCCCTTTGTCTAACGGTATTGTACTTGCCCGAGATTCGATCGTCGATATACCGATACCTTGTTCAATCTCGTTACCGGCAAGTCTCTTTACTCATTCCGTAACACATCATCCCTTGATCAACCCCTTGGTCACATTGTGCACATTATGATGATGTCCTACCGAGTGGGCCCAGAGATACCTCTTCGTTTACACGGAGTGACAAATCCCAGTCTCGATTCGTGCCAACCCAACAGACACTTTCGGAGATACCTGTAGTGCACCTTTATAGCCACCCAGTTACGTTGTGGCGTTTGGTACACCCAAAGCATTCCTACAGTATCCGGGAGTTGCACAATCTCATGGTCTAAGGAAAAGATACTTGACATTGAAAAGCTTTAGCATACGAACTACACGATCTTTGTGCTAGGCTTAGGATTGGGTCTTGTCCATCACATCATTCTCCTAATGATGTGATCCCGTTATCAACGACATCTAATGTCCATGGTCAGGAAACCGTAACCATCTGTTGATCAATGAGCTAGTCAACTAGAGGCTTACTAGGGACATGGTGTTGTCTATGTATCCACACATGTATCTGAGTTTCCTATCAATACAATTATAGCATGGATAATAAACGATTATCATGAACAAGGAAATATAATAATAACCAATTTATTATTGCCTCTAGGGCATATTTCCAACAGTCTCCCACTTGCACTAGAGTCAATAATCTAGTTCACATCGCCATGCGATTAACACTCACAGGTCACATCGCCATGTGACCAACATCCAAAGAGTTTACTAGTGTCATTAAACTAGTTCACATCATCATGTGATTAAGACTCAATGAGTTCTGGGGTTTGATCATGTTTTGCTTGTGAGAGAGGTTTTAGTCAACGGGTCTACAACTTTCAGATCCGTATGTACTTCGCAAATCTCTAGGTCATTCTGTAAATGTTGCTTCCACGCTCCACTTGGAGTTATTCCAAATGGTTGCTCCACTATACGTATCCGGTTTGCTACTCAGAGTCACTCGAATAGGTGTTAAAGCTTGCATCGATGTAACCCTTTACGCCGAACTCTTTATCACCTCCATAATCGAGAAACATGTCCTTATTTACTCCAAGGACAATTTTGACCGATGTCCAATGATCCATTCCTGGATCATTCTTGTACCCCTTGACTGACTCATGGCAAGGCACACTTCCAGTGCGGTACACAGCATAACATACTATAGAGCCTACGTCTGAAGTGTAGGGGACGACCTTCGTCCTTTCTCTCTATTCTGCCGTGGTCGAGCTTTTAAGTCTTAACTTCATACCTTACATCTCAGGCAAGAACTCCTTCTTTGACTGATCCATCTTGAACACCTTCAAGATCATGTCAAGGTACGTGCTCATTTGAAAGTACTATTAAGCATTTTGATCTATCTTATATATCTTGATGCTTATTGTTCAAGTAGCCTAATCCAGGTTTTCCATTGAAAAACACTTTTCAAATAACCCTTTATGCTTTCCAGAAATTCTACATCATTTCTGATCAACAATATGTCAATAACATATACTCATCAGAAATTCTATAGTGCTCCCACTCACTTCTTTGGAAATACAAGTTTCTCATAAACTTTTGTATAAACCCAAAATCTTTGATCATCTCATCAAAACGTACATTCCAACTCCGAGATGCTTACTCCAGTCCTTAGAAGGATCGCTGGAGCCAGCATACCTTTTAGCATCCTTAGGATCGACAAAAACTTTCGGATTGTATCACATACAACCTTTCCTTACGAAGACTAGTAAGGAAACTCGTTTTGACATCCATCTGCCAGATTTCATAAATGTAGCTAATGCTAACATGATTCCGACGGACTTAAGCATCGCTACGGATGAGAAAATCTCATCGTAGTCAACTCCTTGAACTTGTGAAAAACTCTTCGCCACAAGTCGAGCTTCATAGACGGTGACATCACTGTCCACGTCCGTCTTCTTCTTAAAGATCCATTTATCTCAATGGCTTGCCGATCATCGGGCAAGTCCACCAAAGTCCATGCTTTGTCCTGATACATGGATCCTATCTCGGATTTCATGGCTTCTAACCATTTGTCGGAATTTGGGCCCACCATCGCTTCTCCATAGCTCGTAGGTTCATTGTTGTCTAGCAACATGACCTTCAAGACAGGATTACCGTACCACTCTAAAGTAGTACGCATCCTTGTCACCCTACGAGGTACGGTGGTGACTTGATCCGAAGTTTCATGATCACTATCATAAGCTTCTACTTCAATTGGTGTAGGTGCCACAGGAACAACTTCCTGTGCCCTGCTACACACTAGTTGTAGTGATGGTTCAATAACCATATCAAGTCTCCACCATCCTCCCACTTAACTTTTCGAGACAAACTTTTCCTCGAGAAAGGACCCGATTCAAGAAACAATCTCTATTGCTTTCGGATCTGAATTAGGAGGTATACCCAACTGTTCTGGGTGTCCTATGAAGATGCATTTTATCCGCTTTGGGTTCGAGCTTATCAACTTGAAAATTTTTCACATAAGCGTCGCAGCCCCAAACCTTTAAGAAATGACAGCTTAGGTTTCTCTAAACCATAGTTCACACGGTGTCATCTCAACGGAATTACGTGGTGCCCTATTTAAAGTGAATGTGGTTGTCTCTAATGCCTAACCCATGAACGATAGTGATAATTTGATAAGAGACATCATGGTACACACCATATCCAATAGGGTGCAACTATGATGTTCGGACACACCCTCACACTATGGTGTTCCAGGCGGTATTAATTGTGAAACAATTTCCACAATGTCTTAATTGCGTGCCAAAGCTCGTAACTTAGATACCCATCTCTATGATCATATCATAGACATTTTATCCTCTTGTCACGATGATCTTCAACTTCACTCTGAAATTACTTGAACCATTCAATAATTCAGACTTGTGTTTCATAAAGTAAATATACTCAACATCTACTCGAATCATCTGTGAAGTAAGAACATAACGATATTCACTGCATGCCTCAGCACTCATTGGACTGCACACATCAAAATGTGTTTACTTCCAACAAGTTTGCTATCTTGTTCCATTTTACTGAAAAACGAGGCTTTTTAGTCATCTTGCCCATGTGGTATGATTTGCATATCTCAAGTGATTCAAAATCAAGTGAGTCCAAACGATCCATTTGCATGGAGTTTCTTCATGCGTATACACCAATAGACATGGTTCGCATGTCTCAAACTTTTCAAAAACGAGTGAGTCCAAATATCCATCAACATGGAGCTTCTTCATGCATTTTATACCAATATGACTTACATGGCAGTGCCACAAGTAAGTGGTACTATCATTACTATCTTATATCTTTTAGCATGAAAATGTGTATCACTACGATCGAGATTCAATAAACCATTCCTTTAGGTGCAAGACCATTGAAGGTATTATTCAAATAAATAGAGTAACCATTATTCTCCTTAAATGAATAAGCGTATTGCGATAGACATAATCCAATCATGTCTATGCTCAACGCAAACACCAAATGACAATTATTCAGGTTTAATACCAATCTTGATGGTAGAGGGAGCGTGCGATGTTTGATCACATCAAACTTGGAAACACTTCCAACACATATCGTCAGCTCATCTTTAGCTAGTCTCCGTTTATTCCGTAGCTCTTTTATTACGAGTTACTAACACTTAGCAACCGAACCGGTATCTTAATACCCTAGTGCTACTAGGAGAACTAGTAAAGTACACATTAACATAATGTATATCCAATATAGTTCTATCGACCTTGCCAGCCTTCTCATCTACCAAGTATCTAGGGTAATTCTGCTCCAGTGGTTATTCCCCTTATTACAGAAGCACTTAGTCTCGGGTTTGGGTTCAACCTTGGGTTTCTTCACTAGAGCAGCAGCTGATTTGCCGTTTCATGAAGTATCCCTTCTTGCCCTTGCCCTTCTTGAAACTAGTGGTTTCACCAACCATCAACAATTGATGCTCCTTCTTGATTTCTACTTTCGCGGTGTCAAACATCGCGAATACCTCAAGGATCATCATATCTATCCCTGATATGTTATAGCTCATCACGAAGCTCTAGCAGCTTGGTGGCAATGACTTTGGAGAAACATCACTATCTCATCTTGAAGATCAACTCCCACTCGATTCAAGTGATTGTTGCACTCAGACAATCTGAGCACAAGCTCAACGATTGAGCTTTTATCCCTTAGTTTGCAGGCTAAGAAAATCGTCGGAGGTCTCATACCTCTTGACGTGGGCACGAGCCTGAAATCTCAATTTCAGTCCTCGAAACATCTCATATGTTCCGGGACGTTTCGAAAACGTCTTTGGTGCCTCAACTCTAAACCGTTTAACTGAACTATCACGTAGTTATCAAAACGTGTATGTCTGATGTTCGCAACATCCACAAACGACGTTTGGGGTTCAGCACACTGAGCGGTGCATTAAGGACATAAGCTTTCTACTATCCGCGTAATCGCTATTGTCAACTTTCAAATATATTTTCTCTAGGAACATATCTAAACAGTGGAACTAAAGCGCGAGCTTACGACATAATTTGCAAAGATCT
This sequence comes from Triticum timopheevii, assembly GCA_963921465.1. Classification (NCBI taxonomy): domain Eukaryota; kingdom Viridiplantae; phylum Streptophyta; class Magnoliopsida; order Poales; family Poaceae; genus Triticum; species Triticum timopheevii. Next base: position 422,192,784 of record OY997266.1, on the reverse strand, counting down.
TTTGACTATGTTCAGGATAATTAAGTTCATCTTATGAACTCCCACTCAGATAGACATCCCTCTAGTCATCTAAGTGACTACATGATCCGAGTCAACTAGGCCGTGTCCGATCATCACGTGAGACGGACTAGTCATCATCGGTGAACATCTTCATGTTGATCGTATCCTCCATACGACTCATGCTCGACCTTTCGGTCTCTGTGTTCCAAGGCCATGTCTGTACATGCTAGGCTCGTCAAGTTAACCCTAAGTGTTTTGCATGTGTAAAACTGTCTTACACCCGTTGTATGTGAACGTAAGGATCTATCACACCCGATCATCACGTGGTGCTTCGAAACGACGAACTTTAGCAACGGTGCACAGTTAGGGGAGAACACTTCTTGAAATTGTTGTAAGGGATCATCTTATTTACTACCGTCGTTCTAAGTAAACAAGATGCATAAACATGATAAACATCACATGCAATCAAATAGTGACATGATATGGCCAATATCATTTTGCTCCTTTTGATCTCCATCTTCGGGGCTCCATGATCATCATCGTCACCGGCATGACACCATGATCTCCATCATCATGATCTCCATCATCGTGTCTCCATGAAGTTGTCTCGCCAACTTATTACTTCTACTACTATGGCTACCGGTTAGCAATAAAGTAAAGTAATTACATGGCGTTGTTCAATGACACGCAGGTCATACAATAAATAAAGACAACTCCTATGGCTCCTGCCGGTTGTCATACTCATCGACATGCAAGTCGTGATTCCTATTACAATAACATGATCAATCTCATACATCACATATTATTCATCACATTCTTCTTGGCCATTCCACATCACATAGCATTCCCTGCAAAAACAAGTTAGACGTCCTCTAATTGTTGTTTGCATGTTTTACGTGCCTGCTATGGGTTTCTAGCAAGAACGTTTCTTACCTACGCAAGACCACAACGTGATATGCCAATTGCTATTTACCCTTCATAAGGACCCTTTTCATCGAATCCGTTCCGACTAAAGTGGGAGAGACTGGCACCCGCTAGCCACCTTATGCACCAAGTGCATGTCAGTCGGTGGAACCTGTCTCACGTAAGAGTACGTGTAAGGTCGGTCCGGGCCGCTTCATCCCACAATACCGTCGAAACAAGATTGGACTAGTAACGGTAAGCATATTGAACAAAATCAACGCCCACAACTACTTTGTGTTCTACTCATGCAAAGAATCTATGCAATAGACCTAGCTCTGATATCACTGTTGGGGAACGTAGTAGAAATTCAAAATTTTCCTACGTGTCACCAAGATCTATCTATGGAGAAACCAGCAGCGAGGGGAAGGAGAGTGCATCTACATACCCTTGTAGATCGCTAAGCGGAAGCGTTCAAGAGAACGGGGTTGAAGGAGTCGTACTCGTCGTGATCCAAATCACCGGAGATCCTAGTGCCGAACGGACGGCACCTCCGCGTTCAACACACGTACAGCCCGGCGACGTCTCCCATGCCTTGATCCAGCAAGGTAAGAGGGAGAGGTTGGGGAAGACTCCGTCCAGCAGCAGCACGACGGCGTGGTGGTGATGGAGGAGCGTGGCAATCCTGTAGGGCTTCGCCAAGCACCGCGGAAAAGGAGGAGTACTTGGGAGAGGGGGAGGGCTGCGCCAGGGGAAGCGTGTAGCTCCCATGCGCCTCCCCACTATATATAGGGGTGGAGGGGGCTGGTTTCTTGCCCTCCAAGTCCATTGGGGTGTTGGCAAAGGTGGGAGGAAAGAAATCCCATCATTTCCTTCCCCACCGATTGTTATCCCCCCTTTTTAGGGATCTTGATCTTATACCTTCGGATATGATCTTATTCCTTCTAAGGGGGGATCTTGGTGTGCCTTGACCAGGGGTGTGGGGCCTTGCCCCCACTACCCACGTTCATGTGGGTCCCCCCATGCAGGTGGGCCCCACTCCGGAACCTTCTAGAACCTTCCCGGTACAATACCGAAAAATCCCGAACATTTTCCGGTGGCCAAAATAGGACTTCCCATATATAAATCTTTACCTCCGGACCATTCCAGAACTCCTCATGACGTCCGGGATCTCATCCGGGACTCCGAACAACATTCGGTAACCACATACAAACTTCCTTTATAACCCTAGCGTCATCGAACCTTAAGTGTGTAGACCCTACGGGTTCGGGAACCATGCAGACATGACCGAGACGTTCTCCGGTCAATAACCAACAGCGGGATCTGGATACCCATGTTGGCTCCCACATGTTCCACAATGATCTCATCGGATGAACCACGATGTCAAGGACTCAATCGATCCCGTATACAATTCCCTTTGTCTAACGGTATTGTACTTGCCCGAGATTCGATCGTTGATATACCGATACCTTGTTCAATCTCGTTACCGGCAAGTCTCTTTACTCGTTCCGTAACACATCATCCCGTGATCAACCCCTTGGTCACATTGTGCACATTATGATGATGTCCTACCGAGTGGGCCCAGAGATACCTCTTCGTTTACACGGAGTGACAAATCCCAGTCTCGATTCGTGCCAACCCAACAGACACTTTCGGAGATACCTGTAGTGCACCTTTATAGCCACCCAGTTACGTTGTGGCATTTGGTACACCCAAAGCATTCCTACGGTATCCGGGAGTTGCACAATCTCATGGTCTAAGGAAAAGATACTTGACATTGAAAAGCTTTAGCATACGAACTACACGATCTTTGTGCTAGGCTTAGGATTGGGTCTTGTCCATCACATCATTCTCCTAATGATGTGATCCCATTATCAACGACATCTAATGTCCATGGTCAGGAAACCGTAACCATCTGTTGATCAACGAGCTAGTCAACTAGAGGCTTACTAGGGACATGGTGTTGTCTATGTATCCACACATGTATCTGAGTTTCCTATCAATACAATTATAGCATGGATAATAAACGATTATCATGAACAAGGAAATATAATAATAACCAATTTATTATTGCCTCTAGGGCATATTTCCAACATCCGGTCCCGGCGGTGCGCCATATTTTGGCTCCGCCCACTTGATATATTGACCCCTTGTAAGAACGGGGTACGAGGCAAAATAGTCTAATCCACAGCGCAAAATGGGGCTCGATGCCCAGGAACAGCTCGCAAAGAGCCACGAAACCTGCGATGTGCAGAATAGAGGCGGGCGTGAGGTGATGAAGCTGGAGTCCGTAGAACTCCAGAAGCCCCCGGAGAAACGGATGTATGGGAAACCCAAGCCCCCTTATTAGATAAGGGACGAAGCACACCCGCTCTCCTTTGGAGGGACTAGGGGTGGCCTCCGCTTGCTTTCCACCTTTGTAGGTGGCCAGCCCGGCTCGAACCGGGACCATAAAGGCCGGAGGAAGGTATCCCTCCGCTTGGAGCATCACCAGCTCTTTGTGCGGAACTGAACATCTCCTCCAATCTCCTGGCAGAGGGCTGAGAGCGCGAGAGGAGGAGCCGCGTCGACGGTCCATGATAGAATGGATTTTTGGTCAGAAGCGCTCCGATGAGTACTCGCGGAAGGAAGATGGTGTGATTTGGATCTGGATTCTTGCCTCTCTTATAGGCAGATTATTTGCGCAGCTAGGGGGTAAAATATAAAAGTACCCTGGCCTTTTGCATTCGTGCGACACGTGGAAGAGGGCCATTATTGGGCGTGGAAGCCAAGGAGCGCAACATTTGTAGAGGAAGCTGGACACTATCCGGCAAACACATGGGATTTGGAGGAGAACCCGCCTTGCAACGTCGAAGACAATATACGCGCTGGAATCGTCGTCATTGAAGCCTGGTTCAGGGGCTACTGAGGGAGTCCTAGACTAGGGGGTGTCCGGATAGCCGGACTATCATCATCGGCCGGACTCCGAGACTATGAAGATACAAGATTGAAGACTTCGTCCCGTGTCCGGATGGGACTTTCCTTGGCGTGGAAGGCAAGCTTGGCAATACGGATATGTAGATCTCCTACCATTGTAACCGACTCTATGTAACCCTAGCCCTCTCCGGTGTCTATATAAACCGGAGGGTTTTAGTCCGTAGGACGAACAACCATTACAACAATCATACCATAGGCTAGCTTCTAGGGTTTAGCCTCCTTGATCTCGTGGTAGATCCACTCTTGTACTACCCATATCATCAATATCAATCAAGCAGGAGTAGGGTTTTACCTCCATGGAGAGGGCCCGAACCTGGGTAAAAACATCGTGTCCCTTGTCTCCTGTTACCATCCGCCTAGACGCACAGTTCGGGACCCCCTACCCGAGATCGGCCGGTTTTGACACCGACAATGGTCAATTACACTTTGTGTACTAACCCATGGTCTTCGTGAGAGTTCTTTGTGGGGTTAGGTTGCGGTGTGCAAGTTCAAGTAGGATCATCACGAAGAGATCATATGCTTGAAGTTTGCCGTCCATTGTGGCGACAATGGACTTGTGAAGATGTGCAGAAGAGTGGCTCACCCATAGTGGAGTATGGGGGAGCAATCTACTAGTCTTTATCGAGCCAACGCAATCAAGAAAGGTGGTTCAACTTGAGGGAGTGAAGATCGTCATCATCTAGCTCAAGTGGATCATGTGCAAGGCAAAGGTTTGCCCTTGATAGGTTTTCTATTTTACCGGTCTCATGGTAGTTGTGGGAGACCGGGTTATAGGATCGATTGCCGTACTTTCAAGGGGGCTCTCGATGAGTTGCTTGATCATATCGTTCGTAGAGAGCTCAAACCATTGCATCCTTGCATCATCTTTTTTGGTTCTTGTTTGGTTCTTCTCCTTGTGAGATTTGGAGCATATGGTCATTTTTATGACAAGCTCGAGTTCATCGAAAACGGAGTTCACATGCATCTTCTATGATGTTTTTGATGTTGGAGGGTATGCAGGTTCTTCTCGGTTGGAGGTTTCACTCCTTTGTTTGCTAAGCATACCTCCCCTGCCTCTTCTTACTATAACCAACAAGCTTGAGTTTGCTCAATTCGGAGCTCATATGAAGAAGTTATGGCAGTTCTGGTTTTCCTTGGAGTATACTTTATTTTCGCGGAAGTGGCTTAAGGATGGCGCCAGCGGTAGTACCGCTGGGCCAGAGCGGCGGTACCGCTTATCACCACAAGCGGTAGTACCGCTGTCCCACAGCGGTAGTACCGCCCATGGCCATAAGCGGTAGTACGGCTCCGGTTCCGCGCTGGTACCGCCTCGACTCGAGACGTGGTTTTCTCGTGTCGGGTTCAGCGGCAGTAGTAGCGGCAGTAGGAGCGGTAGTACCGCTCGTGAGCGGTAGTACCGCTGGGGTGAGCGGTAGTACCGCTTATATGCGGTACTACCGCCCCAAGGTTCTTGTTTTGTTGCTCCATTTCCCTGCTTCTTCCGCCCGAGCGGTAGTACCGCTCGTGTGCGGGCTGAGCACATAACGGTTGGATTTTTCCCTTCCTATAAAAGGGGGTCTTCTTCCCCATTGAATCTTATCCTTTGAGCTCGTGTTCTTCCCTCATTGTTAACCTTCTTCGAGCTTGCTAACTCTCAATCCCTCCATGGATTCTTGCTAGTTTTTGAGGGAAAAAAGAGAGGAGATCTAGATCCACGTTTCCACCAATCACTTTCTCCTCTAAGTGAGGGGAACCCCTTGGATCTAGATCTTGGAGTTCTTCGTGTTCTTCTTTCGTTCTTCCTCTCATTTTCCTCCCTAGCATTAGTTGCTTTGGTGGGATTTGGGAGAGAAGGACTTGGGCACTCCGTGTGCCCTTGCCATTGCATTTGGTGCATCGGTTTGAGTTCTCCACGTGATACGTGGAAGTTACAGTTGAGAAGCTTATTACTCTTGGGTGCTTGGTGCCCTTGAGCTTGTTCCTCTTGGGTGCTTGGGCGCCCTAGACGGTTGGTGGTGTTCGGAGCTCAATCATTGTGGTGTAAAGCTCCGGGCAAGCGTCGGGGTCTCCAATTAGGTTGTGGAGATCGCCCCGAGCAATTTGACGGGTTCCGGTGACCGCTCCCAAGGGTTGCCAAAGTGTACGGGTTTGGTGACCGCCCCCAAGGGTTGCTATTTGTATGGGTTCGGTGACCGCCCTCAAGGGACCCTTAGTGGAATCACGGCATCTTGCATTGTGCGAGGGCGTGAGGAGATTACAGTGGCCCTAGTGGCTTATTGGGGAGCATTGTGCCTCCACACCACTCCAAACGGAGATTAGCATCCGCAAGGGTGTGAACTTCGGGATACATCGTCATCTCCGCGTGCCTCGGTTATCTCTTACCCGAGCCCTTTACTTATGCACTTTACTTTGTGATAGACATATTGTTCTTTGTCATATATCTTGCTATCACATAGTTGCTTATCTTGCTTAGCATAAGTTGTTGGTGCACATAGGTGAGCCTAGTTGTTTTAGGTTTTGTGCTTGACAAATTAACCATAAGGTTTATTCCGCATTTGTTCAAGCCTAAACCGTAATTATTTTAAATCGCCTATTCACCCCCCCTCTAGGCGACATCCTCGATCTTTCAACTACTACAACCATATCTGCAGCCCCCCCCCCCCCCCACCGTGTCGGCGAGGCCTGTGGAGGAGGCCGACGATGCGACATGAGGAGTGTCTGGCCGCTAAGGTTTTTTTTTTTGGGGGGGGGGGGGCACGCCTCCATTAAGTATTCTCAGTAACCTACGTGTTGCCAGATATATGTATACTTATTAATATAAAAATCGAAAATGAAAAGGGCCATATATTGAGTCAATAAACCCTGCAAGGCCATCCTTACAAAAATTACAAATTACACACAGGTTCTTGAGAAAATTGATGTTGTCTTTCCTCATGCACTCGCGGACGACGCGTCATGGGTGAAGCTCGATGCTTCTTTGGACCTCTGATATCGAAGCCAGAAAAAACATCATTGACACAACAATTGAGAGGTTGTTAGTCAAAGCTAGAAGATGTCGATGATAACAACCTGAAAAACAAATTGCCGACCCGAAGAAGAAGGCGATGAAGAAAGTTCGATGACAATCCCAGGTCTAGACAGACAGGTCCATGGAACATAACCTTTGAATCTCCTCGATGACGCATAGCTCGCCGAGCATCATCAGTCGAAGGACGAGCTAGATGACCATTGTCTTTGATGGTGTTGCTCCATCATTGGAGCCTGTAGGCAGGAAGATACTCTCTGAGGGGAGGGTGTGGAGGCAGGCAGGACTACTCAAAGGCGATCTTGAACCCTTCTTTGTGGTGTTTTCTACGTGGGTTAGGCATGAGGAATAATTTCTGTAGGTTTTTTACTGGCGGAGTTGGGTGTGTTGTTGTAACTGACTTAAGTGGATGGGCTCCCCACCACTTTTTACTGGTGGTTTTTTTTACGCATGCTTGTGCGTATTCGGGCAAAAAAAAGGCATGAGATTGATGGGGTATTTATGTAATAAAAAATCCTTCGGCCCACTAGTATATGTGACATATTTTTAGCAACATTTAGTGACATAAGGTCCCATGACATTTGACTATCCACACCACCTATTAATGGTGAGAGCTACCAGAAAAACATATTCTTTTTTTTTTGCGAGTCGAGAAAACATATTCAGAACTATATCCGTATCAAAATAACTATGTTTATCTTAAGGAACCATTAAATGATATATTCATACTATTATAAATAAGTACCAACATAAAAAGTCGTGCACTGCTATATTTGAAATGTGTACAGAATTGCTCATTTTCCAGATTACAAATTCATGAAATCCAGGAGAGGTAATCAAAATTTTGGTATCCACGTTTTCAGTGATTTTGACATGACTAAAATACCCCAACAATAATTTAATTATCTTGTGATGATGTTAGCCAAAAGTTATTAGAATGAATTGTCGGGTATTTATATACACAAAACTGAAAATTAATTATAATTCTAGATTACTGTTTTTCATGCCATCTAAAGTATAATATTCAAATGTCAACTACACATAGTTTGTACTATAGAAACATAGACCTTTCGTAACTGTTGGAGGACGCAATGGTTCTACATAATTGTGAAAATCTGTATTTTCTTTTTCTAAAAAAAGATCGATATGTACTACGGAAAACTGAGTCTGAAGGGGCTTGTAACTTGGTGAAATGAGAAACGCGTGAACTTCATACTTGGAATGAATGAGAGTAAGCAAGCGTATAATCCTGCAGCAAATGCAGAAATTAGGACAAAGTAAACAAATCCAAGGACATAGACATACTCCCTCCGCCCCATAATATAAGAGCGTTTTTCACAGTACACTAGGGTCAAAAACGCGCTTATATACGGGGGGAGTAGATCGGAATTCTGAACCGAGAGTAGTAATGTGATGCCACAGAATAGCTGCATGTACCAAAAAACAGTGCTAACTTTGCTATCTCGCTCAGCAGAACGAATAAAACAGCTTGAAGCAATGAAAAATGACTGGCCATCATTTCTGGTCTGAGTATAACACCATGTATAATCATCAAAACCTCTCGCCACTTTAGAAAGGTACTCCCACTGTCCCATAATATAAGAACGTTTTTTAAACTAGTGTTCTTATATTATGGGACGGAGGGAGTATATTACATTGCCAACGCAAACGTTTCACATTGCAAATACTCCCCATGTAAACTAATATAAGAGCGTTTAGATCACTAAAGTAGTTATCTAAATGCTCTTATGTTAGTTTACGGAGGGAGTACTACACAACAGAACCCAGGAATAGATATGCCCAGATGCTGGGGAAAAGAACTACTCCAACTGCAGTGAAAAACAATACCATCTTCAGACACTAGAACTAGAAATAAGGAACTCGCAGATCAGCACATGCAGTGACAAAAAGAGAATCCACAGAAGCGACGAGCAAGGGTAGAAAAATATCATAGAATCTCCAGCACTGCATATCAAATGCCAAAAATCAAGTCCATAGTTTTCGCCAATACTGATTTTGCTGGCATGGCAACACTTCCTGTTGAACACCCCATGTCTCTGTTAACATTTCTGCCAGCTTTTGGGTCATAGGGACGTGGGAGATCTCCTAAATTGCTTGATGCCCCTGCATTCTGTATAGATGATTTCGAAGGCAAGGAAACCATGAAGCCCTTATAATTGCTCTCACTCATCTTCTCATCCATTTGCCGCTGCACTGGATCAGTAATTTTAACCCCAATTGCAACGCCACTAAACAGCTGGATTCCATTCTTTTCAAGGGCCCTTCGAGCATCGTATTGGTGCTTCACGAGCAAAAACAATATATTAGTCGACAGCGAGAAAAATGTTAAGATGTTCTGTAGGTACTAGAAAAACAGAACAACCACAAGAAAATCTACATAGAAGTATGGCTGCATTGGTTCATAATCAAGTAAATGTTCCAAAGTAACCGCAGAGAATGAAGAGAAAGATATACAGAAGTCTAGGGATGTATTCATTCAATTTTCTAAATAACGCCAATGGTACAAAATTCTCAGCAAGGGAAGAGCTTTTTGAACGTATTATAACTATTTGCTGCTGTTTTATGATTTCTTTCTGTCTAGAAATAAACCGCTGCGTTTCAGAAAGGAAAGGAAAGGCTATAAGATAATGTATCATGATTATGATACATGCTTAGTGATCCAAGTAAAACAGCCTGACTCTCGTAAGTTTAGTACTACATTCATGTCTAAAGATGTGACTAAGTAGATCAAAAACCATAGCGTACTAACTGAAACTGACAGGACACTGCAATATTGGGGCATGATTGGTTTGCTACCAAAAATTGGCTAGCCGGTGTTTTGGCATCAAACCAAGCATGCCCAGAGCATCTTAAGACGAAAAATAAAGGCTAGAAAGACAATTAGCCTTTGAATCAAATAACCATAACTTGTTATGGTCGATGCAGTTACGAAATGTTGACTTGTGAGTTATTATATAGAAAGATAGGCAGCTCGCGACAGTAGCAGAGAGCTAGTGAAAAGGGGCTACCTGATACAATATGTGAAGCCAATTACCATCTCTTGGGCCAGAGCAGTGTCTCAGTATCACCCCACACTTCCCAAACTCTCGCAGAACAAGGTTGGTCTCCCTCGCGGTGAATCTGCAAACGAAGCGAAAAATTACATACCACTGTCAAACTTTCATGGCTGTTTAGTCCATCTCGTGAAGCGTCACACACCCTCCCCTTACCCGAACACGGTGACCCACTCCTCCCCCTCGGCCCCCGTGACGGTCGCTGATGGAGCCGTCCTGGACGGCGCAGGCAACGGAATCACCGGCGATCGCACCTCCGCGTTCGCCGCACGAGTAGGAGGCGGCGATGGCGGGGGCAGCGCGAGGACCTCTTTACGGGCCGGCTCCACGAGCCGGTCACTCAGCGAGCACGGACCGGGGGGAATGGCGCGGGAACGGTCCCACGAGGGAGGGCGATTTCCGGAGGAAGCGCGTGTGGGTGGGGATGGGGATGGAGCGACGGGGAGGAGGTTGGAGGCGGATCGATCAGGGGAGAAATCCTGTGCGTATAGGCGGTCGTCGAGGGTGAAAAGGGGCGGCGGCGGGGGCGGCGTGGATGAGGGGTCGAGGGACCCGGAGGTCCGGTGGGAAGGGATGGCACGGGCGAGGTCGCGGAAGAAGGGGGACTGCCTCCCGCCGGCGGTGGGTGTGCGGCGGGGCGGGGACGGCGAGGGGGAGGCCATGGTAGGCGCTATGACGGCCGGTCAGAGCGCGACGAGACAGGGTTTTGTGTTTGGGTTTTGATTTGAGGGGTCCGTAATTGAGTATTCTTCGGTTCAGACCTGGCCAGATGGGCCGGCAGGGCCTACCTAAACGGGCCAGGCAGGCCTAAACGGGCCAGTCAGGGAACTCCTTAACCCCAATCACGGCACAACAAGGAAATAGGACGGCCCATCGGCATGTTTAGCCCACCAGCCCCCTTATTTTGGGTTGTTTTGGCCTATTTTGGCTGTTTCGAAGAGCTAATACATAAAAATAAATAAAGAATCCCTCAAAAAAGAAAGAAAGAAAGAACAGGTCGTGTCCAGCCTCATAGCCCAGACACGGCCCTAGGGCGGGCCACGTGCTGGCACGACCAATTACAAACATGTCGGCCAGGCCCACCACGGACCGGGCATGTTGGCCATCAAGACAGCACGTTGGGACTGGCCCATTTGGCCACCTTTGCATCGGTTGCGTTTAATGGACGGGGCCTTTCGTATTGAAGAAAGTAGATGATACCCCGCGCATTGCGGTGGAAACATGTGGGAAAAAGCTGCAACAATATTATTTCTGATGAGATTTGATTGTCTTCAATTTGAAATGAGTCTAAATATTAAAAATACATATCACGTGGAAACGTGTGGGAAAAAGCTGCAATAATATTATTTCTGATGAGATTTGATTGTCTTCAATTTGAAATGAGACTAAAGATTAAAAATACATATCACTTGTTGTATTTTATTATTATATAGATGTAAAAATATATTTATCAAGTAATATTTCTTATGCATGTTGAGAGAAATAAAGTATTATGGTTTATAGAGGGGATGTGTGCATGTTAAGTGACTTAGTATAGGCATGCATGCATGTTAAGAGAAATAAAGTAGTGGAGTTGATGATCGGACATGTGTGCATATTAAAATAAATACAAATTATGGGGATTAGCTACTTAAGTATATAGGAATTTGTAAAAGTGTTGTAATGTTTTTGTACGGAAACACTTCGGAATAGAAGCCTATCAAAATTCCAAAAAAAAAACTATGTCACGTATAAATTTTTATTGGATTTTGTCAAAATGCAAGAGTTCATGTAAGTTTTTTTGGCATTTTTGCATGCACATTTCTCCCAGTTTACTGTAGGAAAAGGCAGCCCATATTCAAGGGCGCTGCTTTGTCTCGCTTATAGCGAGAAAGGGCCAGTTGGAGCTATATATCGCTGGTAGCGAGTCCTAAGTAAGTCTCGGCACTGGTGGTAGGCAGATGGTCCGGCCCAGTACGGGTTCTCGGAAACGAATTTTCAGGAAAGCTTTTGACCATTTTCCGTGTGGTTTTCCCCTGTTTTTGTCTCTGTAGTGGTTTTGACCAGTTTTTCACGTGATTGTTTTCCTGGTTTTGGCTGTTTTTCCTGTGGTTTGTTTACCTATTTGTTTCTGTCCTTCTCTCACCAATTCTCTTCGATTTTCTGTGTTTCATCAAAAGTTTTCTTAGTTTTTTCCTTTTTTTCTTTTATCAACACATGTCTACTTTTTTCAATACAAATTATAACATTTGTCTAATACACATTGATTTTTTTAAATATGTGATTTATATTTTCTTACATAGATTCGTTTTGAATATTTGTTAAACATTTTTCAAATCTATGCTGAGAAGCATTACAAATCATTTTTAACTAGGTGGCCAATAATTTTACATTGTATATTTTTTTAGAAATTTCACAAACATATTTTTTGAAATGTGCAAACATTTAAAAAATGTTATGTACACTTTTTGAATTAAGGTAATATTGTTTTAATTGTATAATGATTATTTAAAATTTTAAGTACATTTTTTGAAACACATGAACATTTTTATGTGCCTTTTCTGAAATAAATTTTAAAAAAATTCAGACATTTCAAAAAATATGTTTGTGACATACTTCATCAATATACAATGGACAAAATGTGCCCACAGTTTAACATGTATTCCATTTTTAAAAAATATTTTAAGAATTATTAATCAATATATTTAAAAATGTTAAACGTGTATACAAATGCTTTAGATGTATACAAAATTTGACAATGTTTATGAAAAAAGATATCAAAACATATATTCCAAAAATCTTAATCGTGTATTTGACAATATATTAAACATGAATAAGAAAATGTTCCTGATGTATATGAAAAATGCACAATGTGTATGAAAACAAGTAGACATGTGTTGAATAAGAAAGGAAAAATAAAAGAAAAAAGAAAAAGAAAAAACCCGATGAAGACAACAAGGAAACCTGAAGAAAAATAGAAAAGGAAAAAAATCAAAATAGAAAAAATATGAAGAAAACCAATTGTAAATATTGAAACCCGAAAGTGAAAAACACAAAGAGCATAAAGAAACAAACTCACGTAGAGGCAATTACAGTACTGGACCGACCCGCTAACCTCGTGCAAGAGGCGAGCCGGAGCTATGTCTCGCAATAAGGGAGACATAGCTCACACGCCCATTCAAGAAAGCCAGAGGAGGAAAATACATAGCCCCCCAAAAGAGGGGCTACACCCCAACCCATATCGACATGTGCAATGGTTGTGGAAATTCCGCCTGGTACACGAAATTAAAGTTTTAATGGATATTGTCTACAATCTTAAATTATAAATTCTGCATCAACCGCACAACATCAATCAACAATAGAGAGACAATACTGATAGCAGGTTATGAGATTTAATCGATAAACACTGCATATGAAAGACATTAAAGATGGTGACGGTGTTGTCGGTGAAAATGGTGCTTCCCATGTTGCTTCGGTGCTAGTGACAACTCGAGGCCACAGGGGTGTAGAGAATCCCTTCACCAAGCATCTAGTATCTATTTTAGGGTATGAAGGATATCTTATAAAAAGGAGGTTCACAAAGGTGCCCTACAAGGTCCACACATTGGGGTGACGTGCCCTCTAGCATGCCAACCTATTTTATTGGGCTCACTAGCCTCGGTCGACGCTCCTTTAGTTATGGTTTTGTTTTCACAGATAAACTTTATCGTGTTTTAAGACATTGTTATAACATACATAAATCTCTTAATTATCGCTCCTTTTCAGAACGCGGGATCACATCGATCGACCGATGTAGCCCTTAAATAAGAATCTGATTGTTGACAAGATATATTCAATATAGATTAAATAGTGAGTGAAATTGGCATGCTTATATGCTAAATTTATGATGCATAATGCACGTATCAACAACTACGATGGCTGACTACATGCTTGTGATAGATGACCATCAGTTTGTAATTGCTTTTGTAGTAGCGGTGTTGACGCGGTTGGAGTCGGTCTTATCCTTACCTTCCTGCATTTTGTCCTCTTCTACATGCATGCCCATCATGTACACCCTTTCATGAAACCCCTTATGAACAAGTCTGTTTCATCGTGTTTTCACTCTATGTCATACTTAGTAACTACCTTTACTTAAATAAGCCCATTTTACATTCAACTATGTCGATCCACATTCCACATTCCACATTAACTGTATTGATTTCTACAGAGTCAAGAGCTAGCTATATCTATACTAACTATGGGGTTATTGCGAGCATACTTAGTGGACAATGGGAATGGAATAGTTAATGGCTGGTTAGGACATCCTGTCTTTACATACGAAGAAGGAGATGATGTACGCATGTCATGATCATCGTTGACATATATTCGGTGCATCTTAAAGCCAAGTTAGATATGTATTTCCTCCATTTCAACATAGATGTCCTTCATCATAAAAACAAAACAAATGCTTGCATAGACACACATACACTCATCCATATAAGCGCATGCATGTCCTACTTTTATGATCACCTTCGGAAGACCGAGCCAGTAAATTTGTCACCACTGACACCTCATAGTCGACAGACATGTTGTCTCCCATTAAAACAACAATGTTGGAAAGTCTAGATTAAGTACAAAAAAAATACAAGCACTCATGCTAATTAGGATCTTGAATCCAGGGGGGATAGGTTCTGTTGAACATATATACATGTACGTAGGTCCGGGTTCTGTATGCAGTACCTGTAGTATCTCTCTCCCCCTGTATGTACGTATATCTTGGGAGACAAGATACCGGTCGCACCCCTTGTACCTATATATATGTGCCTAGTGCACGATCAATCAATTATCGATGCACAAAATCATTCTCTACATGGTATCTATCGCAAGTCGATCTCCCCGCTTCCGCTAACCCTAGCCGCCGCCTCGGGCCGCCGCCGCCGCCGCGACCTCCCGCCACCGCAGCCGCCGCCCCACGCCGCCGCCACCACCTCTCCTCCCCGCGCACCGCTCCTCCCGCCGCGCCGCCAGACCCCCTGCCGCCGCCGCGCGCCCCACGCCGTGCCGCTCCTCCCGCCGCGCCGCCAGACCCCCTGCCGCCGCGCCGCCTCTCCCTCGCCGCGCCGCGCCGCCACCATGTCCTCCAACGGCTCCTCCTACTCCAACCCCTTCGCCGTCGACCCTGCCGAGATCCGTGACATCAACGTCCATGCCCGCGTCCCCGTGACCCTTGATGCCTCCACCTCCACGTACTTCGCGTGGAAGACGTACTTCACGCTGCTCTTTCGCGAGAACAATCTCGTGGATCACGTGGATGGCACCGTGGACTCCCGCACCATGGCGGATGACACCGAGTGGACCGCGATCGACGCCACGATCATCCGGTGGTTCTTCACCACCATCTCCAAGGACTTGTTCCACACGGTCGTAAGCGCCGGCGACGACGCCCGCGCCCTGTGGGTCAAGCTGAACGGCCTCTTCACCGACAACAAACTTCAGCGCTGCGTTTTTTTGCAGCAGGAATTTTTTGACTATCACCAGGATGATCAGTCTATTGATGACTACTGCCGCCGCCTGAAGACGTTGGCGAACGAGCTCCGCGACATTGGAGCCAAGGTGGACGACGACCTCCTCCTCAGCACCCTCACCGCCGGCCTCAACGAGGACTTCGGCAACGCCGCCTCCAACCTCACCTTGATGCCGGAGCCCTCCTTTCCCAAGTTTGTGGCGTACTTGAGGTTGGAGGAGCGCCGGATGAAGGGGGTAAAGAAGCGTGTGCAGCACCACACCCTCGCCGCCGGCACCTCTCGCGGCGCCCCACCACCGCCCGCTCCACCCGCGCCGCGCCAGCAGCCGCCGCCACCCGCGCCTCCGGGGTACTTCCCCCTCCCGCCCGCACCTCCCGCCCCCTCCCGCTGCCCCCCAATAGCCGGGTGGCAGGCGCCGCGGCAACCGCCGCGGGGGCGGCCGCAAGCAGCAACAGGCGTCCGGGGGGGCCATCGTCAGCAGCAGCAGGTGAATCCCCCTTGGACCTACGGCACCAACCCGTGGACCGGCGTCGTCCACGCGTACTCCATGCCGGTCCCTCAGGCTCCGGCCCCGGGCATCCTCGGGCTCCGCCCGGCGGGTCACCAGGCTCTCTTCGCCGCGCAGAACGCCGCTCCGTACAGCGGCTATGGTGCCGCACCTCCGCCGTCGCCCGCCTACGGGTTCGCGCCGGCCTACGGCGCCGCCGCCGCGCCGGCCTATGGGGCCACGCCCGCCTACGGGGCCGCGCCCGCGCCGGCCTATGGGGCTGCACCCGCGCCGGCCTACGGAGGGTCCTACCCTCCTCAGGTGCCGCCGCCGTGGGACCCGGCCCTGCTCGCTGCGCTACACTCCGCCCCGTCACCGAGCTCCTATGGTGGCGGTGGTGACTGGTACATGGACTCGGGTGCCATAGCTCACATGACTGCTCATCCCGGTAACCTTACATCCGCCACTCCCGTTCGTACTCCCACCCGTATCACCGTTGGTAACGGTTCCTCCCTCCCCATTACCCATGTCGGTCATATGTCTTTCCCTTCTACTTCTACTTCTGTGCATATGTTTAATATTCTTGTGTCTCCTGAATTAGTCACTAATCTTGTTTCCGTTCGTCGCCTTGCTCGTGAGAATCCTATAACTGTCGAATTTGACGATATCGGTTTTTCTGTGAAGGACGCCCGTACACGGATGGTGCTCCACCGATGTGATAGCCCGGACGACCTCTATCCAGTGCATCCCTCCGGCGCCACCACCACCCGTCGCCCCGCCGCCTTCGCCGCCAGTGTCGATCTTTGGCATGCCCGTCTCGGTCATCCCAACTCCACCGTCATGCGTCAGATTCTCCAAAGTTTTTCTTTTTCATGTAATAAGGTCGATGATCACACTTGTGAGGCTTGCCGTCTTGGCAAGCACGTTCGTCTTCCCTTTAGTGAGTCTACAAACATTTCCACCTTTCCGTTTCAGCTATTGCATAGTGATGTTTGGACGTCCCCGGTTGCTAGCAACACGGGCTATTTATACTACTTGGTGATATTGGATGATTTTACTCATTATGTGTGGACGATCCCCCTTCGTCGCAAGTCCGACGCCCTTGCCACACTCACCGCTTTTTACTCATATGTCGCCACACAGTTCGGTCGTCCTATTCTCGCCTTGCAAACCGACAACGGCAAGGAGTTTGACAACGTCGCCGTCCGCAATTTACTTGCGTCCCACGGCACCATCTTTCGCCTCACCTGCCCCTACACGTCTCAGCAGAATGGTCGCGCCGAGCGCGTCCTTCGCACTCTCAATGACTGTGTCCTCACGTTGCTATTCCACTCCTACATGCCTGCTCGGTTCTGGCCGGACGCGCTCGCGACCGCCAGCCTCCTCCTTAACATTCGACCCTGTCGTTCCCGCTGGAACTACACCCCTCACCAGCTCCTCTTCGGTGCGGTTCCATCCTATGATGGTCTTCGCATTTTTGGGTGTCTCTGTTATCCTAGCACCGCGTCCACCGCTCCTCACAAACTCGCACACGATCCCTTCCTTGCATCTTCCTTGGCTATCCTCCTAACACCAAAGGTTACCGGTGCTATGATCCAGTCTCCCACCGCGTTTTCACTTTGCGGCATGTGTACTTTGATGAGCTCGTGTTCCCGTTTCAGCAGGTACCGTCACCATCTGAGTCTCCTGCGGCGCGGTCCGTCCCTGCATCCACCTCTGGCGGACCGCCCGTCCGCACCCCTGGTCCGGCTCTGCTCGCGCTCCCTGCGCCGGCGGTCCCTGGTGTTGCGCCCCCTGCGGCCGCCCCCGACGCCGCGGCCCCCTCGGCCCCTGCCGCGGGCCCCGACGTCGCGGCCCCCTCGGCCACTGCCGCGGGCCCCGACACCGTGGCCTCCTCGGCCGCCGCCGCGGCCCCAGTCGCCGTGGCCCCCCTGGCCGGCCCCGCTGCGACGCCGCTCGCGGGCCCCGTTGCTGCGGCCCCCGCTGCCGCGGACCCCTCCACGGTCCCCGTCGCCGCGGTCCCCCTAGCGGCTCCCGCCGCCCCGGCCGCACCTCTCACCGGTGTGGTTACTCGGGCTCGGACTGGGGCCTTGCGTCCCAGCACGCGCTACTCGTCGGACGAGTATGCCTGTACGGCTTCTACCTCGACACCGTCACCGCTCCCCACCTCCGCTCGCGCAGTCCTTCGGGATCCGAACTGGCTAGCTGCGATGCGTGAGGAGTTTGACGCCTTGCAGCACAACCGTACGTGGCAGCTTGTCCCGCGGCCACCCCGTGCCAATGTCATCACTGGCAAGTGGGTCTTCCGCCATAAGAATCGCTCCGACGGTTCTCTCGAGCGCTACAAGGCGCGCTGGGTGGTGCGCGGCTTTCGCCAGCGCGCCGGCGTGGACTTCACCGACACCTTCGCCCCGGTTGTTAAACCGGGCACGATTCGTGCTGTTCTCCAGCTCGCTGTTTCTCGCGCTTGTCCTGTTCACCAGCTCGATGTGTCTAATGCTTTCTTGCATGGTCATCTCGATGAGCAGGTGTTCTGTCAGCAGCCGACTGGTTTCGTCGACACCGACTATCCGAACCACGTGTGCTTGCTCTCCCGTTCTCTCTACGGGTTGAAGCAGGCACCTCGGGCCTGGTACCAGCGGATCGCGGCCTTCCTCCAGCAACAGAGGTTCCGGTCCACACGGTCCGATGCCTCCCTGTTTGTCTACCACCAGGGCCACGCCACCGCGTACCTCCTCCTGTACGTCGACGACATCATCTTGACTGCGTCCTCGCCGGCGCTTCTACAGCAGATCACAGCTCGCCTCGGCACCGAGTTCGCTCTCAAGGACTTGAGGGCTCTCCACTACTTCCTCGGCATCGAGGTAGTGCGCCGGGCTACTGGCTTCTTCCTGCATCAGCAGAAGTACGCCTACGAGCTTCTGGAGCGAGCGGGCATGCTTAATTGCAAGCCTGCTTCCACGCCTGTCGATACGAAGGCTAAGGTGTCCGCCGTCGAGGGCTCTCCGGCGTCCGACGCTCCTTTCTACCGCTCCATCGTCGGTGCGCTTCAGTACCTTACACTGACGCGTCCGGACATTCAGTATGCTGTCCAGCAGGTGTGCCTTCACATGCACGCTCCTCATGACACCCATTGGGCTCTCGTGAAACGTATACTTCGGTACATACGTGGCACCCCACAGCCATGGGTCTCACCCTGACGGCCTCGCCCGACACCAGCCTTGTCGCCTACTCCGACGCCGACTGGGCTGGGTGTCCCGACACTCGACGCTCCACCTCCGGCTACTGTGTCTACCTCGGGCCCTCTCTGATTTCGTGGTCGTCTAAACGACAACCCACGGTCTCACGATCGAGCGCCGAGGCCGAGTATCGGGCCGTGGCCAACGCCGTCGCGGAGTGTTCCTGGCTACGACAGCTACTCCAGGAGTTGCTATGTGAGGTCACCAAGGCGACGCTTGTCTACTGTGACAACGTCTCCGCGATGTACCTCGTTGCCAACCCTGTCCATCACCGACGGACGAAGCACATCGAGCTCGACATCCACTTCGTCCGGGAGCACGTCGCCCTTGGTCGTGTCCGTGTTCTACATGTACCCACCGATCAGCAGTTCGCCGATGTGATGACGAAGGGTCTACCTACCTCGACTTTCGAGGGGTTTCGGTCCAGTCTTTGCGTCACTGGCGACGCTTCGACTGCGGGGGGGGGGGGGGGGGGGGGGTGTTGAACATATATACATGTACGTAGGTCTGGGTTCTGTATGCAGTACCTGTAGTATCTCTCTCCCCCTGTATGTACGTATATCTTGGGAGACAAGATACCGGTCGCACCCCTTGTACCTATATATATGTGCCTAGTGCACGATCAATCAATTATCGATGCACAAAATCATTCTCTACAGGTTCCACCAGAAAAAACCTAATTAACCAACCGAAATTTGCATAGGTGTCCTTATTGATTCTGCAGTCTTCAATATATAATTTTAACCATTATTTTCTAACAAGCATGTAAGTTTTATTATGGAAATATCAAAAATATATGATAAAACGAATGAAAAATCTCTTTGTTGCATTTGCATCCAACCAACAT
This sequence comes from Triticum timopheevii, assembly GCA_963921465.1. NCBI lineage: Eukaryota > Viridiplantae > Streptophyta > Magnoliopsida > Poales > Poaceae > Triticum > Triticum timopheevii. Next base: position 422,172,774 of record OY997266.1, on the reverse strand, counting down.
GTGGTTTCTCGTTAATCGACAAAGAAGGTTGGTTGTTGACCTTCTAAATGGACATCTTCGCTTATCCAAAACCACTGTAGAACTGGCCACATCCACATTTTGTCGAAAGAAAGTGTCGACACTATAACACGTACGTTTCCAGTCCAACGAAATTATCTTGTGTTGCTTCAGCAATCCTAAAGCTTGGCTAGTACGGCATTGTGGTTGTGGTCGGTCTAGCCACTGCCACCCGGCTAGGGCAAGAACATGCGCGTGACGGCGTGAGCATCACTTGTTAGCACGTAGTCAATATGCACGGCGTGTCACCAAAAAAGGACAGACGCGCATGTGCAACAGCACCAATACGTGCGCGGCGTGGAGGCATCCGAAATGTGTTTGATACTCCCTCCGTTCCCAAATACTTGTTTTTCTAGGCATTTCAAATGGACTCAACATACGGATATATGTAGACATACTTTAAAGTGTAGATTCACTCATTTTGCGCCGTATGTAGTCACTTGTTGAAATCTCTAGAAAGACAAGTATTTAGAAACGGAGGGAGTATTTAGGAATCACACACGTACGCAGCTAGGCGAGGTAGCAGGGACTTCCTCGTTTCGGGTAGGCACGCTACTGCACTGTGCACCGGCCCCCAGCTTTGCGATATCAGAATGAGTACGGTCCGGCGTGATGAGGAAAACGCAGCACCACTTGAACCGCTCGATCCAGTAATTCACATGCTCTTGCCTCCAGCTTTGCGATATCAGAATGAGTACCATCCACTTCTGTGGTGCACATGAATTAAGCAGTTGAGCTATGCATGTGCGTTACGTGCACCGCACAAAGTTCTCATATGGCTCTTTCAACAAGCAAGCTGCAGCGTGCTTGGTTCTGTAGGACAGCGGGAGAGGAGGCGATCTAAACCAGAATCAGAATGGTACGACGTAGGCTCATGTTCATCTAGACCAGCCCAGCGTATACATGCATGTGCAAGTTCTGGCGCCGTTGGCCGTCGATGATAGCAGACCATGGACAGACACCACAAACCGGGCGTGCGTATGAGAAAATAGCTTTGGTTCTCTGATCAGTAAGCTGCATTTCTGCCTTCGATCTTGACGGCGGGGCAGTTCTCTATCGGCACGACATGCCCGAACGATTCATATCATATGGAACGGCGTCGGTACACCCCTACGTGGTGCGTACGTGGAAGCACGGAATGGCCCCGGGACGTGGGTGTTGCTCTGCCGGAGTACGTTTGCTGTGCGAGCAGGACACGTTTCGACACCAAAGACGTCAGGATGGTCTCGGTCGGTAGCATGGCGCTCGAAACCTTTTGAAAAACAAATGAAGCCATAGTCGCAAAGAAGGAAAATCAAGAATGCCATGTGGGTGTACTGCATTTCATGTCACCGTGTTGATGTCAGAAGCAACTGACGATGTCATAGACCTAAGGTAGGGTCATGGACCCGACCTATACACCCTACCAAAGGTCACTACCCTAGAAGTAAGGACATCCAAAGTATAGCAAGGAGTACCGATTGAAGCCATCTGGTGCAATCCACTCGACCAGTCGTCTCACTCGGATACCCCCAATTTCACTCGACTTGGATGAAGTCATTCGATCATACAGGAAATCACTCGGAGTACAGAAGACCTGAAGTCACTCAGGATGTGACAACGGTCAGTCGTTCACTCCGCAATCTTAAAGATCATTAATAACACTTTATACCTGGCGTTACCAGTAACGCCCTATCTTAATGTACATTGAACTCCTGTAACGAAGGCGGCTGGGGTCCTGACGCATTCCATATAAGTCACCCCCTTCTTTAGGACAAGGGTTCACATCTCTTGTAACACACACCCATATTTCAGTCGACCGCCTCAGGGAACCGAGACGTAGGGCTTTTACCTCCTCCGAGAGGGGCCTGAACTCGTAAACTCGTGTGTACAACCTCGCCGTAGATAGGGCCTTGCTTCGACATACGTACCCCCTATTCTTACTGTCAGATTTAGTACCACGACAATTGGCGCCACCTTGGGGGCAAAGCGTCTTAGCAACTTCCGGCGAGGTTGCATTTTCTCCGATCTTCATCAACACGGTTTCTAGCGGCGGTTTGGTCATGGGCCGCGAGTTCCGACTCGGTGCGCTCACTTTCGTCGCCGACGACTCCGCCTGGCTCCAAGAAGCCCACCTCGATGTCAAGGCTCTCCCGATTCGCGGATCGTCGCACTTCCGTGCGAGTGCCTGCGGCGTCCTCCTACAGCAGCCGTCGACTCCGTATCGGTCGGTCTTCGCGTCGCCTACCCACTCAGCTGGACGCCGCCACAAGCGATCTGGTCGGTCGCGGCTCCAACGGTGGGTGATGAAGGAAATATGCCCTAGAGGCAATAATAAAGTTATTATTTATTTCCTTATTTCATAATAAATGTTTATTATTCATGCTAGAATTGTATTAACCGGAAACATAATACATGTGTGAATACATAAACAAACATAGTGTCACTTGTATGCCTCTACTTGACTAGCTCGTTAATCAAAGATGGATAAGTTTCCTAACCATAGACATGAGTTGTCATTTGATTAACGGGATCACATCATTAGGAGAATGATGTGATTGACTTGACCCATTCCATTAGCTTAGCACTTGATCGTTTAGTATGTTGCTATTGCTTTCTTCATGACTTATACATGTTCCTATGACTATGAGATTACGCAACTCCCGTTTACCGGAGGAACACTTTGTGTGCTACCAAACGTCACAACGTAACTGAGTGATTATAAAGGAGCTCGACAGATGTCTCCGAAGGTACATGTTGAGTTGGTGTATTTTAATATTAGGATTTGTCACTTCGGTTGTCGGAGAGGTATCTCTGGGCCCTCTTGGTAATGCACATCAGTATAAGCCTTGCAAGCAATGTGACTAATGAGTTAGTTGCGGGATGATGCATTACATAACGAGTAAAGAGACTTGCTAGCAACGAGATTGAACTAGGTATTGAGATACCGACGATCGAATCTCGGGCAAGTAACATACCCATGACAAAGGGAACAATGTATGTTGTTATGCGGTTTGACTGATAAAGATCTTCGTAGAATATGTGGGAGCCAATATGAGCATCCAAGTTCCGCTATTGGTTATTTACCGGAGACGTGTCTCTGTCATGTCTACATAGTTCTCGAACCCGTAGGGTCCGCAGGCTTAAAGTTCGATGACGGTTATATTATGAGTTTATGTGTTTTGATGTACCGAAGGAGTTCGGAGTCCCGGATGAGATCGGGGACATGACGAGGAGTCTCAAAATGGTCGAGACGTAAAGATCGATATATTGGATGACTATATTCGGACATCGGAAAGGTTCCGAGTGATTCAGGTATTTTTGGAGTACCGGAGAGTTACGGGAATTCGCCGGGGAGTATATGGGCCTTATTGGGCTTTAGGGGAAAGAGAGAGGAGAGGCTGGGCGCCCCCCAAGGCCTAGTCCGAATTGGACTAGGGGGAGGGGCTGCGCCCCCTCCTTCCTTCTCTTCCCTCTCCCCTTTCCTTGACTCCTACTCCTACTACTTGGAAAGGGCGGAATCCTACTCCCGGTGAGAGTAGGACTCCTCCTAGGGCACGTCATAGAGAGGGTAGGCCCTCCCCCTCCTCCACTCTTTTATATACGGGGAGGGGGGCACCCCTTGGAGACACAACAATTGATCCCTTGGATTTCTTAGCCGTGTGCGGTGCCCCCCTCCATCATAATCCACCTCGATAATATCGTAGCGGTGTTTAGACGAAGCCCTGCGTCGGTAGAACATCATCATCGTCACCACGCCGTCGTGCTGACGGAACTCTCCCTCAAAGCTCGGCTGGATCGGAGTTCGAGGGACGTCATCGAGCTGAACGTGTGCTGAACTCGGAGGTGCCATGCATTCGGTACTTGATCGGTCGGATCGTGAAGACATATGACTACATCAACCGCGTTGTGCTAACGCTTCCGCTTTCGGTCTACGAGGGTACGTGGACAACACTCTCCCCTCTCGTTGCTATGCATCACCATGATCTTGCATGTGCGTAGGAATTTTTTTGAAATTACTACGTTCCCCAACAGGTGAAGCATGCAGTGGCTCGCCAGACGGCCACCCCCCAAGTCGGGCAATCGAGCCCGAAGAATTTCACTGCGGTCCAGTCGACCTGTCGACTGGTTCTGCGGATACATTTTTAGAGAGCGGGAGCTGTGACCCCGCGGCCGAAGTTCTCGTGGTCGACTCCCGTTGCAGCCCACCCAGGATTCGCCGCTACGGTGGCAACGGTGACAGCGATGGCCTGTCATTCATCCACGAGGAGTACGAGCCCCAACCTCTCAATTCATAGCAGAGGGAAGAGCTGCACCGCCGCAATGTGGAGGCCCGCCAAACCCCCATCATAGGGGAAACCGCCGAGGCTCGGGCCTTGGAGGCTGCGCGCCTGGCCACGCTGGCTGAGCGCACGCGTTTGGAGAATCTCCAACATTCTCTCGACGAACGCACCCGCCGACTGATCCCCGAGTCCAGTCGCTGTCAGCGCCAGTTGTTTGCGCCTGAACCTCAGGTATACCGTAGTCCGATCCAGAATCTTACAACTGCTGCGCGTATAGAAGAGTCTATTCAGCCGTCCCGTTCAGAAGCTGGAAGGGGCTTGGAACATACCCGAGCGCTGCTCCGAGCAGCAGGAGAGCTGAACTCCGCTGTTTCTCAGTCGCGGAATAGGATCTACAGCAGGTCAGTAAGGCATATACAGTTCAGCTGGCACACAGTCCTGGGTCCCCTTTGCGGTTAGAAGATCCTGATCACCGCCGGGATCGGCACCTGGGAAAAGCTCATGGAGAGTTTGATTGTGAGTACGCCCGTGACAACCACCGTCGAGTGCCTTCGCCCCTTCCAAGGGACGGGTCGTACGCGCCCTGGCGGTATGACGACATGCGCCCATATGGTAACGACCACAGAGTTCCAGTCGACCCAAGAGAGCCTGGTTTTGATGCAAGGTCAATCCTTGTTCAAGATTTGGTCGACCAGAATAGAGCATACAAAGAAGGGTTGGACAGAGACAGGCCCGGTGGAAGCACATGTTTCTAGCCCTGAGTGTTTCGGAAGAGCCATCCGAGCCACTGAGATACCTCACAACTTCAGATTAGCGACCGGCGTCAGTAAGTTCACGGGAGAGTCGAAGCCTGACACTTGGTTGGAAGACTACCGAGTGGCTGTACATATTGGTGGCGGCAGTGACGAGGTGGCCATGAAGCACCTCCCTTTGATGCTTGAAGGTTCTACCAGAGCTTGGCTGAATCAGCTGGGCCCTGGAAGCATTTTCAGTTGGGATGAGTTGGCCCAAGTGTTTACCAAAACATTTGAGGGCACCTGCAAGAGACCTGCTGGTTTGTCGGAATTGCAGCATTGCGTGCAGAAACTGAAGGAGACCTTGAGAGATTACATCTAGAGATGGACCACTCTTAACCACATGGTGGAGAATGTGTCGGATCACCAAGCAGTTTGTGCCTTTAAAGAAGGCGTTCGCTACAGACAGCTCAATCTGAAGTTCGGTCAGACCGGAGACATGACTCTGACTCGGATGATGGAGATTGCCACTCGGTATGCTAACGGCGAAGAATAGGACCGACTCCAGAGTGGCAAGAATAGACCAATCGCCCAGGACACCGGAGAAGCGAAAAGCTGAGGCTGCAGGCCCTACCGAGGCAACAATTTTGAACCAAGGGAAGTTCAAAGGAAAGCCTAAAGGGCCTTGAACCCCTAAAAAAGTAAAAGATCAAGCAGGAAATGACGTGCTTGATTTGCCGTGTCATATACACACGAAAAAGGATGAAGAGGGGAATTTGATTCTCCCCAAGCATACCACTCGACAGTGTCGACTCCTGATTCAGAGCTTCCGAGAGAGCCAGCCCAGCGAAAAGGACAAAGAGTCTGATAAGGAGGAAGACAAAGAGGAAGATGGTGGTTACCCCAATGTCAATGCCACTTTGGTGATTTTTGCTGACCTCGAGAGCAAAAGTCGACTGAAAGTTATTAACAGAGAGGTGAACATGGTTGCTCTGGCAACGCCAAGATATTTGAAGTGGTCAAAACCCCCTATTACATTCGACCAATCCGACCACCCGCCACACGTTTCTACCCCTGGGGGGCAAGCGTTAGTGGTCGACCTAGTCGTTGGGGGCACCCGACGGACCAAGGTTTTGATGGATGGTGGCAGTGGACTGAATATATTGTATGTTGAGGCCCTCCGGGGGATGGGCATTCCGATGTCCAAGCTCAGTGAGAGCAACATGAGATTCCATGGTATCATCCCAGGAAAGAAAGCCGATTCACTCGGTCAGATCACCCTTGATGTGGTTTTCGGTGATTCCATGAATTACCGCAAGGAAAAGTTGGCGTTTGAGGTAGTGGATTTTGACAGTGCCTATCATGCCATTCTAGGCAGACCTGCTTATGCTAGTTTCATGGCTCAAGTTGAAGATGCCTGGCCCCAGAGGCATAATCACTGTCACTGGAAATCGACAGAGAGTAGAAGATTGTCTCCAGAACGATTCGAAGATCGCCGATGAGCAGATGGCAGCAGTAGAGTTCCAAGAATACCAGAAGAATGCAGATCCGAGTGATTTGCTGCATGCCAAGAGGCCTGCCTCGGAGTCCGCATTTCACTCGGCCGGCGAGACAAAGCCAATTCACATTCACCCGACCGACCCCAATGCTGCTCCGACCCATATCTCAACAACACTCAACAACAAATAGGAAGACACGCTCATCCAGTTCCTTCGTGAGAACTGGGTCATCTTCGCATGGAAGCCATCTGACATGCCAGGTGTACCCAGGGGGCTTGCTGAGCACCATTTGCAAGTCGACTCAAAAGCAAAACCCATTAAAGAGCATCTCCGTCGGTCCGCCACGGAGAAGAGAAAGGCGATTGGCGAGGAGGTGGCTCGGCTTCTTGCCACCGAGTTCATTCACGAGATATACCATTCCGAGTGGCTCGCCAATGTCGTCATGGTCCCCAAGAAAGATAAATCACTTCGAATGTGTATTGATTTCAAGCACATCAATCGGGCCTGCCCGAAAGATCATTTTCCTCCACCCCGCATCGACCAAATAGTCGACTCAACTGTGAGATGTGAGCGATTGTCCCTTTTGGATGCTTATTCCGGGTACCATCAGCTCTGACTGTATGGACCCGACGAGATAAAGACAACTTTCATCACCCCATTCGGGTGTTTTTGCTATGTTACTATGCACTTTGGCCTCAAGAATGCTGGTGCCACATTCATGCGCATGATCCGGAAGTGCCTGCTCACTCAAATCAGTCGAAATGTGGAAGCATACATGGATGACATAGTGGTCAAGTCACGCAAAGGTTCTGATCTACTGACTGACCTCACTAAAACCTTTGCCAACTTAAGAAGATATGATACCAAGCTGAATCCATCAAAGTGCACATTCGGAGTGCCAGGCAAAAAATTACTCGGTTTTCTCGTTTCCGAACGGGGGATTGACGCAAACCCAGAGAAGATTGGCACAATCCTCCGAATGAAATGCCCTGTGCGTGTGCACAATGTTCAGAAGCTTACTGGTTGTTTGGCTGCATTGAGTCGATTCATCTCACGCCTCTGTGAAAAGGCATTGCCCCTTTACCAACTGATGAAGAAGTCTGACAAGTTCGAGTGGAATGACGAAGTTGAAGCAGCGTTTGAAGAGCTCAAAGCCCTGCTTTCCACCCAGCCGGTGCTTGCCGCTCCAATCAGCAAGGAGCCTTTACTGCTTTATATCGCAGCCACTGGACAGGTCGTCAACACAGTGCTCACGGTCGAGTGGGAAGAAGAAGGCAGAGCCTTCAAAGTTTAGCGCCTTGTGTATTACATTTAAGAAGTCTTGACCCCGTCCAAGCAAAGATATCCTCATTATCAGAAGCTTGTTTATGGAATTTACTTGACCATTAAGAAGGTTGCATACTACTTCTCAGACCACTCGGTTTTAGTCGTCAGCGATGCTCCATTGTCAGAAATTCTGAATAATAGAGATGCAACTGGTCGAGTGGCAAAGTGGGTGATTGAACTCCTTTCTTTAGATATCAAGTTTGAGGCAAAGAAAACCATCAAGTCTCAAGCAATAGCAGATTTCTTCACAGAGTGGATTGAACAGCAGCCGCCGACTCAGACTCAATCGGAACATTGGACTATGTTCTTTGATGGATCCAAGATGTTGAATGGCTCTGGTGCAGGAGTGGTTTTAGTGTGCCCAAGAGGAGACAAGCTCAGTTATGTCCTCCAGCTTCACTTTGATTCTTCAAACAATGAAGCAGCGTATGGGGCATTGTTGTATGGGTTGTGTATGGCCATTTCACTTGGCGTCCGACACTTGATGGTCTACGGCGACTCAGACTTAGTGGTTAATCAAGTAATGAAGGAATGGGACATCAGGAGTCCAGCAATGACCGGTTATTGCAATACAGTGAGAAAGCTAGAGAAGAAGTTTGAGGGGTTAGAGCTCCACCACATACCCCGAATCAAGAATCAAGCTGTTGATGATCTGGCGAAGATAGGTTCCACTCGAAAGCCTATCCCCAGTAATGTGTTCTTGGAACATCTCCACACCCCGTCAGTACAAAAAGATCCCTTCAAGGAAGAGCCCCTGCAACTGATAAGTTCAACCAAATAGACTGAGATTGAAGTCCCAGCTGTGGTTGACTTGATCATGGAAGTCTTAGTGATCATGCCTGACTGGACGGTGCCATACATCGCGTACCTGCTCAGGCAGGAACTCCCAGAGGATGAGGATGAGGCCCGCCAGATAGTCCGTCGAACGAAAGCCTTCACTGTTGGGGATATAACTACTGAGTGTAAACCGGCCAGGAGGGCCCGGTTCACCCTCAACTATGTTGAAGCCCATGAAGATCCAGAAGATTGCGTTTTACTACTGAAGCTTAGAGGCCCGGAGCCCAAAGGCGGATTAGGGCCCATAGTGGTAAACCGCCATGGTTATGTAACTTATATTGTAAGTTAGGAAAGGAGAGACCGAACCGGACACTTGTATGTGTCGGCCTCGGGACTCTGTAGACCGGTCGGGCGTCAACCTGGTCATCGAAACCCAATCAATCCCATCACAACTAGACGTAGGCTTTTACCTTCATCGAAGGGGCCGAACTAGTATAAACTCCCGTGTCCCTTGTCCGGTTTAACCCCTTCAAGCTAACCCGTTGCGATGGCTCTGCGACTAAGTCCTTTCATGAGGACATCTGACGTGTTAATTCCACGACAGTTGGCGCCCACCGTGGGGCTATCGCACGATGGTTTCGAGTTCTTGAAGGGCAGCTCTGAAGGACTCAAGGGGTACGTGGTTGGCCGGATGACCAAGAGTCGTCGCGGCAAGCTCTACATCGACGACGAAGGATGGGGCCCCGAGGCCAGCTCAATCGAGTACGGATACCGGGTCCCCTTTGGCGGAATTCATGTCTTCATTGGCAAGATCGGCGAACCGGGCCCTGAGCCGGACATCTGCACCGACCTCGTCAAGACGGCTCAGCGTGCGAGTCCAGCCCGGGTTAAGCCCGCCATGAAGCGTGCGTTCGTAGGATGTGTCCATGGGATCGGATCTGAACCGGTGTCTGAAGGCGAGACGGCTGTTTATTCCGACGGCGAGTCATCCACTGGCGAAACCGAGTCCCTATACCAAATTCATGACGGTGTGTTCGAAGGGTATTCCGATGGCAACAGTATTCTGGACCTCCTTGAACCACCAAGTCGGGTTACTGTGTACATGGCCGGAACACAGCCCACTTTGCAGTCTTCATCTACAGCGGCAATGAATACCGGATCAGTGGCCGCGGCAGGAGCCCCGGCGCGCCGACCGGCTCAAGTCCTCTCCGGTTTGATGGATGCCTGGGTGACCTTATTAACCACGGCAGTTACCCCGAGGACGCAGGATCAACACAATGCGGACATTGTGAAGCTGAAGGACCAAATAACGCAAGCTAAGGAGGACCTGGCAATTGAGGATGCTAGGATGGCTGAAGAACGGGCCGCTTTGGATGCCCAGTCACAGCATATACAGTCGCAGAATTACCGGCTCATGCTGGATCGGACCGCATCAGATGACATAATGCGAAGGAAGTACTGGTCTTGTCTGCCGCCGGTCTATGAAGGACTGAACCTCTTTCATACACTAGGCGCTGGGCCGAGCGATCTGGCAGCTGCAAACCGGACCGATGCACCTAGGGCAGCGCCGGATTAACCACGGATGAATGGATAACCCACCGCAATACGTGTCCACACCGCCAGGTCACTTCTCGAGCCCTTTGGATAACATGATTGCCGCAGCATCTCGCCTGGCAGCCATTCTGATGGAGGGCGATTCACTGGCAGCGATTGAAACACAGCGGGCTAGGGATCTTCTTCAAACCGCCGTGGTGCAGCAGCAGGCTTATTCCTATAGCCGAGATAGAATTCATTCAACCCCCCATCCGAGCAAGAGCTATAGCAGGCACATAGATGAACCAGAAGTGTCTAGCAGTGCGCGGCGCCGTAATGGATCCAATCCGGCGCGCAGTGAGGGAAATGCTCAAGATGTGGTGGATAATGGCTGAGCACGAAGGGAGGCCACTTTGGCAGCACAATACGCGGGTCTTTATCAACCCGCCCCGGTTCAGCCAGCGGCATCGGTAGACCGAGGCACCGGGCTTGCCTTTAGTTCCTAGGGAGTGCCGTGTCTCATCCCGGCTCTCCGTAATGTGCGATTACCCAAGGATTTCAAGGGTCCGCATAGGGTGCCTAATTACACTGCAGATCAGCCACCTGAGGCGTGGGTCGAGAGTTATGAGATGGCAATGGAGATGCTAGATGTGGATGAAGCAGCCTGTGCAAAGTACTTCACAATGATGTTGGAAGTGACAGCCCGTACTTGGTTGAAAAATTTACCAGCTAACTCCATCAAGTCATGGGATCAGTTGAAAGCCCGGTTTATAGCCAATTTCAAAGACACGTGCAAACAACCTATGTCCATTGTGGATCTGGATGCTTGTGTTCAAGGGGAGAATGAGTCAACAACTCATTGGGTGCGCCGGGTTTCGGAAGTTTTGCATTCGTCTGACCGGATTAACGCTGGTCAAGCGATCATAACGCTGGAGCATAATTGCCGGTTTAAGTCACTAAAGATGAAGTTGGGACGGCTCAAGCGCCACTGCAATGACATGGGAACCCTTATGGCAGCCTTGGTCAAATATGCCGATTCTGATAATACCAAGGATCCCGATTCTGATGAGGAGAAACCGGAGAAGGGAAAGAAGAACGGCGGTGCAAAGGGACAGCATCACAACCAAGGAGGCCATGGGAATAATGGTAAGCGCAAGGCAGATAGTTCAGATCTTGTGGCTAACACTAATATGTAGCGTCGTAAAGGTAAACCGCCCCAGCGTGGTGGAGGGATGAATTTGGAGCGTTTGTTAAACCAGCCCTGCCCAAAGCATGGGACCAAGGAGGCCCCTTCCACACATCTTTGGAAAGATTGTTATATCATGAAGGAGTTCAAGAATTCCGATGTCTTCCGGTATGATCAGGGTCCGTCGGGCGGTTCAGGTCCAGGTTTTCATGGTGGCGACGGTTCAAGCTCTGGATTTCAGAATAATAAGGGCAACCAGAATAACCAAGGTGGTAATGGCCAACAGAATAATCAAGGAAATCAACAGCAGTCAGGTTATCAAAGTCACCCCAAGCAGTTGAATGGTGGGCAGTATCACGTGTTCACTACTAGCCTGTGTAAGCGCGATCAGAAGCTTCACAAAAGGGCAGTTAATGCTGTTGAACCAGCAGTGCCATGTTATTTACGGTGGTCTGAGAAGCCCATTGTGTGGAGCAGAGAGGATCATCCGCCCCGGGTTGACAATCCGGGTCAACTGGCTTTGGTGGTGGCACCTCAGGTGGGAGGTTACAAGTTTACCAAAGTCCCGATGGATGGAGGGAGCAGTATCAACATCCTGTACTATGAGACTTTTCGTCGCATGGGATTGACAGACAAGAGTCTTAAACCGTCCAACACTGTTTTTCATGGTGTAGTACCAGGTAAATCGGCATATCCTGTTGGCAAGATCGCTTTGGAGGTTGTGTTTGGAGATGAGCATGATTCCAGGTCTAAAAAATTGACCTTTGAAGTGGTGAAGATCCAGAGCCCGTATCACACACTGTTTGGACGGCTGGCTTATGCAAAATCATGGCGAGACCCTGCTATATCTATTTACAGCTCAAAATGGCGGGTCACAAGGGGACTATAACAGTACATGGAAGTCAAAAGATCGCTTTGGATTGTGAAGAAGGTGATGCGGCTTATGCCGAGTCGATTTGTGCTACAGAGGAGCTGAAGTTTTATAAGGACAATGTTGATCCGGCAGACATGACCCCTCTGAAGAAGCCCACCACTGAGCATGACCCGACCCTGAAATTCAAACCGGCTGATGAGACTAAGCTTGTTGACTTTGTTCCTGGCGATTCATCCAAATAGTTTAGCATCAGCACCAATCTGGATCCAAAATAGGAAAGCGCGCTCATCGAGTTCATCCGTGAGAACCGGGACATTTTTGCATGGAAGCCTTCTGACATGCCAGGTGTATCGAGGGAACTCGCTGAGCACACTCTCAATATTGATCCTAAGTTTAAACCGGTCAAGCAATTTCTTCGCCGCTTTAATGAAGAAAGACGCAAGGCCATTGTTGAAGAGGTAGCCCGACTGTTGGCTGCTGGATTTATCATTGAAGTATTTCACCCTGAGTGGTGGCTAATCCGGTGCTTGTTCTTAAGAAAAACGGCACTTGGCGTATGTGCGTGGACTACACACATTTGAACAAGGCTTGTCCGGCAGATCCTTTTGCTCTCCCGTGTATTGATCAGATTATTGATGCAACAGCGGGTTGTGAACGCCTGAGTTTCTTGGATGCTTATTCAGGTTATCAGCAGATTAAAATGGCAGTTAAGGACCAGGAGAAGACAGCCTTCATCACTCCCTTTGGAGCCTTCTGCTATGTTTCTATGCCCTTTGGGCTCAAAAGTGCCAGGCAACTTATCAGCGTTGTGTGCAAAATTGTCTTCACACGCAGATTGGGCGTAATGTTCATGCCTATGTGGATGACATTGTGGTGAAATCCAGGAAAAAGGAAACCTTGATAGATGACCTCGGGGAAACGTTTGACAATCTTTGGGTTTACAAAATGATGCTTAATCCGTACAAGTATGTTTTTGGTGTTCCGGCAGGCAAGCTCTTAGGCTTTCTGGTGTCTAACAGAGGCATTGAGGCTAATCCGGAAAAAATCAAAGCAATTACATCTTTGGCTAAACCGAAGTGTATCAATGATGTTCAGCGTTTGGCGGGTCGAATTGCAGCCCTCAGCCGGTTTATCAGCCGTTTGGGAGAAAAAGCGATTCCTTTGTACCAGATGTTGAAAAAGACAGATGATTTCGTCTAGAGTGATGCATCCAATGCAGCATTTGAGGACTTAAAGCGGCAGTTGGTTGAACCGCCGGTTCTTGCTGCTCTGGTTGACAAGGAGCCCTTGTTATTGTACGTGGCTGCTAATGCCCGTGCTGTCAGTGTGGCAATTGTGGTGGAACACAAGGAGGCTGGTAAGGAATATCCGGTTCAACGACCGGTTTACTGTATCAGCGAAGTACTTATCGAGTCAAAGCAACGGTATCCGCATTGGCAGAAGCTGGTTTATGGGGTTTTTATGACAAGTCGGAAGCTCAAACAATACTTTCAAGGCCATCCCATTAGAGTGGTAAGTTCAGCTCCTTTGGGCGATATAATTCAGAACAGGGAGGCGACTGGCCGGGTTGCAAAGTGGGCAATTGAGCTTGGCCCGCACAGATTAAAGTATATGCCTCGGACATCCATTAAGTCACATGCGCTTGTTGACTTCATCAATGATTGGACCGAGTTACAGGCACCAGAGGACAAATCGTATAATACATACTGGACTATTCACTTTGATGGATCAAGGCAATTGGAAGGCTCGGGGGCTGGCGTGGTTCTTACTTCCCCTCGAGGTGATAAAATTTGTTATGTCATCCGCTTAATGTTTTCTTGTACTAACAATGCAGCTGAGTACGAGGCTTTACTCCACGGTCTCCGTGTGGCTAAGGAAATGAGTTTAAGCTGGATTCGCTGTTTTGGAGATTCTGATCTGGTGGCTCAGCAAGTTTCTGGTACTTGGGATTCTAAGGACCCACTTATGGCGGCTTACAGACACGAGGTGGATATTGTGGCAGGTCACTTTAAGGGTTATCAGGTTGAGGACATTGACCGGCGCAAAAATGAAGCAGCAGGTGCTTTAAGCCGGTGGGATCTCAGCGTAAACCGGTACCACCCAATACCATTTTGGATATCTTGCATAACCCGTCAGTTAAGTTGCCTACAGAGGAGGATTTAGCTGTTCCTGATCCGGAGGTCCAATTGGTGGCCGCTTTACATACTACTCCAGATTGGATGGTTCCATATTTGGCGTATTTAAACCGGGGCGAGTTACCAAATGATGAGGTTTTCGCTAGACAGATAATCCGGCGGTCCAAGTCCATGGTTATTCACAATGGCGAGTTACACCGTTGCAGTGTTTCGGGCGTTTTCCAACATTGTATTTCTCCTGAAGAAGGACAAGAGATTCTACGTGAAATCCATGAAGGGGATTGTGGTCACCATGCTGGTTCAAAATCCCTGGTGGCTAAAGCTTTTTGTCATGGGTTTTATTGGTTGACAGCTCATGCTGATGCGGAGGATCTGGTAAAGCGGTGTGACGCTTGTCAGAAATTTTCACGTCGAGCTCATGTTCCGACTCAGGAGCTACGGATGATTCCTATCACTTGGCCGTTTGCTACTTGGGGGCTTGATATGGTGGGACCTTTTAAGCGCTCCTAGGATAAGAAGACCCACATGTTGGTGGCGGTTGACAAGTTCACTAAATGAGTTGAAGCGGAGCCCATCAGCAAGTGTGATGCAGCCACGGTGGTTCAATTTCTCAAAAAGATCATTTTTCGTTTTGGTTTTCCACACAGCATCATCACAGATAATAACACAAACCTTTATAAAGGTGAGATGAAGGAATTTTGTCAATGAGAGCACATCCGGCTTGATGTAGCGTCCGTGGCTCATCCCCAGTCCAATGCTCAAGCTGAGAGGGCGAATCAAGAGATCTTGAAGGGTATTAAGCCCAGACTTATGGTTCCTTTGAAGGAAATATGCCCTAGAGGCAATAATAAAGTTATTATTTATTTCCTTATTTCATGATAAATGTTTATTATTCATGCTAGAATTGTATTAACCGGAAACATAATACATGTGTGAATACATAGACAAACATAGTGTCACTAGTATGCCTCTACTTGACTAGCTCATTGAATCAAAGATGGTTAAGTTTCTTAGCCATAGACATGAGTTGTCATTTGATTAACGGGATCACATCATTAGGAGAATGATGTGATTGACATGACCCATTCCGTTAGCCTAGCACTTGATCGTTTAGTATGTTGCTATTACTTTCTTCATGACTTATACATTTTCCTGTAACTATGAGATTATGCAACTCCCGTTTGCCGGAGGAACACTTTGGGTGCTACCAAACGTCACAACGTAACTGGGTGATTATAAAGGAGTACTACAGGTGTCTCCAAAGGTACATGTTGGGTTGGCGTATTTCGAGATTAGGTTTTGTCACTCCGATTGTCGGAGGGGTATCTCTGGGCCCTCTCGGTAATGCACATCACTATAAGCCTTGCAAGCAATGTAGCTAATGAGTTAGTTATGGAATGATGCATTACGTAACGAGTAAAGAGACTTGCCGGTAATGAGATTGAACTAGGTATTGGATACCGACGATCAAATCTCGGGCAAGTAACATACCGATGACAAAGGGAACAAAGTATGTTGTTATGCGATTTGACCGATAAAGATCTTCGTAGAATATGTAGGAGCCAATATGGGCATCCAGGTTCCGCTATTGGTTATTGACCTAGAATAGTTCTAAGTCATGTCTACATAGTTCTCGAACCCGTAGGGTCCGCACGCTTAACGTTACGATGACAGTTTTATTATGAGTTTGTGAGTTTTGATGTACCGAAGGAGTTCGGAGTCCCGGATGAGATAGAGGACATGACGAGGAGTCTCAAAATGGTCGAGACGCAAAGATCAATATATTGGACGACTATATTCGGAGTTCGGAAAGGTTCCGAGTGATTCGGGTATTTATCGGAGTACCGGAGAGTTACGGGAATTCGCCGGGAAGAAGTAATGGGCCTTATTAGGCCATACGGGAAAGAGAGAGGGGCTTCCTAGGGCAGGCCGCGCGCCTCCCCATGGCCTAGTCCGAATTGGACAAGGGGGAGGGGCCGCACCCCCTCCTTCCTTCCCTTCTCTCTTCCCCTTCCTTGTCTCCTACTCCTACTACTTGGAAGGACTCCTAGTTGGACTAGGAAAGGGGGAATCCTACTCCCGGTGGGAGTAGGACTCCCCTAGGGCGCGCCATAGAGAGGGCCGGCCCTCCCCCTCCTCCACTCCTTTATATACGGGGGCAGGGGCACCCCATAGACACACAAGTTAATCTACGGATCGTTCCTTAGCCGTGTGCGTTGCCCCCCTCCACCATATTCCACCTTGGTCATATCGTCGCGGAGTTTAGGCGAAGCCCTGCGCTGGAAGAACATCATCATCGTCACCACGCCGTCGTGCTGATGGAACTCATCACCGAAGCTTTGCTGGATCGGAGCCCAGGGATCGTCATCGAGCTGAACGTGTGCTGAACTCGGAGGTGCCGTACGTTCGGTGCTTGGATCGGTTGGATCGTGAAGACGTACGACTACATCAACTGCGTTGTGCTAACGCTTCCACTTACGGTCTACGAGGGTACGTGGACAACACTCTCCCCTCTCGTTGCTATGTCATCACCATGATCTTGCGTGTGCGTAGGAATTTTTTTGAAATTACTACGTTCCCCAACAGTGGCATCCGAGCCTAGGTTTTATGCGTTGATGTTATATGCACGAGTAGAACACAAGTGAGTTGTGGGCGATACAAGTCATATTGCTTACCAGCATGTCATACTTTGGTTCGGTGGTATTGTTGGATGAAGCGGCCCGGACCGACATTACGTGTACGCTTACGCGAGACTGGTTTTACCGCCGTGCTTTGCACACAGGTGACTAGCGGGTGTCAGTTTCTCCAACTTTAGTTGAACCGAGTGTGTCTACGCCCGGTCCTTGCGAAGGTTAAAACAGCACCAACTTGATGAACTATCGTTGTGGTTTTGATGCGTAGGTAAGAACGGTTCTTGCTAAGCCCGTAGCAGCCACGTAAAATTTGCAACAACAAAGTAGAGGACGTCTAACTTGTTTTTGCAGGGCTTGTTGTGATGTGATATGGTCAAGACGTGATGAGATATAAGTTGTTGTATGAGATGATCATGTTTTGTTGAAGTTATCGGAAACTGGCAGAGGCCCTATGGTTGTCTCTTTGTTGCATAAGATGCAAGTGCCAAATAATTGCTTTACTTTATCGCTGTGCGATAGCAATAGTTGCAAGAGCAATAGTTGGCGAGACGACCATGTGACGACGCATTGATATAGATCAAGATGATGAAGATCATGGTGTCGTGCCGGTGACGATAGAGATCATGACAGTACTTTGGAGATGGAGATCAAAGGCGCAAGATGATCATGGCCATATCATGTCACATATTTTGATTGCATATGATGTTTATCTGTTATACATCTTATTCTATTTTGTTTGACGGTAGCATTTTAAGATGATATCTCACTAATTATCAAGAAGTGTTCTTCCTGAGTATGCACCGTTGCGAAAGTTCTTCGTGCTGAGACATCACATGATGATCGGGTGTGATAGGCTCTATGTTCAAATACAACAGGTGCAAAACAGTTGCACACGTGGAATACTCAGGTTAAACTTGACGAGCTTAGCATATACAGATATGGCCTCGGAACACGGAGACCGAAAGGTCGAGCGTGAATCATATAGTAGATATGATCAACATAGTGATGTTCACCATTGAAAACTACTCCATCTCACGTGATGATCGGACATGGTTTAGTTGATTTGGATCACGTGATCACTTAGATGACTAGAGAGATGTCTGTCTAAGTGGGAGTTCTTAAGTAATATGATTAATTGAACTTAAATTTATCATGAACTTAGTCCTGGTAGTATTTTGCAAATTATGTTATAGATCAATAGCTCGCGTTGTTGCTTTCATATGTTTATTTTGATATGTTCCTAGAGAAAAACCGTGTTGAAAGATGTTAGTAGCAATGATGCGGATTGGATCCGTGATTTGAGGTTTATCCTCATTTCTGCACAGAAGAATTATGTCCTTAATGCACCGCTAGGTGACACACCTATTGCAGGAGCAGATGCAGACGTTATGAACATTTGGCTAGCTCAATATGATGACTACTTGATAGTTTAGTGCACCATGCTTAACGGCTTAGAATCGGGACTTCAAAGATGTTTTGAACGTCATGGACCATATGAGATGTTCCAGGAATTGAAGTTAACATTTCAAGCAAATACCCGAGTTGAGAGATATGAAGTCTCCAACAAGTTCTATAGCTAAAAGATGGAGGAGAATCGCTCAACTAGTGAGCATGTGCTCAGATTGTCTGGGTACTTCAATCGCTTGAATCAAGTGGGAGTTATTCTTCCAGATAAGATAGTGATTGACAGAATTCTCTAGTCACCATCACTAAGTTACTAGAACTTCGTGATGAACTATAGTATGCAAGGAATGACGAAAACGATTCCCGAGCTCTTCGTGATGTTGAAATCGACGAAGGTAGAAATCAAGAAAGAGCATCAAGTGTTGATGATTGACAATACCACTAGTTTCAAGAAAAGGGCAAAGGGAAAGAAAGGGAAACTTCAAGTAGAATGGCAAACAAGTTGTCACTCCCATGAAGAAGACCAAAGCTGGACCAAAGCCTGAAACTGAGTGTTTACACTGCAAAGGAAATGGTCACTGGAAGCAGAAATGCCCTGAATATTTGGTGGATAAGAAGGATGGCAAAGTGAACAAAGGTATATTTGATATACAGGTTATTGATGTGTGCCTTACTAGTGTTTATAGTAGCCCCTGAGTATTTGATACTTGTTCAGTTGCTAAGATTAGTAACTCGAAACAGGAGTTACAGAATAAACAGAGACTAGTTGAAGGGGAAGTGATGATGAGTGTTGGAAGTAGTTCCAAGATTGATATGATCATCATCACACACTCCCTATATTTTCGAGATTAGTGTTAAAACTAAATAAATGTTATTTGGTGTTTGCGTTGAGCATAAATATGATAAGATCATGTTTATTGCGATACGGTTATTCATTTGAAGTTAAAGAATAATTGTTATTCTGTTTACATGAATAAGACCTTCGATGGTTATACACCCAATAAAAATAGTTTGTTGGATCTCGATCGTAGTGATACACATATTCATAATATTGATGCCAAAAGATGCAAAGTTAATAATGATAGTGCAACTTATTTGTGGCACTGCCGTTTGGGTCATATCGGTGTAAAGCGCATGAAGAAACTCCATAAAGATGGATTTTCGGAATCACTTGGTTATGAATCATTTGATGCTTGCGAACCGTGCCTTTTGGGCAAGATGACTAAAACTCCGTTCTCCGGAACAATGGAACAAGCTACTGACTTGTTGGAAATAATACATACTGATGTATGCAGACCAATGAGTATGAAGGCTCGTGGCAAGTATCGTTATTTTCTAACCTTCACAGATGATTTGAGCAGATATGCGTATATCTACTTGATGAAACATAAGTCTGAAATAGTTGAAAGGTTCAAAGAATTTCAGAGTAAAGTGGAGAATCATCGTAGCAAGAAAATAAAAGTTTCTGTGATTTGATCGCGGAGACAAATATTTGAGTTACGAGTTTGGTCTTCAATTAAAACAATGTGGAATAGATTCACAAACTCACGCCACCTGGAACACCACAATGTAATGGTGTGTCCGAACGTCGTAATCGTACTTTACTAGATATGGTGCGATCTATGATATCTCTTATCGGTTTACCACTATCGTTTTGGGGTTATGCATTAGAGACAGCTGCATTCACATTTAATAGGGCACCATCTAAATCCGTTGAGACGACACCGTATGAACTATGGTTTAGTAGTAAACCCAAGTTGTCGTTTCTTAAAGTTTGGGGCTGCGATGCTTATATGAAAAAGTTTCATCCTGATAAGCTCAAACCCAAATTGGAGAAGTGCATCTTCATAGAATACCCACAGGAAACTGTTGGGTACACCTTCTATCACAGATCCGAAGGCAAGATATTCGTTGCTAAAAATGGATCCTTTCTAGAGAAGGAGTTTCTCTCGAAAGAAGTGAGTGGGAGGAAAGTAGAGCTTGATAAGGTAATTTGTACCTTCTCCCGAATTGGAAAGTAGTTCATCACTGAAATCAGTTCCAGTGATTCCTACACCAATTAGTGAGGAAGCTAATGATGATGATCATGAAACTTCAGATCAAGTTACTACAGAACCTCGTAGGTCTACCAGAGTACGGTCCGCACCAGAGTGGTACGGTAATCCTGTTCAGAAAGTCATGTTACTAGACCATGATAAACCTACGAACTATGAGGAAGCGATGATGAGCCCAGATTCCGCGAAATGGCCGCAGGCCATGAAATCTGAGATAGGATCCATGTATGAGAACAAAGTGTGGACTTTGGTGGACTTGCCCGATGATCGGCAAGCCATAGAAAATAAATGGATCTTCAAGAGGAATACGGACGTTGATAGTAGCGTTATTATCTACAAAGCTCGACTTGTCGCAAAAAGGTTTTTCGACAAGTTCAAGGTGTTGAATACAATGAGATTTTCTCACTCGTATCGATGCTTAAGTCTGTCCAAATCATGTTAGCAATTGCCACATTTTATGAAATCTGGCAAATGGATGTAAAAACTGCATTCCTTAATGGATTTATTAAAGAAGAGTTGTATATGATGCAACCAGAAGGTTTTGTCAATCCTAAAGGTGCTAACAAAGTGTGCAAGCTCTAGCGATCCATTTATGGACTGGTGCAAGCCTCTCGGAGTTGGAATATACGCTTTGATGAGTTGATCAAAGCATATGGTTTTATACAGACTTTTTGAGAAGCCTGTATTTACAAGAAAGTGAGTGGGAGCTCTGTAGCATTTCTAATATTATATGTGGGTGACATATTGTTGATTGGAAATGATATAGAAATTCTGGATAGCATGAAAGGATACTTGAAAAAGAGTTTTTCAAAGCAAGACCTCGGTGAAGCTGCTTACACATTGAGCATCAAGATCTATATAGATAGATCAAGACGCTTGATAAGATTTTTCAATGAGTACATACCTTGATAAGTTTTTGAAATAGTTCAAAATGGAACAGTCAAAGAAAGAGTTCTTGCCTGTGTTGCAAAGGTGTGAAATTGAGTAAGACTCAAATCCCGACCACGGCAGAAAATAGAAAAGAGAATGAAAGTCATTCCCTATGCCTCAGTCATAGGTTCTATAAAGTATGCTATGCTGTGAATCATACCTATTGTATACCTTGCTCTGAGTTTGACAAAGGAATACAATTTTGATCTAAGAGTAGATCACTGGACAGCGGTCAATAATATCCTTAGTGAAAACTAAGGAAATATTTCTCGATAATGGAAGTGATAAAAGAGCTCATCGTAAAAGGTTACAACGGTGCAAGCTTTTACACCGATCCAGATGACTCTAAGTCTTAATTTGGATACATATTGAAAGTGGGAGCAATTAGCTAGAGTAGCTCCGTACAGAGCATTGTAGACATAAAATATTTGCAAAATACATACGGCTCTAAATGTGACAGACCCGTTGACTAAGCTTCTCTCACGAGCAAAACATGATCACACCTTAGTACTCTTTGGGTGTTAATCACATAAGCGATGTGAACTAGATTATTGAGTCTAGTAAACCCTTTGGGTGTTGGTCACATGACAATGTGAACTATGGGTGTTAATCATATACATATATGAATATTGGTGTTAAATCACATGGTGATGTGAACTAGATTATTGACTCTAGTGCAAGTGGGAGACTGAAGGAAATATGCCCTAGAGGCAATAATAAAGTTATTATTTATTTCCTTATTTCATGATAAATGTTTATTATTCATGCTAGAATTGTATTAACCGGAACCATAATACATGTGTGAATACATAGACAAACATAGTGTCACTAGTATGCCTCTACTTGACTAGCTCGTTGAATCAAAGATGGTTAAGTTTCCTAGCCATAGACATGAGTTGTCATTTGATTAACGGGATCACATCATTAGGAGAATGATGTGATTGACATGACCCATTCCGTTAGCCTAGCACTTGATCGTTTAGTATGTTGCTATTGCTTTCTTCATGACTTATACATGTTCCTGTAACTATGAGATTATGCAACTCCCGTTTGCCGGAGGAACACTTTGGGTGCTACCAAACATCACAACATAACTGGGTGATTATAAAGGAGTACTACAAGTGTCTCCAAAGGTACATGTTGGGTTGGCGTATTTCGAGATTAGGTTTTGTCACTCCGATTGTCGGAGATGTATCTCTGGGCCCTCTCGGTAATGCACATTACTATAAGCCTTGCAAGCAATGTAGCTAATGAGTTTGTTACGGAATGATGCATTATGTAACGAGTAAAGAGACTTGCCGGTAACGAGATTGAACTAGGTATTGGATACCGACGATCAAATCTCGGGCAAGTAACATACCGATGACAAAGGGAACAAAGTATGTTGTTATGCGTTTTGACCGATAAAGATCTTCGTAGAATATGTAGGAGCCAATATGGGCATCCAGGTTCCGCTATTGGTTATTGACCGAGAATAGTTCTAAGTCATGTCTACATAGTTCTCGAACCCGTAGGGTCTGCACGCTTAACATTACGATGACAGTTTTATTATGAGTTTATGAGTTTTGATGTACCGAAGGAGTTCGGAGTCCCGTATGAGATCGGGGACATGACGAGGAGTCTCGAAATGGTCGAGACGTAAAGATTGATATATTGGACGACTATATTCGGAGTTCGGAAAGGTTCCGAGTGATTCGGGTATTTATCGGAGTACCGGAGAGTTACGGGAATTCGCCGGGAAGAAGTATGGGCCTTATTGGGCCATACGGGAAAGAGAGAGGGGCTTCCTAGGGCAGGCCGCGCGCCCCCCATGGCCTAGTCCGAATTGGACAAGGGGGAGGGGCCGCACCCCTTCCTTCCTTCCCTTCTCTCTTCCCCTTCCTTGTCTCCTACTCCTACTACTTGGAAGGACTCCTAGTTGGACTAGGAAAGGGGGAATCCTACTCCCGGTGGGAGTAGGACTCCCCTAGGGCGCGCCATAGAGAGGGCCGGCCCTCCCCCTCCTCCACTCCTTTATATACGGGGACAGGGGCACCCCATAGACACACAAGTTGATCTACGGATTGTTCCTTAGCCGTGTGCGGTGCCCCCCTCCACCTATTCCACCTCGGTCATATCGTCGCGGAGTTTAGGCGAAGCCCTGCACCGGAAGAACACCATCATCGTCACCACACCGTCGTGATGACCGAACTCATCCCCGAAGCTTTGCTGGATCGGAGCCTGGGGATCGTCATCGAGCTGAACGTGTGCTGAACTCGGAGGTGCCGTACGTTTGGTGCTTGGATCGGTTGGATCGTGAAGACGTACGACTACATCAACCGCGTTGTGCTAACGCTTCCGCTTACGGTCTACGAGGGTACGTGGACAACACTCTCCCCTCTCATTGCTATGTCATCACCATGATCTTGCGTGTGCGTAGGATTTTTTTTGAAATTACTACGTTCCCCAACATCCTTTGCAGCGGACGCCGGGTTGTTGGGTGGAAGAGTTACCATCTGTGTTATGGAGTATAAACACCACCCCAAACCGATCCACGGGTTATACACCTTTCTTCATGGTTTACGGGGCTGAGGCCGTCCTCCCAAGTGATATTCGTCATGACTCGCCCCTGGTTGCCAATTATTTTGAAGCGGACAATGAGCAAGCACGTCAAGAGGCGTTGGACCTGTTAGATGAGAAACGGGACATGGCTTTGGCTCGATCGGCGGTTTATCAACAAGACCTGCGGTGTTATCACAGCCGCCGGGTTAAGACACAAACCTTTCAAGAAGGCGACTTAGTGCTCCGGCTCATCCAGGATCAGACCGATATGCACAAGTTATCCCCACCTTGGGAAGGACCCTTTGTGGTCAGCAAAAATTTTCACAACAGATCATACTACCTCATTGACGTTCGAGAAGACTCACGCAGTTCTGAGGAGGAGACCCGGCGGCCGTGGAACATAGCTCTCCTTCGGCCTTGTCGGTGTTCTGGGAACGGGGGTCCCCAGACTTGCCTTCCTGCGACCTGCGGCGTGGCTCAAAGGAGGCCCAGCAGCCCATCTTCATCAACACAAATTCAAGACCCTCGCGAGGGGCCAAGCCTCGCGGGGCGGACGACAAGGAGCTTCCTCAGGCACGGCCTCGTCAGGCTGGCTCACGAGGAGGCGGAGAGTTCAAGGCGGGGTACCTCGCGAGGTGCCCTTGACGCAAGCCATGACGATCAAGGGCGCCAGTCGGGCGCCAGCCCGCGCAGCATCCTCCTTTCCTCTTTGGTGCAAAGGGAGCAAGCGCAGGCGAGAGCATCAAGCAAAGGCATCCATTTTGGTGCAACAAGACCAAGACCAGCCCAACGGCAGGAAGGAAGTCATTGTGGAGCCCAAGCAGGCGTCACCACCAGAGCCTTTGGCAGGCGAGGACCAACTTTAGTCAGGATAAGTGTACCCGCTGTTCCCCTTCAAAATGGCCAATTGTTGGCGCCCTTCCCGCTCAATATTTGGGAAGAGGCCCAGGGCCTTTGCCTATAAATAGGACTAGCCACCCCCAGGGTAGAGGCATCTGGACCTGATCTAGCAATCTGGATCCTCACCAAGAAACCAGTAGATAGAGCGATTGAACTCCTCCTAGCAGTTCGTCGCACCAGCCAAGAGCAGACCCTCGCGAGGTTGTTCTTCCTTGTATTGTTCATCATCAGCCCAAGAGGCAATCCACCACACCACACACTGGAGTAGGGTATTACACCACAATGGTGGCCTGAACCAGTATAAATCTTGTGTCTCTTGTGTTGTTCCGTTTGGTAGTTTAGATCCTAGCGATTCAGCGTGGAACAGGCAGGCAGAGGGTTAAATCTCCGCGCGCACCCCAGAGTTCGAACCTCAAGGGTCTGCCGGAACCCGAAATCCGACAGGCCTTACTACACTTGAGCCATAGGCTTTTATTATGTACATATTTCAACAATGTATATATTATGATCAATATAATAAACCGGCATCCTTGCTATAAGCAGGGCCTCTGCCATTTCTTCTTCAAATCTCTTTGTTTACATGGGAGCTTCAGCTGACAAAGCGAAGTACTACCTGTTAAACCGGCTATCATGCCACAACACAGCTTGGGAGCTTCACACCCAAGGGGCCAAAGAGAGTCTGGATGCTATGCACAGCTCAAACATAGGCACCCATTGAGCACAACTCACAAAGTTACTTGGGGGCTCTTTTGTGCAAAAGCCACAAAGAGTTTGAAAAGGACCCTTGTAACTAGGCATCGACCCACGGCTTGGAAGCCTGGTGTATTCAACTAAAACCCTGGGTTAACCTGCCTTCATCAAGTAAGCCACTCCCATCCAGGTAATCCTGTCACGACCCGCCGAACGTTTGACAAGTCAATCTTATACAGACCCTGAACTAGTCAAAGTTAAAATGACGATTGGTTAGTTGGAGGCCTATCTTAAAAGGCTTTGCAAAATGGTTTAACTCAGTGGCCTGGCAGCCCATGAAAAGCCTCGAATTTGGGCCTGGCAGCCCTTGAAAAGCCTTGACTACATGTTTTCTTGTTCGTTTTTTTGCTAAGTTTTCACCTTTTTGATGAAACCAGGTGTCCTTTGGCCCGGTGTGGCTTTTCAATCATTATATTAATCCGGTGTTTGTTAAACCGGCTTATCAAACCAGTGTTTGTTCACCTGGCCTGGCTTTGACTATATGTCGCCAGTATGATCATCTGGTGTTCATTATAACCCGGCATGACTTATTCATCCTATCATTATAGGGGAAGGGATATAACAGCCAAAAATTTGGGTTTTCACCCTTACTAAGTGATTTCATATCACAGGTATGAGTTATTCCATGTTTATTCCGCTTTGGTTATTAGCCAGACTTTATCTTGGGCACTATGACCCGTCCAGCGGTAAACCACCTGGATAGTTCTTTTTTATGCAGACATAGGGATTGCATAATATTATAAAGATATATAAGCCAACATTGAAATTGGCATGGCGGATCAAGCAACGTATATCCCAGTACATGATGGCAGCAGATCAAAGTATTTTAACTAGCCTATTACAAGACGCTTTAAGGCCCAAAATATGGAATTGTTCTTTCCACAGAATAGAGTTTATAAAGCATCAATCAGATTGTCGGATCAAGCCTCGTCACCGTGTTGACATGAAGTTGATGGATCATCTGGCGTCGGTTCAGCCTCCTCCTCCTCATCAAGTGGCTGGAAGTCAGCGGTGGTCCAGTCAATCCGGGTTAAGGCCTGAAAGACAGCCTCTTCACTTATAAGTTCAGCCCGATCAACGTCAGGGGCGTAACTGTGCTTACGGATTGGCGGAATAAGATTTTGCACTTCTGGCGTGACAGTGTCAATCCGTTTGTTGTTGGCATCGTAGAAGGACCGGTGAACCGTCAAGTTAGCTTCTTCTGCCAATTGACTCGCCAGAGGACGCAACTCCCTTGTCACATTTTTGAGGGCTTCATTATCAAACTCTGCCCCGTTTTCTTGTTCACTAGGAAAGCCTTTGGCAATATCAACCGAATCCAGGTCAGCTATCCATGCTTTAGCTTGAGTAAGGGCCAACAAAGCGCCAGCCCTGGCAGCAGATCGCTTCATCTCCTCTATATGTGCTGGCATCATGGATAACCTTGCTAAAGTGTCCTTGATCAATGTTGGGGCCGGATTGTTGTATGAAGCTGCGCAAATAACCTGTTGGGCACTGGTATAGAGTTGTTCAATCAAAGTATATGCTGCCTTCAGCTTCATCCGCATGTCAGAGCCCAAATGAGTAATGCGGCCACTTACACCGGTTTAAGAACTTCATGTTAAACCGACAAATTATAAATATGGTCATTCAAGAAGCCTTGGCAAGAATACTTACCAAAAATTGCAGAAGTCATGGCATTCACTTGGCGCTTCAACCCAGTTAGCTCTTCCGCCACCGGTTTAAGAGCTGACTCGACATCTTCCGTCCGCTTCACCAATGCATTCCTTTCAGTCTCCCAGTTGGCACGCTCCATCTTAAACCCTTCTTTGAGTTGTTCCATGGCTGCTAAAGCGGTTTTAAGTTCATCTTTTGCCTTAGATGTTTCTGCTTGTTGAGACTTGATGTTCTCTTGAAGATCAGCAATTTGAGAGCCTTGGTGATTTATATCAGCCTGTCACAATCAGATGAGGAGCATGTTAAATGTTTTATCAAAAGTCCCAAGCACATAACAAGTTATACACTTGGCACTTGGGGGCTAATGCAGATTGTTTCTTTACTACTGATTGTTTGAAGTCCCAAGGATCAATACAAGTTTTAATCTTGGTACTTGGGGGCTAATGTGTGTTTGATCAGGAAAATACACAAGGAAAGTCAACAAAGTACAGTATGAAGTATAAAAGTCCCGGTTTATCTTTACAAGACAAACCGGCCCTTGGGGGCTACACAGTTGAAGTATTTTTTCTCTTTAAAGTCCTGGTTTATCTTCAAAAGATAAACCGGCCCTTGGGGGCTACAATACAATGAATGTACAAACTAAAGAGGAAGGTGTTTGGAAGAGTACCTCATAGCGTTCCTTCATCAGATTCACCAAACCGGCTTCATAATCTCGGCTGGTGTAAAGCCGGTTCAAGAATCCGGAATGAAGATCTTGAGCAGAAAGATTAACATAGCTTGACAAGTCGGTCTTCCCTTTCCCCTTGCCCATAGCAGCAAATTCATCCTTGGCAGCATGCTTCGATAAAGCAACTGGATTGCCTGGGGCGGTATAAGTAGTACCAGTGACAACAACATCATCATCATCTTTTGCTGGGCTCGGTGACTTGACATTGTCTTTGGCTGGGCTTGGCAGTTTGGCAGCAGGGCTTGGCGGATTGGCAGCAGGGCTTGGCGGATTAGCAGCCGAACCCAGCGGATCAGCAACTGGACTTGGAGGCATGGCATGTGGACTTGATGTTTCAACATGTATTTCTGGGTCAGCCTCCGGCGGATTAGCATCAGTAGCCAGGTCTTGTGGGGCAGAGTCATCCATGACAATATCAGGATTTTCACCAGCATTGTCTGGGGTCTTCTCCGGTTCAACATCATCAGAGGAGCCGCTGGTCTTGGCTTTCTTGCTTAATCGAGCCTTGGCACTGCAACATCAAAATAAAGGTTAGTATGATAAACCGATGCATGAAGAAACAAACCGAAAAACTTGGAAACTTACCCAGCGACGGTCTTGAGGGGAGGTAGCTGAGTGGTTGATGAACCGCCAGACGAGTTGGAAGACGCCTGGTAATTCGGATCAGACGGATTAAGTGGGTATCGGAAGAAACCCTTTAAAGGATAACGTTTTTTGGGAGAGCAAGTAACCTCTGGGCGACGCTTCCGGGTTGGTGTATCCGGTAAACCGGAAGAGGTGACTTGCTGGCCACTACGTCGGGTTGTGCGATGCCCTTCAGGTTGCTATGTCTTCAAAGAAAATTTCGGATCCAAATAAGCAAGAGGGTGAGAGTATTTCACTTTCCAAACTGCACGGCGAAATCTTTGAACCGGCACGAGATCTGAATCGGAGGAAAGAGAGATTACCTTAACATGGTCCGCACGGCTGACCTCCGCATCATCCTGATGATAGTCATTGTTAATAAGATGTATGAAAAAGGAGCCAAGGGAGTCAAGTTCTACCTCTTGATCCGAATCTTCAGCATCTTCGGGCGGATCAGCAGCTTTTTCGCCGGTTTTCTTCTTGGCTGCTTTCTTGGTTGCTTTGCTTTTGGCACGAGGAGCTCTGGCCGGTTTATCTGAAGTCTTCCTTTTCCAAAAGGAGCTATTGGGCTGGAAAAAATTAAACAAAGATTTGTTAGAACTATGTTAAAGCGGAGGCGGATCAAGAAAGTACAATGTTAAAATCTTTACCGCTGGCAGTTTGTTGGCGGTGTAAAAGGGGGCTAGCCCGGTTTGGCTACATGCGGTGATTGGTTCATCTAAGATCTTCTTCACCGATTCGGTGACTTCGTCATCAGTTACTTCTATTTCATTGAACCGTTGAGGATCCTTGGCGTCGCCGGTATACTCATGCATTAATCCGGAGCGGCGACTTAAGGGCAGGATGTGCCATTTAACCCAACAGCGCAGGAGATCAACACCAGTCAAACCGTTGGCCAAGAGAGCCCGGAGCTTGGCAAGTTGAGGAGCATAAGTTTGCCGCTCTTTGGCAGTTAATCGTCGAGGTAACGGCTGGCTGTTGCTAAGCCGGTGAGGGTGGTAACCCGGCAAGGGATTTTCTTTAGCAGGGGCAGTGTTCTGACAGTAAAACAAAGTTTGGTTCCAGTCTTTGGGATGACTGTGGTGTGATGCATGTGGGAAATCAACTTCCTTCGTCTTCTGTATTGATACCCCGCCAAGTTCCGTGTTAGGACCATCAGAAAACTCCATCCGGCGGTTTAGGTGGAAAAAATCACGGAAGAGCTCAATAGATGGTTCTTCTTGAAGGTAAACTTCACAAAATACTTGAAAGTTGCATATATTTGATACGAAATTTGGTCCAATATCTTGTGGATGGAGTTGAAAGCTCGCAAGGACATCCCTGAAATTTTTTGATCCGGGAGGGCTGAAGCCCCGGTCTAGATGCTGCATAAAAACAATAACTTCGCCATCTTGAGGCTCAGGAGGGCACTCAGGGCCAGGAACTCGCCAGTGAAGGACATTTTTTGAAGCTAAAGCGCCCGTTACAACATATCCGTTGATTTGCGTTTCCGTGATCCAGGATGGAACCCAGTTGCAAGCGGCGAATTGCTTAGTCATCTTGGAAACAAACTGTAAAGGAAAAAATGAAGGCCGGTTTACGACAGTTGGTTGGTGTGTACTAATCGGTGTTAAACCAGGGAATTTGATGAAGGCATATAAGTAAGTTAAACCGGAATTTGTTATTCAAGGCAAGACAGCGGTTTAAGTGAGGGCTAATGACATATGGCGGATTACCACTACTAAGGTTTAAACCGCCCTTGGGTGGAGGAGCCAGAGATGAAAATCTGCTAAGTATTGACAGAAATAGGTTTCACACAATGATGAAATTTATTTGGATCTACCATGCTTCAATAAAGAAAAATTTCTGCGACCTATAATGGCGTTAAGCAGAACAGAGAAGGTCGCGCGCTCTACTGAGGATTCTTTACAAAAAAGGAAGATCTACTAGTACTGAAAATGGACGCGGAGTAACTACCGCACGAGATCTACGCTATTGTTGGATCAAAGCAACCACGGCAGAAGGAAATTTGAAGAACTGAGATGGACGAGGAATTGTACAGATGAACTCGTGAGCCCTAGCACAGATCTAAAGTTGCAGGAAAGGGAAAACTTACCAGTGCAGATCTACTGCGGAGGGATGCCGCGAAACTCTAGTTCGATTCAGGGTGATGCAACGGCCAGAGACGAAGACGACGGTGCGCTCTGTGGCGGTGGCAGAGCTCGAGTAGTAGGGTTCGCGAGAGGAAGAAGAAGAGGCAAGGGGAAAGAATGGAAAGACCCGTTGGCTTTATTTATAAGGAGAAAGGGATAAGTAGCAGGCGCAAGAATCGAGGATCCTAAAGCAGTAAAGAGGGCGCGCCTGTCGCCTCGATTTTCGGGATACCATTAATGAAGGGAATCTTTTTAATACAGAGATGATGTCATGATGGTCCGTTGCTGTGACCAGAGGATGACGTCACGGTGGTTTAACAAAGTTTACAGGAGAAGACGACATGGCGGTTTACGAGAATATAAGGAGATGTTCACAAGATTTCTTTAAGTATTGAAGATTGACATGAACAGGTTCAAATCAATCTAGGGCCTAATGTTGGGGATATAACTACTGAGTGTAAACCGGCCAGGAGGGCCCGGTTCACCCTCAACTATGTTGAAGCCCACAAAGATCCAGAAGATGTCGTTTTACTACTGAAGCTTAGAGGCCCGGAGCCCAAAGGCGGATTAGGGCCCATAGTGGTAAACCGGCATGGTTATGTAACTTATATTGTAAGTTAGGAAAGGAGAGACCGAGCCGGACACTTGTATGAGTCGGCCTCGGGAATCTGTAGACCGGCCGGGCGTCAACCTATGTATATAAAGGGACGACCCGACGGCTATTCAGGGACAAGAAAGAACAACTCGAGACTCAGGCAAAGCATATTTGCTCCCTGGTCATCGAAACCCAATCAATCCCATCACAACTAGATGTAGGCTTTTACCTTCATCGAAGGGGCCGAACTAGTATAAACTCCCGTGTCCCTTGTCCAGTTTAACCCCTTCAAGCTAACCCGTTGCGATGGCTCTGCGACTAAGTCCTTTCATGAGGACATTTGACATGTTAATTCCACGACATTCACCGTGATAAAAGGACAGCTTTACAGAGAAAGTGTCACATGAGTGGCTCAGTGCTGCATCACCCAAGAGGAAGGTCGAATGATTCTAAATGAGATCCACTCGGGGACCTGTGGTCACCATGCATCCTCTCGGACCATCGTGGCCAAAGAATACCGAGCTGGATTTTATTGGCCTCATGCGAATGAGATGGCAAAGGATATAGTCGACAAATGCGCAGGTTGTTAGTTCTACTCCAACATGTCTCACAAGCCTATGTCTGCCTTGAAGACTATCCCACTCGTCTGGCCGTTTGCAGTCTGAGGGTTGGATATGGTTGGACCCTTCAATACCGGCAGAAGTGGTTTCACTCATTTGCTCGTAGCAGTCGACAAATTCAGCACAAGGATCGAAGCCAAGCCTATCAAAAACCTTGACTCAAGCACTGTCGTCAGTTTCATCAGGGAGTTGATATTAAGATATGGAGTCCCACACAACATCATCACAGATAATGGCTCCAACTTTGATTCCGATGAGTTCAAGTTGTTTTGTGCCTCCCAAGGCACTCGGGTCGACTACGCGTCTGTTGCGCACCCGCAGTCGAACGGGCAAGCAGAAAGGGCGAACGGTTTAATCCTACAAGGGCTGAAACCCCGATTGATGCGCGACCTCAAGCACGCTGCTGGAGATTGGGTGACTGAGTTGCCATCCATCTTATGGGGACTAAGAACAACTCCTAACTGGTCGACTGACCGAACACCTTTCTTCATGGTGTATGGCGCCGAGGCTGTGCTTCTGAGTGATTTGCTGCACAACGCTCCACGAGTGGAACTCTTCTCAGAAGTTGAAGCAGAACAGGCACGCCAAGACGTAGTTGATCTCCTGGAAGAGGAACGTGAGATGGCTCTGATCCGGTTGACCATCTATCAGCAAGATCTGCATCGATTCCATGCCCGTAATGTCAGAGGTCGAGCGTTCCAGGAAGGAGACCTTGTGCTCCGAGTGGATCAGAAACGGCCCCACAAGCTTGCTCCGGCCTGGGAAGGTCCCTTCATCATCACCAAGGTGCTTCACAATGGGGCGTATCGCCTCTACAACGTAGCCAATAAAACAGACTAGCCACGCGCGTGGAACGCAGAGCTGCTGAGGGAGTCCTGGACTAGGGGGTGTCCGGACAGCCGGACTATCATCGTTCGCCGGACTCCAAGACTACGAAGATACAATATTGAAGACTCCGTCCCGTGTCCGGATGGGACTTTCCTTGGCGTGGAAGGCAAGCTTGGCGATACGGATATGTAGATCTCCTACCATTGTAACCGACTCTATGTAACCCTAGCCCTCTCCGTTGTCTATATAAACCGGAAGGCTTTAGTCCGTAGGACACAACAACCATTACAACAATCATGCCATAGGCTAGCTTCTAGGGTTTAGCCTCCTTGATCTCGTGGTAGATCCGCTCTTGTACTACCCATATCATCAATATCAATCAAGCAGGAGTAGGGTTTTACCTCCATCTAGAGGGCCCGAACCTGGGTAAAAACACCGTGTCCCTTGTCTCCTGTTACCATCCGCCTAGACGCACAGTTCGGGACCCCCTACCCGAGATCCGCCGGTTTTGACACCGACATTGGTGCTTTCATTGAGAGTTCCTCTGTGTCATCACCGATAGGCTCGATGGCTTCTTCAATCAACTACAATGCCGTCCAGGGTGAGACTTTTCTCCCCGGACAGATCTTTGTATTCGGCGGCTTCGCACTGCGGGCTAATTCACTTGGCCATCTGGAGCAGATCGAAAGCTACACCCTTGGCCGTCAGGTCAGATTCGGAAGCCTAAACTTCACGGCGGAATCCGCGGAGACTTGATCTTCGATGGATCCGATCCGCAGCCGAGCATGCCGCACTGTCTCAATGGGCACGATCTAGCTCTGCCGCCGGACAGTGCCTTGGAGGCCGCACATGAATCCGCTCCGACCCATAGTTCGAAGCCGATTGCACAGATCGAGGACGAGTGGCTGGACACCTCCTCGAGAGCTGCGACTTCTACGGCGATGGAGCCAAACACTGACCTTGTCCCCTATAAAGCTCGTGACTCTGAGGTGACGGACTCCCTGCCGGACTCCGGACCTCCTGTGCCCCTGCCAATCGAATCCGATTGGGCGCCGCTCATGGAGTTGACTGCTGCGGACATCTTTCAGCACTCGCCCTTTGGTGACATCTTAAATTCACTAAAATATCTCTCGCTATCCGGAGAGCCCTGGCCGGATTATGGCCATGATGGTTGGGATGCGGACCACGAAGAAATTCGAAGCCCACCCACCACCCACTTTGTAGCCACTGTCGACGATCTAACCGACATGCTAGACTACGACTCCGAAGACATCGACGGTATGGACGACGATGCCGGAGACGATCAAGAACCAGCGCTCACAGAGCACTGGAAGGTCACCCCAACCCATGATATATATATGGTGGATACCCCAAAAGGAAGCGATAACGAGGATCAACGGGGCACGGCAAAGGATAATCCCGCCGATAAACAACCAAAACGGCAACGCAGACGCCGCCCTAAATCCCGCCTCGACAACAACAGCGCTCCTAATGACCCAGCAATAGAGCAGGGCAAACCAGTGGACGACGAACATGCAGCCAAGCAACCGTCCGAATAGGACGAATCGGATAATCAATCCATGCCCGGCGAAACCAACAGTCCAGACGACCTCATGCCGGACACACCACCGGAGAATAAGAGCCTTCGGAAAAGACTCGTCGCCACTGCAAGAAGTTTGAAGAAGGAAAAATGGAAGCTCAAAACAGCGGAAGACATACTCAGAATGAGGTGGAGCAAAGTGCTCAAAACCGCAGACAAATACGGCAATGGCCATCAATCAAAGAGCTACCCGAAGCGCAAGCTGCTGCCAGAATTTGACGAGGAAGCCATAGAGCCCCCACAGTCAAAAAACAAAGAGGCCGCCTGGCCGGATAGACAGCCAGATGATAGGCCAAAATCTACAAGCGGCACCGCACACAATCCGACTCATGATCCTGGGAAAACAGATGGCCCAGCCAGGTCCATTTACGGGCAAAAAAAGAGGGCCCCAGGAAGCAACACAACACGCCAAGTGTTCGAAGACAGCGGTGCACCCAAATACAGGGGCGCCGCACACCCACTATGTTTCACCAATGAGGTGCTGGATCATGAATTCCCAGCAGGGTTTAAACCCATAAACATAGAGGCTTACGACGGAACAATAGACCTTGGAGTCTGGATAGAGGATTATATACTACACATACACATGGCTAGAGGAGATGACCTCCACGCCATAAAATATCTACCCCTCAAGCTCAAAGGGCCAGCTTGGCATTGGCTCAAAAGCCTCCCAGAAAACACTGTTGGAAGTTGGGAAGAGCTTGAGGACGCGTTTAGAGCAAATTTTCAAGGGACTTATGTCCGCCCTCCGGATGCAGACGATCTAAGTCATATAACTCAACAGCCCGGAGAGTCAGCGCGCAAATTCTGGAACAGGTTCATTACTAAAAAGAACCAAATAGTCGACTGTCCGGACGCAGAAGCCTTAGCAGCTTTTAAACACAACATCCGAGACGAATGGCTCGCCAGACACCTCGGCCAAGAGAAGCCGAGGACAATGTCCGCGCTAACAAGCCTCATGACCCGCTTTTGCGCGGGGGAAGACAGTTGGCTAGCAAGATGCAGCACCAGCGACCCAAGTACATCCGAGATCAGAGATGGAAACGGAAAATCACGGCGCAGAAAAGATCAGCGCCGGAATAAAGAGAAAAGCCCAAAGAACGCGGCGGTCAACGCCGGATTCAAAAGCTCACGGCCAAACAACAAAACACTGCCCCTTAAGGAAAACAGTGATGAGCTATCCAACTTAAACAAAATTTTGGATCGGATATGTCAAATCCACAGTACCTCTGGAAGGCCTGCAAACCACACCCACCGAGATTGTTGGGTTTTCCAACAGTCCGGCCGACTCAACGCCGAACACAAGGGGCTCGACGCACCAAGTGAGGACGACGACGAACCCCACCAGCAGGGCACCGGAAAACAAAAGACTTTCCCACAAGAAGTACAAGCAGTAAACTCACTTCATGTGATAATACGGAAAAACAATGCGGCACCCGCTAAGATGGGTCTCGCACGGTCCACCCCAGCGGAACTTCGAGATTGGATGTCAAATCCAATCACTTTTGACCACCTGGATTATCCCAGAAGTGTTCGAAATGTAGGATGGACTGCTCTGATATTGGATCCTATAATCGACGGACTACAATTTACACAAGTCCTGATGGACGGTGGCAGCGATTTAAACCTGCTATATCCAAACACAATCCGCAAGTTGGGGATAGACCTTACTAAAATTCGACATAGCCGCACTTCCTTTAAAGGAGTGACGCCAAGCCCTTACGCCAAGTGCACAGGCTCCTTATTACTAGAAGTTGTGTTCGGGTCACCGGACAACTTCCGACGCGAAAAGCTAATCTTCCATGTCGCCCCATTCAAAAGTAGCTATCAAGCACTACTGGAACGCGAAGCTTTTGTCCGCTTTAACACCATACCACATTACGCGTCTCTTACACTTAAAATGCCTGGTCCACGTGGCATCATTTCATTACAAGGGTCATTCAAAGACCCCGGACACGGCTAGACGAGTCCGGCATAAATAAGCTAGGGGCTCCCTAGCCGCACACCCCTCCGCAAGGGGCTGTGCGTATAAGCAATAATGAGCTAATATAAACTCCGCTTTATTTCTTTATTAATATTTTTCATACACTTTTTCGCACGATTTCCTTTCAAACTAAGTTCCTCTCTTTCTATAGATGAACAACGTGCATACCCGTCCAGGATAATGGCATAACGGAGACACAGGAGCAGACGTGCAGTAGGGACCCGTCGCAAGGATTCTTTTCAGATTAAGACCCTGCGTAAACCTTTCTTACTGTCTCTTGTTGCTATAATCCCCTGGTTTCTCATTATAACCAGAGTGGAGACTGACGTTTTGGCATCGGCCGCGTCAGAGGACCTTGCCCGTACCTGGACACTAGGGGCTTAGGGCATTGTTCTGCCCATTATTAGAAAGACCGAACACCTTAGGGAGTGTTCGGCATCTCGAGTTAGGCCTTATATGCATCAGCTCCGAATCATGTCTTTGGTCAAATGTTGGGTTTGCCCGGCTCCTGTGTTTTGCTGCCTTACGTTCCGTATCATCGGCTAACGCGGCACCAGGAGAACTACTGCGATTGTGCCCCAGTTCGGCTGGGCGAGCACCTCAGTAGAGAAAGCCGAAAACTGACTGTCATGATACAGCGAGAGACTGGTCAACCACTCGATCGACCACCGGAATGTTTAGAATTCCTCCGCTTTGACGAAGGACCGTTTCCCGGTCAGGCACACACGCGCCCCGAATTCGGAGAACGCGGTGCCCCCAGGGGCTATATCGTAGCCCCACCCTCGAACTCTAATGGCTAAGTGAAAGTGATAAAGCATTATAGTCCGGTTGCCTCGTTTGCTACGCTACCACCTCCTTAACAGGACCGAGACGTCGGATTAAGTGTGAAAATGCGCTATTTTTGCGAACACCCCCGCACCTTGTGCATGGGGGCTGAAGCCGACGACTGCCATCTTTCAGGTTATACACACGTATACATAAACGGCCGCATAGGAGATATTTCAATACTTGAAACGCACAAGTATAAAAAGCGATTACATCATAACCATTGTTTTACAAAATAAAACGTTCATTTGAACGTGACATTTTTCGAGCACTGCGACTCTATTACACGAGCACCACGCAGAACTTCCCCAAAATAGTGCTCGGTGGGTAACCGACTTTCGTCCGAACCCTGGGTTGCAACAGCGGTGGCATCCATCTCTGTCCAATGTGTCTTCACACGGGCAAGGGCCATCCGCGCACCCTCTATGCAGGCCGACCACTTCATCAACTTGAGATGCGGGACCGCCCCAAGAAATTGCTGCAATAAGCCAAAATAGCTCGTCGCCTTGGGCCTATCCGGCCAGACATGAGTCACGATATCCATCATGGCAAGTCCGGACAACCTATTCAGCTCAGCCCATTCGGCCAACCGATCGGTCAGCGGAAGTGAACGATCCGGACTATGGAATTGAGAGCAAAATAGCTCTTCCGTCTTGTGATCCTTCTGACTTCGGAAGTGCACAACGGCATCCGCCGCACTCGCCGCTAAGTCCATATATGGATCCTCCGGACCCCACAGCTGGCCAAGCTGGGCATACTTTGGATCCATAAACCTGCGGCGCAGCAGAAAAGGCTTGCCAGCCACAATGTCTCCGGCCTGACGCAGCTCCTCCTTTATAGCCCGCATTGCAGAACGGGCATCCTTGGCTTCGGCGGTGGCCTTCCCCAGGTCTTCTCGCTCCGATAGGCGCTCCTTTTCAAGAGCCTCATTGCGGTCGGTAGCATCCTTCAATTTCATGGCCAGTTCGGCCATCTCTTCCCTACTTCAGCAGTGTGCAGCCCTTTCGGCTTCTAACTCTTCGACCGCCCTCGAGGCAGCCGCATCACTCCTTCTGGCCTGCTCCTTGGCTTGAGCCAGTTCTGCCGGAAGGCTCTCCACAGCAGCAGCACCATCTGCGTCAAGCATAAATATTGTAAGAGGTGGGCTTTGGCTCCCTTAATAGGTGACTGCGGAGAGATAACTTACCTTGCGACTCGTCAAGTCGCTTGTTGACTAGCGCGATGTCCGCATCCGCAACATCGAGTTGCCGCATTAATTCAGCAACTCCATCAGTCCGGCTAGCCCCCGGACTATCCGCCACCTGCATAGGAAAGGCGGCACTCAATACCTGCGATTTTGATCCTCGGCACGCTGTCGCTTTCGACAACCTACCGAGTCTCAGGGGCTACTATCATACAGGGCGCACTTTATGTGCAAAACTGTCAAAAAGAGGTGTCATTTTTACATACCTCAAACCCCGCCAGCAAACTCCTGACGGCATTATGCAATCCACTTTCGGCGGACGAAATCCTTCTAATCACCGTACTCATCAATGCACGGTGATCTTCTGAGATGGACGCCCTCTCAAGCAGATCCTTCAGCTCCCCCGACCGAACACTAGTTGGCGCCGAACTCTTCGGCTCCGCCGGGTTCGGGGATACCCTCCGTGACGACACTTCAGGCTCGTCTGCCCTCTCCGACGGCGCAGCAGACGGAGGCGTCTCGCTCTCCATCATCTCCGGACGAAGATCCCCCGAATACGAGCTCATCTGAGAACATCGGAGATCCGAACTACAAGGTAAAAATTTCGATTATCCTCAGAAGCACAAATAGGGATGTTTCTTATTAATGAACTCCCCTTTTTTCTACTCACGGCTCGCTGGAGGGCTGATTCTTTAGAGAAGACTGTGCGGCCGGGACCTCCCCGGATGCAGGACCCTCCGGTGAAGATTTCTTCCCCCGCTTAGGGGCTTTGGCCTCCGAGTCTTCGGAGGTGGTCCTTTTCTCCCCCTGGAGGGAGGGATTCTCGGTCCCCCCTTCTTCAAGCGTCCCCTTGGGCGAGGCGGTAGCTCCTCTATTTTCGCCTTCGCCTTCTTCTGAAGGCACAACCTCCAACATCCTGACTAGCACGAGATCCGGCGCGGTCTCTGGGAGGGGGGCCGGACACCATATCAGCTTTGCTTGCGCTACCCACTCCTGTTGAAGGATAACGGGTTAAAAGGTGAATTGTAGAAAGGCAAACAAACGATACGTCCGAACACTGAGCTACTTACTTGAGTATCCGGGTGATTGCAGCTTAGGCCGGCATCCTCGGTCAATTCCGGACACGCCGCCTGCGGTCCGAAGAATAACTTGTACATCTCCATGGGTGTGGTACCCATAAAGTGTTGGAGAATCCGTGGTCCCTCCGGATTGAACTCCCATAGCCGGAGAGGACGGCGTTTGCAGGGCAGAAGACACCTGATTAGCATGACCTGCATCACCACGACCAGATCGATCTCCCTCGCCTGGAGGTCTCGAATCCGGCCCTGCAATAGGGGCACGTCTTTTGACGTCCCCTAGTTGAGCCCTTGGTTGACCCATGACATCAACCATCGAGGAGGTCCCGAGCGGAATATGGGCGGCGGCTTCTGCCTGCTGCCCTTCGGAGCGGTGATATAGAACCACTCCTGCTGCCACAAGCTGAGCTCCTCTTGGAAGGAGCCCTCGGGCCACGGGGCATCGGCCCTCCTGCTTATGGCCGCCCCGCCACACTCTGCTTGACGCCCCCCGATCATCTTCGGCTCCACATTGAAGGTCTTCAGCCACAGGCCGAAGTGAGGGGTGACGCGGAGGAAGGCTTTGCAGACGACGATGAATGCGGAGATATGGAGGATGGACTCCGGAGCCAAGTCGTGGAATTCCAACCCATAGTAAAACATGAGCCCTCTCACAAAAGGATCCATCGGGAAGCCTAAACCCCGACGGAGGTGGGATACAAAGACGATGTACTCGCCGGGCTCGGGGGTGGGTATGGCCTGCCCTTCAGTGGGCAGCCTGTGCGAAATCTCGTAAGACAGGTACTTGGCCTCTCGCAGCTTTATCACGTCCTCCTCCGTGACGGAGGAGGGCATCCACTGGCCCTGAAGGTCGGAGCCGGACATTGTTGAAGTTCTGAAGCACATGAATCTAGGGCTCTGGGTGTTGGAACTTAGAGCGAGGAGAAGATTCGATGGAGGATTGAAGAAAAGAAACGAGCCTTGGTCCTGTTATAAAGAGGAAGAATACCAAGAGCCATCTCCGTGACCGTTTGGGACTCGCCTTCGATAGAGGGGGAGTGGCGATGGGCGCAGTTGGGTTACCCACGTCCGTATTGATGAGAATCCCGGAATAAGGGGAACACGATCTCTGCTTCGACAAGACGTGCCAAGGAAACCGCTTCGCTAAACGCGCTGAGGTGGTATAATAATAAACAATTCAAGTAAAGTCTTGGTAGTGGAGTGACATCACGCTACAAGATACGTCAGCAGATTGAACCTGTGTACATGATATTCTCTCTATGGTGGAATGTGGAAATTATTTTGCAGAGCCGGACACTATCCTGGTGTTCACAATCTTCTATGGATTATTCGGAGGAGGAACCCGCCTTGCAATGCCGAACATTATGCGCGCCGGACTCATCGTCATTGAAGCTAGGTTCAGGGGCTACTGAGGGAGTCCTGGACTAGGGGGTGTCCGGACAGCCGGACTATCATCGTCCGCCGGACTCCAAGACTACGAAGATACAAGATTGAAGACTCCGTCCCGTGTCCGGATGGGACTTTCCTTGGCGTGGAAGGCAAGCTTGACGATACGGATATGTAGATCTCCTACCATTGTAACCGACTCTGTGTAACCCTAGCCCTCTCCGGTGTCTATATAAACCGGAAGGCTTTAGTCCGTAGGACACAACAACCATTACAACATCATGCCATAGGCTAGCTTCTAGGGTTTAGCCTCCTTGATCTCGTGGTAGATCCGCTCTTGTACTACCCATATCATCAATATCAATCAAGCAGGAGTAGGGTTTTACCTTCATCGAGAGGGCCCGAACCTGGGTAAAAACATCGTGTCCCTTGTCTCCTGTTACCATCCGCCTAGACGCACAGTTCGAGACCCCCTACCCGAGATCCGCCGGTTTTGACACCGACAGCTACTTCACCATTTCTATACCTAAACCACTCAGATCGATGAGTTGTAATAAGAATCCTTCAGTTTGCTTACCTAAGACAAGATTTTTGCAGTACCTTAATGATTGATTTCTGATGACCCACAAGTGTAGGGGATCTATCGCAGTCCTTTCGATAAGTAAGAGTGTCAAACACAACAAGGAGCAGAAGGAAATGACAAGCGGTTTTCAGTAAGGTATTCTCTGCAAGCACAGAAATTATCGGTAACAGATAGTTTTGTGATAAGGTAATTCGTAACGGGTAACAAGTAACAAAAGTAAATAAGGTGCAGCAAGGTGGCCCAATCCTTTTTGTAGCAAAGGACAAGCCTGGACAAATTCTTATATGAAGGAAAACGCTCCCGAGGACACATGGGAATTATCGTCAAGCTAGTTTTCATCATGCTCATATGATTCGTGTTCGTTACTTTGATAATTTGATATGTGGGTGGACCGGTGCTTGGGTACTGCCCTTTCTTGGACAAGCATCCCACTTATGATTAACCCCTATTGCAAGCATCCGCATCTACAAAAGTATTAAGGTAAACCTAACCATAGCATGAAACATATGGATCCAAATCAGCCCCTTACGAAGCAACTCATAAACTAGGGTTTAAGCTTCTGTCACTCTAGCAACCCATTATCTACTTATCACTTCCCAATGCCTTCCTCTAGGCCCAAACAATGGTGAAGTGTCATGTAGTCAACGTTCACATAACACCACTAGAGGAAAGACAACATACATCTCATCAAAATATCGAACGAATACCAAATTCACATGACTACTTATAGCAAGACTTCTCCCATGTCCTCAGGAACAAACGTAACTACTCACAAATCATATTCATGTTCATAATCAGAGGGGTATTAATAGGCATATAGGATCTGAACATATGATCTTCCACCGAATAAACCAACAAGCATCAACTACTAGGAGTAATCAACACTACTAGTAACCCAGAGGTACCAATATGAGGTTTTGGGACAAATATTGGATACAAGAGATGAACTAGGGTTTGAGAGGAGATGGTGCTGGTGAATATGTTGATGGAGATTGACCCCCTCCCGATGAGAGGATCGATGGTGATGACGATCGTGATGATTTCACCCTCCCAGAGGGATGTTTCCCCGGCAGAACAGCTCCGCCGGAGCGCTAGATTGGTTCTGCCAAGGTTCCGCCTCGTGGCGGTGGCGTCTCATCCCGAAAGCTTGCTTATGATTTTTTCCAGGGTAAAAGACTTCATATAGCAGAAAATGGCCACGGGAGGACTGCCAGGGGGCCCACGAGGCAGGGGCGCACCCAGGGGGGTAGGGCGCGCTCCCCACCCTCATGGACGGTGGGTGGCCGCCCTCTGGTATTTTCTTCGCTCAGTATTTTTTATTAATTCCAAAAATAACTTCTGTGGAGTTTCACGACTTTTGGAGTTGTGCAGAATAGGTCTCTAATATTTGCTCCTTTTCCAGTCCAGAATTCCAGCTGTCGGCATTCTCCCTCTTCGTGTAAACCTTGTAAAATAAGAGAGAATAGGCACAAGTATTGTGACATAACATGTAATAACAGCCCATAATGCAATAAATATTGATATAAAATCATGATGAAAAAT
Organism: Triticum timopheevii; assembly: GCA_963921465.1. NCBI lineage: Eukaryota > Viridiplantae > Streptophyta > Magnoliopsida > Poales > Poaceae > Triticum > Triticum timopheevii. The sequence continues at coordinate 422,129,818 of OY997266.1, read as the reverse complement.
GGACGTATCAACTCCCCCAAGCTTAGACCTCGCTTGTCCTCAAGCGGAAGCCAATAACGAGAAATATGTCCACATATTTAGAGATAGAGGTGTCGATAAAATAAAATACGGACATGAGGGCATCATGATCATTCTTATAACAACAACATATATAAATATTGTCATATGATTTCTTATACTAAAGTAACAATCTATTCACAATGTCAAGTATGAATCAGAAACTTCATTGAGAACTAACAAACTATCATCTTGGTCACTGAAGCAATTGCAATTTATCATAACATCAGAAAGAGTCAATATAAGAGCTTTTCAGCAAGTCCACATACTCAACTATCATTTAGTCTTTCACAATTGGTAGCACCCACGCAATACTTATGGGTATGAAGTTTTAATCGGACATAGAGAAAGATAGGGGCTTATAGTGTTTCCTCCCAACCTTTTACCTCAAGGGTAATGTCAACAATAATAGTTCATGCTAACTTACATCCAATTGGATATATATGTCAGGATCTTTCCAACACAAGGTGCTTGCCAAAGGATAAAATGTAAAAAGGAAAGGTGAAGATCACCGTGACTCTAGTAAAAGGTATAAGCCAAAAGTAAAAGATAGGCCCTTCGCAAAGGGAAGAAGAGGTTGTCATGTGCTTTTATGGTTGGATGCACGAAATCTTAATGCAAAAGAATGTCACTTTATATTGCCACTTGTGATATGGACCTTTATTATGCAGTCCGTCGCTTTTATTGCTTCCACATCACAAGATCGTATAAAGCTTATTTTCTCCACACTAATAAGTCATACATATTTAGAGAGCAATTTTTATTGCATGCAACATGACAACTTACTCGAAGGATTTTACTCAATCCATAGGTAGATATGGTGGACTCTCATGGCAAAACCAGGTTTAAGGATATTTTGGAAGCACAAGTAGTATCTCTACTTGGTGCAAAGAATTTGGCTAGCATGAGGGGGAAAGGCAAGCTCAACATGTTGGATGATTCATGACAATATACTTTATTTCGGATATAAGAAAACATAACCCATTACGTTGTCTTCCTTGTCCAACATCAACTATTTAGCATGTCATATTTTAATGAGTGCTCACAATCATAAAAGATGTCCAAGATAGTATATTTATATGTGAGCACCTCTCTTTCTTTATTACTTCCTATTAATTGCAATGATGACCAAAACTATGTATGTCAACTCTCAACAACTTTGGTTCATCACACTCTTAATATGTGAAGTCATTACTCCATAAGATCCATATGATCTCTTTATTTCTTTTTATTCATTTCTTTTTCTTTTTATTCCCTCTAGATCATAGCAAGATAGCAAAGCCCTTGACTCAACACTAATATTTAATATATATAGCTCACAGACTCGATTACATAGAGGAATCATAAAGCAAAACTCAAAACTAGATCATTCTAAAACTTTATTCTACTAGATCAAGATATTACCAAAAGGATCAAGCTAAGAAAAATGGTAAAGATAGGAGTGTGATGGTATTACGATACCGGGGCACCTCCCCCAAGCTTGGCAGTTGCCAAGGGGAGTGCCCATACCCATGTGTTTAGTTCTCCTTTGCTGGTGGATAAGATGGCGGTGATGATGGATAGTCGCACATCGAGCATAGGAGATCCTCCAATTTGCAGATAATGCCCTTGAGTGCGGTGATATGCTTCTTCAACAAAATATTTTCACGTGTGAGATACTTGTTTTGTATGCGAGCTAATTCAATCATCTTGAAAGCTTCAATCTCAGTCGGGGTAAGAAGGTTTTGATGAAGTTGAAGGATGACTTCTTCTTCTGCTGCCGGAGCTTAATCCTCCATGGCCTTCTTGGTCCTATCATCCTTGTTGATCTCCTCGGGTCCTTCTCTCTTCAGCTCTATCTTCATTAGCCAAGCATCGTTGCCTTCATTGTTGGAGGAGGGTGACGACATGATGCCTGGCCTTGACAACTCTGACAGAAAACAACTCGAAACAAAAACAGAGGATATTTGCGTGATACGGTGGTCAAAAACTTCGGGAGATTATATAATTACTGACCAAAAGAAGTATCGTGCAAGAAAACGCATTCCGGAGAGCACACGAGGTGCCCACGAGGCAGGGGGCGCGCCCTCCACCCTCGTGGATGCCTTGTGTCCTTACCAGACTACTTCTTATTTTCCTATTTTCTTAAATATTCCAAAACAGAGAAAAATTGTTGTTAGAACTGTTTTGGAGTCGATTTACTTACCGTACACATACCTATTCCTTTTTGGAGTCTGGAACATTCTGGAAGGTGTCCCTTATGTATTCCTCCGGGGTTATGGTTTCAATAACATTAGTTTCAACATTTATAGAATTACCTGAGATATAATGTTTGATTCTTTGACCGTTCACCACCTTCGGATTTGTGCCTTCAAAGTTGTTGATTTTTATGGCACCGGAATGATAGACCTCCTCGATAACGTAAGGCCCTTCCCATTTAGAGAGAAGTTTTCCTGCAAAAAATCTTAAACGAGAGTTGAAAAGCAACACATAATCACCTACATTAAACTCACGCTTTTGTATCCTTTTGTCATGCCATCTTTTAACTTTTTCTTTAAACAGTTTGGCATTCTCATAGGCTTGAGTTCTCCATTCATCAAGTGAGCTAATTTCAAATAACCTCTTCTCATCGGCAAGTTTGAAATCATAATTGAGCTCTTTAATGGCCCAATATGCCTTATGTTCTAGTTCGAGAGGTAAGTGACATGCTTTTCCATAAACCATTTTATATGGAGACATACCCATAGGATTTTCTATATGCAGTTCTATAAGCCCATAATGCATCATCAAGTTTCTCGGACCAATTCTTTCTAGATCTATTGACAGTCTTTTGCAAAATCAATTTAAGCTCTCTGTTACTCAGTTCTACTTGGCCACTAGACTGTGGGTGGTATGGAGATGCAATTCTATGATTAACATCATACTTAGCAAGCATTTTACGAAAAGCTGAAAGTGCAACTATCCCTGGGTGGTTTTGGTAATTCCAAACAACATATAGCTCATTGAGCTAATGCTATTCAAGATAAATATTTCAGGAAAGCTCAATGATTGGCATGGCATGGATGAGAAAAGTGGATCCCTCAAAATGCAAAGGACAAAAGGATTGGCTCAACCTCAAAGCACAAGACTCTATATTTTCTATTTTAGTGATCCAAGATCACATTGAGTCTATAGGAAAAGCCAATACTATCAAGAAGGGATGAGGTGTTGCTTAATGGCTTTCTTGCTCAAAATACTTAGTGATATGCTCCAAAGCCCTCAACTACTTTCTCACATCCACATATGACCCAAACCAAAAGTCAAACTCAGCCCCACCGAAACCATCCATCCGGCGCCACCGAGTTCAGATGTCATAGCCACTGCCACAAACCCTAGTCTTTCCGGTCTCACCGATAGGGATCTCGGTCTCACCGAGATGGGATTGCAATCACTCTGTTTCCCTTCGTAATGTTTCGGTCAAACCGAGATGAGTGATCGGTCCCATCGAGATTGCAGTGAAAACTCACTGTTTCCCTTTCGTAACGTTTCGGTCTAACCGAGATGAGCAAATCAGTCCCACCGAGTTTGCCTGACCAACCCTCTGTGTGTCCATTACCAAAATCGGTCTCACCGTGTTTGTGTAATCGGTCTCACCGAGATTACGTTATGCCCTAACCCTAACCATATCGGTCCCACCGAGATGACACGTCGGTCCCACCGAAAATCCTAACAATCACATTATTTCCCAAATCGGTCCGACCGAGTTTCACGATTTGGTCCCACCGAGTTTAGTAAGTTGTGTGTAACGGTTAGATTTTGTGTGGAGGCTATATATACCCCTCCACCCACTCTTCATTCGTGGAGAGCCATCAGAACGTACCTACACCTCCAGCATAAATTTTCTGAGAGAGAACCACCTACACTTGTGTTGAGGTCAAGATCTTCCATTCCTACCACATAATTCTTGATCTCTAGCCTTCCCCAAGTTGCTTTCCACTCAAATATTCTTTTGACCAAATCCAAATCCGGTGAGAAAGAGTTGAGTGTTCGGGAGACTATCATTTGAAGCACAAGAGCAAGGAGTTCATCATCAACACACCATTTGTTACTTCTTGGAGAGTGGTGTCTCCTAGATTGGCTAGGTGTCACTTGGGAGCCTCCATCAAGATTGTGGAGTTGAACCAAGGAGTTTGTAAGGGCAAGGAGATCGCCTACTTCGTGAAGATCTACCCTAGTGAGGCAAGTCCTTCGTGGGCGAAGGCCATGGTGGGATAGACAAGGTTGCTTCTTCATGGACCCTTCGTGGGTGGAGCCCTCCATGGACTCGCGCAACCGTTACCCTTCATGGGTTGAAGTCTCCATCAATGTGGATGTACGATAGCACCACCTATCAGAACCAGTGCTAAAAAATCTCCGTGTCAACATTGCGTTTGCTCCCTCAAACTCCTCCCTTTACCTTCATATGCAATTGTTTTACATTCCGCTGCTATACTCTTAGAATTGCATGTGTAGGTTGATTGCTTGACTTGTGCTAAGTTGCTAAAATCTGCCAAGAACTAAAATTGGGAAAAGGCTAGATTTTTATTTGGTCAAGTAGTCTAATCACCCCCTCTATAGACATACTTTCGATACTACAAGTGGTATCAGAGCTTTGGTCTCCATTTGCTTTGATTTCCATAGCTTTTGGTGGTCATAGCCTTGGTTTCACAACCTAGGAGAGTATGGCGTCTAGCGAGGGAAATTACCACCATAGAGGTCCTTACTTTGATGGTATAAATTTTGCTACTTGGAAGCATACGATGAAAATGCATATTCTTGGACATAACCCCACCATTTGGGTTATTGTGTGTATTGGCTTGCAAGGTGAATTCTTTGATGGGAGAGAACCGAACCGTGAAGCTACCGCGGAAGAGTTGAAGATGCTGCAATACAATGCTCAAGCTTGTGATATCCTCTTCAACGGATTCTGCCCCAAAGAATTCAACAAAATCAGCCGTCTTGAGAATGCAAAGGAAATTTGGGATACTTTGATTGACATGCATGAAGGTACCGACTCCGTCAAGGAATCCAAATTGGATGTGCTTCAAAGTCAACTTGACAAGTTCAAAATGAAGGATGGTGAAGGTGTCGCTGAGATGCACTCTAGGCTTGCTCTCATCACAAATGAGATTGCCGGCTTAGGATGTGAAGAGATGACCGACAAATTCATCATCAAGAAGATCCTAAAAGCCTTGGATGGAAAATATGATACCGTGTGCACATTGATCCAAATGATGCCTAATTACAAAGATCTCAAACCAACGGAAGTAATTGGAGGAATTGTTGCTCATGAGATGTCACTCAAGGATAAGGAGGAGCTCCACAACAAGTCAATTGGTGCTTACAAAGCCTCATGTGAAGCTCCCACATCATCAAGTGAGAAACAAACATTCAATGAAGAATTGAGCCTAATGGTGAAGAACTTCAACAAGTTCTGCAAGAATAGAAGCAAGGAAAGAAGTTCCAAGTCAAGGTCCTACAATGAAAAAAGATCTTCTAGCCGTGAGCGTAATTGCTACAACTGTGGAAGACCCGGACACTACCCCAATGAGCGTACGGCTCCCTACAAGAGAAGAGAAGATTCTCCAAAAAGAAGGAGTAGAAGAGAAGAATCACCATCAAGAGAAAGAAGGAGTAGAGATGATAATTATGAACGAAGAACATCCCAGAGAAGCAAGGATTCGGAAAGGAAGGACAAATCATCAAGGAGCTACACAAAACAAAGACAATAAGCTCATGTTGGTGAATGGGTATCCGGCTCCGACTCTGACAATCACTCCAAGAGAAGCTATCACTCCGACTCCGAATATACTCAAGATGAAGGTGTTGCCGGTCTAGCACTTGTGTCAACCAACTCCTACGACATATTTGACTCACCAAATGAAGGAATTTGAAGATGCTTCATGGCTAAAGGCCCAAAGGTATCACACCCCGAGTATGTTGATTTCAATAGTGATGAAGATGACTTGTTAGGTGATGATGATTTACTTGTTGACAACTCTAGTGATGAATACTATGATGAAATGTCAAATAATCATGTTAATCAAGATAAAACAAATGACAATGATAAGGAGAAGATTGAGCTCCTAACTAAAGAACTAAACACTCTTAAGTTAGCTCATGAAACTACCTTGGAAGATCATCGAGAACTTTTAAAGACTCATGAGAAGTTACGCTTTGAAAAGCTCAACCTTGAGCAAGAGCATGAGTTTTTAAAGGCAATCAATGATGATCTTCGCAAGAAAAGTTCTTCTTACATTGCCAAGTGTTTACTCTTATCTACTTACATGCCTCAAGTCAAGTCTAGTAACAAGAACAAGAAAGATTCTTCTTCTAGTAATAACAATAATCATGCTAAATCCATTGTTGTTGCTTCTAGTAGTTCTCTTGATTCCACTAATGATTCTCTTAGCCAAGTTACACTTGAGCAAGAAAATAGCTTATTGAAGGGAATTACAGAGAAAGGTGTTTACAAGAGTCTTGCCCGAAGTAAGCAATTCAAGGAAATTGTACACAAACAAGGAAGGCACCGGAAGAATCAAGGTGTTGGTTCTGAACGAAAGTTCAATGCCAATGGAGTTGAGTGGGAAGAAGATCAATACCCCAAGACGAAGTTTGTTCCTCAACAAGAGAAGTATGATCTACTTCTTTGAAAGGGACACAAGCTCAAGATGATCTTCTACCACAAGACCACAAGCAAAAAGGCAAGGACAAGCTTCAAGAGGAGATTGATGCATTTGAAGAAGCTCCTAAGGCCTTGGTCAAGTGGGTTCCCAAGACTACATAAAGTTCTACTTCAACAAGTACAACTACAACTCCAAGGATTCCCATCAAGATGATATGGATCCCAAAGAAGAAGAACTAGAGAGTTCTTGAGGGTGACTCTGCCAACATACTTCACTCATATTATTTTGGCAAGGACAAGTGCAATCTGTTGGAAATATGCCCTAGAGGCAATAATAAATTGGTTATTATTATATTTCTTTGTTCATGATAATAGTCTTTTATTCATGCTATAACTGTATTATCCGGAAATCGTAATACACGTGTGGATACATAGACAACACCATGTCCCTAGTAAGCCTCTAGTTGACTAGCTCGTTGATCAATAGATGGTTACGGTTTCCTAACCATGGACATTGGATGTCATTGATAACGGGATCACATCATTAGAAGAATGATGTGATGGACAAGACCCAATCCTAAGCCTAGCACAAAGATCGTAGTTCGTATGCTAAAGCTTTTCTAATGTCAAGTATCTTTTCCTTAGACCATGAGATTGTGCAACTCCCGGATACCGTAGGAATGCTTTGGGTGTACCAAACGTCACAACGTAACTGGGTGGCTATAAAGGTGCATTACAAGTATCTCCGAAAGTGTCTGTTGGGTTGGCACGAATCGAGACTGGGATTTGTCACTCCGTGTAAACGGAGAGGTATCTCTGGGCCCACTCGGTAGGACATCATCATAATGTGCACAATGTGATCAAGGAGTTGATCACGGGATGATGTGTTACGGAACGAGTAAAGAGACTTGCCGGTAACGAGATTGAACAAGGTATCAGGATACCGACGATCGAATCACGGGCAAGTATCGTACCGATAGACAAAGGGAATTGTATACGGGATTGATTAAGTCCTTGACATCGTGGTTCATCCGATGAGATCATCGTGGAACATGTGGGAGCCAACATGGGTATCCAGATCCCGCTGTTGGTTATTGACCGGAGAGTCATCTTGGTCATGTCTGCATGTCTCCCAAACCCGTAGGGTCTACACACTTAAGGTTCGGTGACGCTAGGGTTATAGAGATATTAGTATGTGGTAACCAGAAAGTTGTTCGGAGTCCCGGATGAGATCCCGGACGTCACGAGGAGTTCCGGAATGGTCCGGAGGTAAAGAATTATATATAGGAAGTGCTATTTCGGCCATCGGGACAAGTTTCGGGGTCATCGGTATTGTACCGGGACCACCGGAAGGGTCCCGGGGGTCCACCGGGTGGGGCCACCTGCCCCGGGGGGGGGGGGCACATTGGCTGTAGGGGGTGCGCCTTGGCCTACATGGGCCAAGGGCACCAGCCCCAAGAGGCCCATGCGCCAAGAGAAGAGAAAAATGGGAGAGTTCTAAAGGGGAAGGCACCTCCGAGGTGCCTTGGGGAGGATGGACTCCTCCCCCCCTTGGCCGCACCCTTTCCTTGGAGGAAGGGGCAAGGGCTGCGCCTCCCCCCTCTCCCTTGGCCCTATATATAGTGGGGAAAAGGAGGAGAAATCAGACCTAAGGCCTGGCGCCTCCCTCTCCCTCCCGTGACACACCCCCCTCCTCCCGCAGCGCTTAGCGAAGCCCTGTTGGAATCCCGCTACTTCCACCACGCCGTCGTGCTGCTGGATCTCCATCAACCTCTCCCTCCTCCTTGATGGATCAAGGCATGGGAGACGTCTCCATTCCGTACGTGTGTTGAACGCGGAGGTGCCGTCCGTTCGGCGCTAGGATCATCGGTGATTTGAATCACGACGAGTACGACTCCATCAACCCCGTTCTCTTGAACGCTTCCGCTTAGCGATCTACAAGGGTATGTAGATGCACTCTCCTTCCCCTCATTGCTAGTCTCTCCATAGATAGATCTTGGTGACACGTAGGAAAATTTTGAATTTCTGCTACGTTCCCCAACAGTGGCATCATGAGCTAGGTCTATTGCGTAGATTCTATGCACGAGTAGAACACAAAGTAGTTGTGGGCATTGATTTTGTTCAATATGCTTGCCGTTACTAGTCTTATCTTGATTCGGCGGCATCATGGGATGAAGCGGCCCGGACCAACCTTGCACGTACTCTTACGTGAGACCGGTTCCACCGAGAAACATGCACTAGTTGCATAAGGTGGCTGGCGGGTGTCTGTCTCTCCCACTTTAGTCGGATCAGATTCGATGAGAAGGGTCCTTATGAAGGGTAAATAGCAATTGGCATATCATGTTGTGGTTCTTGCGTAGGTAAGAAACGTTCTTGCTAGAAACCCATAGCAGCCACGTAAAACATGCAAACAACAATTAGAGGACGTCTAACTTGTTTTTGCAGGGTATGCTATGTGATGTGATATGGCCAAAAAGGATGTGATGAATGATATATGTGATGTATGAGATTGATCATGTTCTTGTAATAGGAATCACGACTTGCATGTCGATGAGTATGACAACCGGCAGGAGCCATAGGAGTTGTCTTAATTTATTTATGACCTGCGTGTCAACATAAACGTCATGTAATTACTTTACTTTATTGCTAACCGTTAGCTGTAGTAGTAGAAGTAATAGATGACGTGACAACTTCATGGAGACACGATGATGGAGATCATGATGATGGAGATCATGGTGTCATGCTGGTGACGATGATGATCATGGAGCCCCGAAGATGGAGATCAAAAGGAGCAAAATGATATTGGCCATATCATGTCACTATTTGATTGCATGTGATGTTTATCATGTTTATGCATCTTATTTGCTTAGAACGACGGTAGTAAATAAGATGATCCCTTACAACAATTTCAAGAAGTGTTCTCCCCTAACTGTGCACCGTTGCTACAGTTCGTCGTTTCGAAGCACCACGTGATGATCGGGTGTGATAGATCCTTACGTTCACATACAACGGGTGTAAGACAGATTTACACATGCAAAACACATAGGGTTAACTTGACGAGCCTAGCATGTACAGACATGGCCTCGGAACACGGAGACCGAAAGGTCGAGCATGAGTCGTATAGAAGATACGATCAACATGAAGATGTTCACTGACGTTGGCTAGTCCGTCTCACGTGATGATCGGACACGGCCTAGTTAACTCGGATCATGTAATCACTTAGATGACTGGAGGGATGTCTATCTGAGTGGGAGTTCATAAGATGAACTTAATTATCCTGAACATAGTCAAAAGGATTTTGCAAATTATGTCGTAGCTCACGCTATAGTTCTACTGTTTAGATATGTTCCTAGAGAAAAAAATTAGTTGAAAGTTGATAGTAGCAATTATGCGGACTAGGTCCGTAAACTGAGGATTGTCCTCATTGCTTCATAGAAGGCTTATGTCCTTAATGCACCGCTCAGTGTGCTGAACCTCGAACGTTGTCTGTGGATGTTGCGAACATCGGACATACACGTTTTGATAACTACGTGATAGTTCAGTTAAACGGTTTAAGTAGAGGCACCAAAGACGTTTTCGAAACGTCGCGGAACATATGAGATGTTTTCGAGGGTTGAAATTGGGATTTCAGGCTCGTGCCCACGTCAAGAGGTATGAGACCTCCGACGATTTTCTTAGCCTACAAACTAAGGAGAAAAGCTCAATTGTTGTGCTTGTGCTCAGATTGTCTGAGTACAACAATCATTTGAATCGAGTGGGAGTTGATCTTCCAGATGAGATAGTGATGTTTCTCCGAAAGTCATTGCCACCAAGCTGCTAGAGCTTCGTGATGAACTATAATATATCAGGGACATATATGATGATCCTTGAGATATTCGCGATGTTTGACACCACAAAAGTAGAAATCAAGAAGGAGCATCAATTGTTGATGGTTGGTGAAACCACTAGTTTCAAGAAGGGCAAGGGCAAGAAGGGATACTTCATGAAACGGCAAATCAGCTGCTGCTCTAGTGAAGAAACCCAAGGTTAAACCCAAACCCGAGACTAAGTGCTTCTGTAATAAGGGGAACAACCACTGGAGCAGAATTACCCTAGATACTTGGTAGATGAGAAGGCTGGCAAGGTCGACAGAAGTATATTGGATATACATTGTGTTAATGTGTAATTTACTAGTACTCCTAGTAGCACCAGGGTATTAGATACCGGTTCGGTTGCTAAGTGTTAGTAACTCGAAACAAAAGGCTACGGAATAAACGGAGACTAGCTAAAGGTGAGCTGACGATATGTGTTGGAAGTGTTTCCAATGTTGATATGATCAAGCATCGCACGCTCCCTCTACCATCGAGATTGGTGTTTGCGTTGAGCATAGACATGATTGGATTATGTCTATCACAATACGGTTATTCATTTAAGGAGAATAACGGTTACTCTGTTTATTTGAATAATACCTTCAATGGTCTTGCACCTAAAATAAATGGTTTATTGAATCTCGATCGTAGTGATACACATGTTCATGCCAAAAGATAGTAATGATAGTACCACCTACTTGTGGCACTGCCACGTAAGTCATATAAAACGCATGAAGAAGCTCCATGTTGATGGATCCTTGGGCTCACTCGTTTTTAAAAGGTTTGAGACATGCGAACCATGTCTATTGGTAGATATGCATGAAGAAACTCTATACAGATGGATCGTTTGGACTCACTTGATTTTTGAATCACTTGAGACATGCAAATCATACCACATGGGCAAGATGACTGAAAGCCTCGGTTTCAGTAAAATGGAACTAGAAAGCAACTTGTTGGAAGTAATACATTTTGATGTGTGCAGTCCAATGAGTGCTGAGGCATGTAGTGGATATCGTTATGTTCTTACTTCACAAATGATTCGAGTAGATGTTGAGAATATTTACTTGATGAAACACAAGTCTGAATTATTGAAAAGGTTCAAGTAATTTCAGTGTGAAGTTGAAAGATCATTGTGGCAAGAGGATAAAATGTCTATGATATGATCATAGAGATAAATATCTGAGTTACGAGTTTTGGCACACAATTAAGACATTGTGGAAATTGTTTCGCAATTAATACCGCCTGGAACACCATAGTGTGATGGTGTGTCCGAACATCATAGTTGCACCCTATTGGATATGGTGCGTACCATGATGTCTCTTATCGAATTACCACGATAGTTTATGGGTTAGGCATTAGAGACAACCGCACTCACTTTAATAGGGCACCACGAAACTCCGTTGAGACGACACCGTATGAACTATGGTTTGGAGAAACCTAAGTTGTCGTTTTTTAAAAGTTTGGGGCTGCAACGCTTATGTGAAAAAGTTTCAGGTTGATAAGCTCGAACCCAAAGTGGATAAAATGCATCTTCATAGGACACCCAAAACAGTTGGGTATACCTCCTAATTCAGATCCGAAAGCAATATGGATTGTTTCTTGAATCGGGTCCTTTCTCGAGGAAAAGTTTCTCTCGAAAGAATTGAGTGGGAGGATGGTGGAGACTTGATGAGGTTAATGAACCGTCACTTCAACAAGTGTGTAGCAGGGCACAGGAAGTTGTTCCTGTGGCACCTACACCAATTGAAGTGGAAGCTTATGATAGTGATCATGAAGTTTCAAATCAAGTCACTACCGAACCTCGTAGGGTGACAAGGATACGTACTACTTCAGAGTGGTACAGTAATCCTGTCTTGGAAGTCATGTTGCTAGACAAAAATGAACCTACGAGCTATGGAGAAGCGATGGTGGGCCCAGATTCCGATGAATGGCTCGAGGCCATAAAATCCGAGAGAGGATCCATGTATGAAAACAAAGTGTAGACTTTGGCAGAACGGCTCAATGGTCGTAAGGCTATTGAGTACAGATGGATTTTAAAAGGAAGACGGACAATGATGGTAAATGTCACCATTAAGAAAGCTCGACTTGTCATTAAGAAGTTTCCGACAAGTTCAAGGAGTTGACTACGATGAGACTTTCTCACTCGTAGCGATGCTAAGAGTCTGTTGGAATTATATTAGCGATTACTGCATTATTTATGAAATCTTGCAGATAGGATGTCAAAACATTGTTTCCTCGACGATTTTCTTGAGGAAAGGTTGTATGTGATACAACCGGAAGGTTTTGTCAATCCTGAAAGATGCTAATAAGTATGCAAAGCTCCAGTTATCCTTCTGAGGACTGGAGTAAGCATCTCGGAGTTGGAATGTATGCTTTGATGAGATGATCAAAGATTTTGGGTTTATACAAAGTTTATGAGAAACTTGTATTTCCAAAGAAGTGAGTGGGAGCACTATAGAATTTCTGATGAGTATATGTTGTTGACATATTGTTGATCAGAAATGACGTAGAATTTCTGGAAATCATATAGGGTTATTTGGAAAGTGTTTTTCAATGGAAAGCCTGGATTAAGCTACTTGAACGTTGAGCATCGAGATCTATAAGGATAGATCAAAACGCTTAATGGTACTTTCAAATGAGCACATACCTTGACATGATCTTGAAGGTGTTCAAGATGGATCAGTCAAAGAAGAAGTTCTTGCCTGAGTTGTAAGGTACGAAGTTAAGACTTAAAGCTCGACCTCGGCAGAAAAGAGAGAAAGGACGAAGGTCGTCCCCTATGCTTTAGACATAGGCTCTATAGTATGCTATGCTAAGTACCGCACCTGATGTGTGCCTTGCCACATGTCTGGCAAGAGAGTACAAAGGTGATCAAGGAGTGGATCATCAGATAGCGGTCAAAGTTATCCTTAGTGGACTAAGGAATTTTCTCGATTATGGAGGTGGTAAAGGGGTTCGTCGTAAAGGGTTACGTCGATGCAAGCTTAACACCTATCCGGATAGCTTGGAGTAGAGATACCGGATACGTATAATGGAGCAACAATTTAGAATAGCTCCAAGTAGAACAGTTATTTGGAATAGCTCCAAATAGAATGTGGTAGCTACATCTAGGAGATGACCTAGAGATTTGTAAAGCACACACGGATCTGAAAGGTTCAGACCCGTTGACTATAACATCTCTCACAAGCATAACATGATCAAACCCAGAACTCATCGAGTGTTAATCACATGGTAATGTGAACTAGATTATTGACTCTAGTAAACTCTTTGGGTGTTAGTCACATGGGGATGTGACCTTGAGTGTTAGTCACATAGCGATGTGAACTGGATTATTGACTCTAGTGCAAGTGGGAGACTGTTGGAAATATGCCCTAGAGGCAATAATAAATTGTTATTATTATATTTCTTTGTTCATGATAATAGTCTTTTATTCATGCTATAACTGTATTATCCGGAAATCGTAATACACGTGTGGATACATAGACAACACCATGTCCCTAGTAAGCCTCTAGTTGACTAGCTCGTTGATCAATAGATGGTTACAGTTTCCTAACCATGGACATTGGATGTCATTGATAACGGGATCACATCATTAGAAGAATGATGTGATGGACAAGACCCAATCCTAAGCGTAGCACAAAGATCGTAGTTCGTATGCTAAAGCTTTTCTAATGTCAAGTATCTTTTCCTTAGACCATGAGATTGTGCAACTCCCGGATACCGTAGGAATGCTTTGGGTGTCCCAAACGTCACAACGTAACTGGGTGGCTATAAAGGTGCATTACAGGTATCTCCGAAAGTGTCTGTTGGGTTGGCACGAATCGAGACTGGGATTTGTCACTCCGTGTAAATGGAGAGGTATCTCTGGGCCCACTCGGTAGGACATCATCATAATGTGCACAATGTGATCAAGGAGTTGATCACGGGATGATGTGTTACGGAACGAGTAAAGAGACTTGCCGGTAACAAGATTGAACAAGGTATCGGGATACCGACGATCGAATCTCGGGCAAGTATCGTACTGATAGACAAAGGGAATTGTATACGGGATTGATTAACTCCTTGACATCGTGGTTCATCCGATGAGATCATCATGGAACATGTGGGAGCCAACATGGGTATCCAGATCCCGCTGTTGGTTATTGACCGGAGAGTCATCTCGGTCATGTCTGCATGTCTCCCGAACCCGTAGGGTCTACACACTTAAGGTTCGGTGACGCTAGGGTTATAGAGATATTAGTATGCGGTAACCTGAAAGTTGTTCGGAGTCCCGGATGAGATCCCGGACGTCACGAGGAGTTCCGGAATGGTCCGGAGGTAAAGAATTATATATAGGAAGTGCTATTTCGGCCATCGGGACAAGTTTCGGGGTCATCGGTATTGTACCGGGACCACCGGAAGGGTCCCGGGGGTCCACCGGGTGGGGCCACCTGCCCCGGGGGGCCACATGGGCTATAGGGGGTGCGCCTTGGCCTACATGGGCCAAGGGCACCAGCCCCAAGAGGCCCATGCGCCAAGAGAAGAGAAAAAGGGGAGAGTCCTAAAGGGGGAAGGCACCTCCGAGGTGCCTTGGGGAGGATGGACTCCTCCCCCCCTTGGCCGCACCCTTTCCTTGGAGGAAGGGGCAAGGGCTGCGCCTCCCCCCTCTCCCTTGGCCCTATATATAGAGGGGAAAAGGAGGAGCAATCAGACCTAAGGCCTGGCGCCTCCCTCTCCCTCCCGTGACACATCCCCCTCCTCCCGCAGCGCTTAGCGAAGCCCTGTTGGAATCCCGCTACTTCCACCACGCCGCCGTGCTGCTGGATCTCCATCAACCTCTCCCTCCTCCTTGCTGGATCAAGGCATGGGAGACGTCTCCGTTCCGTACGTGTGTTGAACGCGGAGGTGCCGTCCGTTCGGCGCTAGGATCATCGGTGATTTGAATCACGACGAGTATGACTCCATCAACCCCGTTCTCTTGAACGCTTCCGCTTAGCGATCTACAAGGGTATGTAGATGCACTCTCCTTCCCCTCGTTGCTAGTCTCTCCATAGATAGATCTTGGTGACACGTAGGAAAATTTTGAATTTCTGCTACGTTCCCCAACACAATCAACTTCCACATCTTGCACTAGTTCAAGGAGTCACAAACCCTCTTGTTGGTAAGACAAGGGACAAGGTAACCTAATGCTTTCATGGACATCATCTTGTGTATGCATCACTCTATGTCTATGGATATCCTTGTTTGTTCCTTGTGGGACTACCCCATGTAGGTATTGAAAGTGCAACTCACTCCAATGGATTGCTCCAAATGATCTACATCAACATTGAGCATCCACATCTTCAACACCTACATGAAGTCATCATTGACAAAACCCAAGGTTAGTTCATCCCTCTTAGGGGGGATCTCACATCTCGGGGGAGATTTACTCTAAGAATTGAGCTAAAGCAACTCTAATGGTGTGAACACAACAATGCTTTATGTAAAAGTGGTAACCCCACTTGTGCTTAAACAATGAGTATGACCTATAATCAAATGTTCTCATTTGACTCCTAAGTCAATATACTCATATATAGATGACCTAGTCATCGCCAATTGCTTGATAGATGCTAGATTGGTTGTGCATGCTTTGCCACATATTTCATTTGCCATTTTATTGTGTGAGCATGTTGGTTGCATATTTTACTCATTCAAGGACATCCACTTGTTGTTTTGATTGTTTGGTTTCTTTTTCTTTTGCCAAGTGGATGGACAAGAATGCCTAAGAACCTTCTCTAGCTATCTATGATTTTCTTATCTCAAACTCTATTCATGCTACATCACAAAGTTTGAAAAAGTCAAATTAGAACCACTCTGTGTCAGGAGAACTCAGAGTCCTCGATTCGTCATAGACTTAAACTTCCAGACCCTCTTTGTGCATTTCGGTCTGACAGATTCTCCATTTTCGGTCATACCGAGATCACTAAGTTGATCTAGGTTTTCAACCTCGGTGCAACCGTTTATAACTTTTCGATCACACCGAGTTGCAGTAACTGCTTGCAGTTTTGCATCTCGGTGCCACCGAGTTGTTCCACTCAGTCAGACCGATAGGGTCAGGCTATATATACCCCCGGGTCAAATTTTGGAAAATTTTCCGAAACCCCTTCGCCCGCGCATAGCCTGCTCTGCCTCCTCGGGTCTCCGGATCGTCCTCCTCATCACCAGCAACCTCCCGCCGCTGAACTCCACCGCCGTCAACGGCATTCTGCCCCGCCGTTGCCGCCGTAGCAAGTTCACCGCCGAACTAGAGTATGAACTTGAAACTTTGTGCTATTCTTAACTCCAATTCCTAGCACATTGCTTTGCCATGAATCTTGCCATGTTTGAAATCATCCTATCCAGCGTAATTACTCCATAGATTAGAATTGATTAGAAAATTTAGGGTTAGGTTTCCGCCGAATTCATCTCGGACCGACCGAGTTGTAGAAATCGGTCTCACTGATTTGGCTTAGGCCATTGCACATGTGATTCTCGGTCTGACTGAGAATGGCAAATCGGTGTGACCGAGATCGATTATTTGTGAAACCCCAGCAGTCTTGGTGCCACCAAACTGTGACTCGGTCTGACCGAGTTCACTAGTTTATGTTCCAAAAGCTGCTTCAATATCACTGAGTTTACAAATCGGTAGCTCCGAAATGCTTTCTGTGGAAAACTAAAACTAAGTTTTTGACTCAACTATTTTGCAAAAACCTTTGTGCTTTGTGATGCTCATCCACTCTACCTCATCAACATTTATTCATAGGGTCTGCTGTCAGAGTTTGCAACATGTCTGATCAAAGTGACAGCCAGAACAAGTCAGAGGAGCAAGCTCAGATGAGTGAGGGCACTAGTCCCTCAAGCAGTTATGATGATGGCAGCAGGAGCACACCCAACAATTTGCCCAAGGCAGCAACCAGGGCAAGGAAGAAGAAAACCTTAGACTCTGAAGATGAGGACTATATTACTGTTGAGGATGAGGCCACTTCTAAGAAGAAGGTGCTTAAAAAGGAGTATGGCACAGCTGCTACCACAAAGCCAGGCATGAACAAGAAGGCGCCTGCCAGGAGAATGCCCACTTCCAAACCTAGGAAGGTTGCCACTGGTGAAACCATGAAGTTCACCATTGAGTCTGATGAAGAAGCTGTTGGCCAAGATAAGAAGAAGAAGAGAGTAAGAACAACTACTGCCAAAGTCCTTGGCAAGCCCACTATGAGGAGATCTTCTGATGAGGAAGAAGAAGAGGAAGAGGATGCTGCACCAGATCCTAAAGCTCAGAAGCTAATGGGAGATGCAATCAAGCCAGGGGCGGCTCCATCTAAGCCCAAAGTTGCTCCCGAGGCTGCTGCTCCAGCACCAAAGCCTAAACCCAAGAGGAACACTAGAAGTATACCTGCATCTGAGAAGAACAAGGCCCAAGTGCCTGAAGCTGCTGAAGAAGAAGAAGATTCTCTTGTTTTGAGAAAGTTGAAGCCCAAGATTCCTGACCACAATGAGGCTCATCCAGTTGCTGAAGACATGCATATCAGAAAGGATGCTGGACTAAGATTGTGGAGATAGTCAGATCCTTATGCTGTGAGGAGAAGGACAGCAGTTGACTACAGATTCCACACAAAGGAGCAACGAGATTTCTATGAAACCATTTTGCTTGACAAGAAGCCCATTGTGTGTGACATGAGATGTATCAACTTGGACTACATCAAGAAGAATGAAGCTCACTATCCAGGAGGATATGACAACTTCAAGTCTTGTGGAGTTGATGACTTTGTTGCCCAGAAGATCACCAAGTGGAATGATGAGCTCATCATGCAGTTTTACTCCACAACTCACTTCTACCCAGATGGGAAGATTGTCTGGGTGTCTGAAGGTACTAGGTACCAATCCACCGTTGAAGAATGGGTTGAGTTGATCAATGCCCCAAAGGAATCTGAAGATGACTTGGATGTATATGCAGAGAAGAAGAAAGACCACAATTCTATGGCTCACATGTACAGAGAGATCCCAGATAAAGCTTTGGAAACTCACAAGCTTGGATCTGTACACTTCTTGTTGTTTGGTCTGCCTACAATCAACTGGATCCTTAGGCACACACTGCTTCCCAAGTCAGGAGATCACAAGATGATCAGAGGTCATGCTATCAACTTGCTGCACTTGTTTGATATACCTCAAAAATTCAAAGTCATGAGCCTGATTGTGGAAACAATCTAGAGAACTGCAGCTGATCAGAAGAGGAGTTGTGGGTATGCTCCACACATTCAAGAGCTCATCAACTCAAAGATGGGCACAGGCACATATCTTTTGGATAAGGAGCATCTACCCCTATACCCTGAATTTGAAGATAACACTGTTGAGATGAATGAGGAGGAACCATCTCTGTACAAGCACATAAAAAGAGAGAGAAAGCAAGGGCAGAGAAAGCTGCAAAGATGCCAACTGCTGAGGAGGCATCTCAAGTGTATCTGAAGAGCAAGCAAGACTAGCTTGGCTACTTGATTGCCTCCACCTTGAGGATTGAGAAGGGCCTGGCCACCCTGACTCAAAACCAGGAGAGCTTGGAGAGAATCATAGAGCAGAAGTTTTATGCACTTGATGAAGGTCACAGAAATCCAAACTGTAGTTGAGCAACTTCAGGAGGATGTGGAGGAGAAGAAGGGCAAGTCTACCACAGATGCATTTGCTAGAGTGCCCACATGACAAAGATCTGCTGCATTGCCTGTTCCAGACACCAGAGCTACATCATCTGCACCAGCTGTCACAGCTTCAGTGCCACCAGCTCCAGCAGCCACTCCACCAGCTCCAGCTACATCAACTGATGCTTTCATCCTTGGAGTCATCTCTACACCACCTCATGAAGACCAAGCCTGAGAGTCGTTTAGCAATATGCATTTTTGAACTTTTTGGTAACTTGTTGCCAAAGGGGGAGAAAGATGTATAGATCATAGGCTTCGAGAGAGAGTGTTGCTTTTGATCTTTCTTGTTTCTGGTGGTTGAACTTATTTATTTGTGTGTTTGCTTGATACATTATGCCTTTTGTGAGATACTTGGATGATCATGTGTTTGATCATATGCTACCTTAATGCTTGTTGGATGATATTATCTCTTATATCCTTATATGATCATTCACTTTGCTTGGTGATGAGTGCATGTGTTTAACTATTATCATTTTGAGCGCACCACCAAGATGTATGTGACATGAAAGAGTGACCCATGATCCCAACTCATTGTGCATTTGCAGTCCAAAGCAAATTTTAAATAGTGCACAACTTTAGGGGGAGCTCTTGCTTTTCACATACTTCTCAATGCGACAATGTTTTTCAATCTTATTATCATTTGTCGAAGCTTTGATCTATATGTTGTCATCAATTACCAAAAGGGGGAGATTGAAAGTGCAACTATCCCTGGGTGGTTTTGGTAATTCCTAACAACATATAGCTCATTGAGCTAATGCTATTTCAAGATAAATATTTCAGGAAAGCTCAATGATTGGCATGGCATGGATGAGAAAAGTGGATCCCTCAAAATGCTAAGGACAAAAGGATTGGCTCAAGCTCAAAGCACAAGACTCAACATTTTCTATTTTAGTGATCCAAGATCACATTGAGTCTATAGGAAAAGCCAATACTATCAAGAAGGGATGAGGTGTTGCTTAATGGCTTTCTTGCTCAAAATACTTAGTGATATGCTCCAAAGCCCTCAACTACTTTCTCACATCCACATATGACCCAAACCAAAAGTCAAACTCGGCCCCACCGAAACCATCTATCCGGTGCCACCGAGCTCAGATGTCATAGCCACTGCCACGAACCCTAGTCTTTTCGGTCTCACCGATAGGCATCTCGGTCTCATCGAGATGGGATTGCAATCACTCTGTTTCCCTTCCTAATGTTTTGGTCAAACCGAGATGAGCAATCGGTCCCACCGATATTGCAACGCAAACTCACTGTTTCCATTTCGTAATGTTTCAGTCTAACCAAGATGAGTGAATCGGTCCCACCGAGTTTGCCTGACCAACCCTCTGTGTGTCCATTACCAAAATCGGTCTCACCGAGTTTGTGTAATTGGTCTCACCGAGATTACGTTATGCCCTAACCCTAACCATATCGGTCCCACCGAGATGACACGTCGGTCCCACCTAAAATCCTAACGGTCACATTATTTCCCAAATCGGTCCGACCGAGTTTCACGATTCGGTCCCACCAAGTTTGGTAAGTTGTGTGTAACGGTTAAATTTTGTGTGGAGGCTATATATACCCCTCCACCCACTCTTCATTCGTGGAGAGAGCCAACAGAAGTACCTACACTTCCAGCATACATTTTCTGAGAGAGAACCACCTACACTTGTGTTGAGGTCAAGATCTTCCATTCCTACCACATAATTCTTGATCTCTAGCCTTCCCCAAGTTGCTTTCCACTCAAATCTTCTTTCCACCAAATCCAAATCCCATGAGAGAGAGAGTTGAGTGTTGGGGAGACTATCATTTGAAGCACAAGAGCAAGGAGTTCATCATCAACACACCATTAGTTACTTCTTGGAGAGTGGTGTCTCCTAGATTGGCTAGGTGTCACTTGGGAGCCTCCGTCAAGATTGTGGAGTTGAACCAAGGAGTTTGTAAGGGCAAGGAGATCACCTACTTCATGAAGATCTACCCTAGTGAGGCAAGTCCTTCGTGGGTGACGGCCATGGTGGGATAGACAAGGTTGCTTCTTCGTGGACCCTTCATGGTGGAGCCCTCCATGGACTCACGCAATCGTTACTCTTCGTGGGTTGAAGTCTCCATCAATGTGGATGTACGATAGCACCACCTATCGGAACCACGGCTAAAAACCTCCGTGTCAACGTTGCGCTTGCTCCCTCAAACTCCTCCCTTTACCTTCATATGCAATTGTTTTACATTCCGCTGTTATACTCTTAGAATTGCATGTGTAGGTTGATTGCTTGACTTGTGCTAAGTTGCTAAAATCTGACAAGAACTAAAATTGGGAAAAGGCTAGATTTTTATTTGGTCAAGTAGTCTAATCACCCCCCTCTAGACATACTTCCGATCCTACAAAAGCACCATGAATAAAATGTGAACCACCATCAGTCATTAGGTATCTAGGGACTCCAAACATCGGAAAATAGCTTCTTTAAGCATCTTAATAGAGGTGTTATGATCAACACTACTAGTTGAAATAGCTTCTACCCACTTAGTAACGTAATCAACAGCAACTAAAATATGTGTATACCCATTAGAGGAAGGAAACGGTCCCATATAATCAAAACCCCAAACATCAATTGGTTCAATAACAAGAGAATAATTCATAGGCATTTCTTGACGTCTATTAATATTACCAATTCTCTGACATTCATCACAAGACAAGACAAACTTACGGGCATCTTTGAAGAGAGTAGGCCAATAAAAACCGGATTGCAATACCTTATGCACAATTCTATCTCCAGCATGGTGTCCTCCATAAGCCTCGGAGTGGCACTTGCGTAGGATCTGTTCCCGTTCATGCTCAGGTACACAACGTCTAATAACACCATCTACTCCTTCTTTATAAAGGTGTGGGTCATCCCAGAAGTAATGTCTTAAATCATAGAAAAACTTTTTCTTTTGCTGGTATGTGAAACTAGGTGGTATAAATTTAGCAACAATGTAATTAGCATAATCATCATACCATGGAGCAGTACGAGAAGCATTTATGACAGCTAATTGTTCATCAGGAAAGCTATCATCAATAGGTAGTGGGTCATCAAGAACATTCTCTAACCTAGACAAGTTGTCTGCAACGGGGTTCTCAGCTCCCTTTCTATCAATAATATGCAAATCAAATTCTTGTAGTAGGAGAACCCATCTAATAAGTCTAGGTTTAGCATCTTTCTTTTCCATAAGATATTTAATAGCAGCATGATCAGTGTGAACAGTTACTTTAGAATCAACAATATAAGGTCTAAACTTATCACAAGCAAATACAACTGCTAAAAATTCTTTTTTCAGTAGTAGCCTAATTTCTCTAGGCATTGTCTAGAGTTTTACAATCAGCCAAGAGATCCCTAACCATAGCAATACTAGGTTCAACTTTAATTTGCTCAGGAGGTGTATATGTTCTAGTATTACTCTTATGAACCACAGTTGAAGCTTTAGCATGATCCTTTATCCTAACAGGGAAAGGTGGTTTCTCAACATAAGTAGTAGGAACAATAGGATCATCATAAGTGATAGTCTTTTCTTCAACTGTAACAGGTGCAACTACTTTTACTTCAGTGGGAGGATTATATTTAAACCACTTCTCCTTAGGGAGATCAACATGAGTAGCAAATGATTCATAGAAAGAAGCCACTATCTTAGAGTCAAGTCCATATTTAGTGCTAAATCCACGAAAAGCATCGGTATCCATAAAATATTTAACACAATCAAACTTAGGTGTCATACCTGACTCCTTACCATCGTCGGAATCACAATCTTCAGAGTTGCGTTTAATTCTTTCCAATAAGTCCCACTTGAATTCAATAGTCTTCATCATATAAGAACCAGCACAAGAAGTATCGAGCATGGTGCGATTATTGAGAGAAAGCCGAGCATAAAAATTTTGAATGATCATTTCTCTTGAGAGCTCATGATTGGGGCATGAATATAACATTGACTTAAGCCTCCCCCAAGCTTGAGCGATGCTTTCTCCTTCGCGAGGCCAAAAATTATATATGTAATTATGATCACGATGAACAAGATGCATAGGATAAAACTTCTAATGAAATTCCAATTTCAACTGGTTGTAGTTCCATGATCCCATATCATCACATAGCCTAAACCATGTCAATGCATCTCCCTTCAAAGATAAAGGGAATACCTTCTTCTAGATAACATCCTCGGGCATACCTGCAAGCTCAAATAATCCACAAACTTCATCCACATAGATTAGGTGCAAATCGGGATGCAATGTTCCATCTCCTGTAGAAGGATTAGCTAGCAATTTCTCTTTCATACCCAAAGGAATTTCAAAGTAAATATTTTCAATAGGTTCTTAAGGTTGAGGAGCAACTCTTTGCTCTACTGGTCGGGGTGAAGATACCCCGAACAAGCCCCTCAAAGGATTACTTTCCATAGTAACAAGTGACAGTAAATTTCAGAACACTATATAAATTTTTCCTTACCAAAGGCGCTTCACTCCCCGGCAACGGCGCCAGAAAAGAGTCTTGATAACCCACAAGTGTAGGGGATCTATCTAGTCCTTTCGATAAGTAAGAGTGTCAAACCCAACGAGGAGCAGAAGGAAATGACAAGCGGTTTTCAGTAAGGTATTCTCTACAAGCACTGAAATTATCGGTAACAGATAGTTTTGAGACAAGGTAATTCGTAACGGATAACAAGTAAAAAGAGTAAATAAGGTGCAGCAAGGTCGCCAAATCCTTTTTGTAGCAAAGGACAAGCCTGGACTAATTCTTATATGAAGGAAAATGCTCCCGAGGACACATGGGAATTATCGTCAAGCTAGTTTTCATCACGCTCATATGATTCGCGTTTGTTACTTTGATAATTTGATATGTGGGTGGACCGGTGCTTGGGTATTGCCCTTTCTAGGACAAGCATCCCACTTATGATTAACCCCTATTGCAAGCATCCGCAACTACAAAAGTACTAAGGTAAACCTAACCATAGCATGAAACATATGGATCCAAATCAGCCCCTTACGAAGCAACTCATAAAGTAGGGTGATGCGGAGCATCCCTCGCTCATCCCCATGGACTCTACAACAACTCGTCAAGCACCTCAAGGACCAATGACAAGAGCACATGCACGCATCATCGAAATCGAGGTTAATTCTTTCCTCTTCGAACTTCATTCGGTTTCACATGAGTGTCGGGTTCTACCTCAAATGGATTCTTTGTGCCTTCTTAGGTACCAAGGACACGACCATGAAGATGCTAGGAGGGAGACCCGAACATCTTTGGAGAGAGAGGAGGAAGAAGGACTCAGAACGCACGAAGTCTCTCGGGAAGGAGAAGAAGGAAGAAGGAGGACGGGGAGGCCCTGGACACTCCGGGTGCCCGGCCATCCATGGCCCTGGGTGCCCGGCCGCCGGCTGGGGAATGCCCCTGGCCACCCCGGGTGCCCGGCCGCAGGCTGGGGAATGCCCCTGGCCACCCCGGGTGCCCGGCCGCCGGCTGGGGAATGCCCCTGGCCACCCCGGGTGCCCGGCCGCCGGCTGGGGAATGCCCCTGGCCACCCTGGGTGCCCGGCCTGGAGGCCCCGGGTGCCCGGCCCCCTTTGCCTGGCGCTGGTTGTGGCAGCCCGGGTGCCCGGCCAAATGGCCTCGGTGCCCGGCCCCTCCCTGGGCCACGCCTTGCTTGCACCGGGTGCCCGGGCCCTCAACCCCCGGGTGCCCGCCTGCCACGCCCAGCCACCATCTCTCGCCCCGGGTGCCCGGGCCTTGGACACCCGGGTGCCCGGCCCTCCTACAGGCGCAGCCCGACGCGTCCCTGTCCACCCCGGGTGCCCGGGCCTCACACCCCCGGGTGCCCGGACAACTCCGAGGGCCTGCGTGCCTTTTTGGGCTTTTGCCCTAGTATCCCTCTCCCCCTCTTATTTCGTCCCTAGACTATAAGTACCTCCCACCTGGCTCATTTAGAGGATAGCTAAGAATAGACACAAATGTTAGAGCTTAGCTCATGTACCTCCCCTTGTGGGATTCCTCTTGAGAGAGAAGACTCCATTGGAGTACAAGACCTCCATTGGAGAAGATCCCTAGGGATTCAAGCCCCCTTGAGGGAAGGATCTACCTAGATCATCAAGCCCTCATCTCCTTCATAGGATTTGGGATGAACTCTACCATGTATCTTGTTTACCTTTGATTGTTCATGTACCTTGTGAATCTTGTGTGTTTGTTGGTCTAGTGGATGTGTGATTGGACTTGTTCTTGAGTGTTCCTCTTGTTTTCTCTCTTGTGTTCATCTTGTTCTTGGGGATTCCCCTCCAATTCGTGAAATATCTTCACTTAGGGTTCCACCCTACAACATCTTGGTATCATGAGCCATGGTTTCTCACGAAATGTGATCCCCCCTCTTTGTTTTCTAGCCTAATTTTGTGTGGTCTTCCCCAATTTCGAAAATTCCCCACCAAAAATAGCCCCAATTTTTTTTGTGATTGGTTGGTTTGATGAGATTTTGTTGGATTTGATCCATGGATTTGCTTGGTTTCAAGTGGATCTAGCATTCCCCCATCCATCTCCACCTTTCCCTCCATGAAATCCACCAATTTCTTCCACTTTCCCACGAATTTCCGCCCAAATCCGACACCCACGGGCACTCGAACCTCAAACCCCGGGCACCCGGACCTCCCCGCCCACCCCCGCTGACCACCCCGGGTGCCCGCACCCCAAACCCCGGGCACCCGCACCCCCGAGCTGTTTGCCTCGGACCACCCCGGGTGCCCGCACCCCCAAACCCCGGGCACCCGCCCCCCCCCCCCCCCCGAATCAGCCTAACTCCATCACCGTTTCGGCCATAACTTTCACCTCCGGAGTCCGATTTTGATGTTCTTTAGCTCGTTGAGTAGCTATTGACATCCCCCATCCATATAGATAGGTTCCAACACCATTTGACTCCATCAAAATTTTGGCATTTTGGCATCTTTGCATAGTCCATCCACCATATCATTCGCAAAACCACCATCGCTTTCCGCCACCAAACCCATTTTTTATCCATATCACAGTTGTGGTTGCTTGAGTGGTGAATTGAGTCTCCTAAGGTGTTTCGGCTACTTAGGGATGGTTGCTTCATCATCAACCACCACCACCACTTCCACATTGCTAACTCCGGAACAACCATAGCTTTCCGCTACTACCATTTGACATTTTCCTTGAGATTTTGAGTTTGCGGTTTTTTTACCGTTTCCTAAGGTGTTTCGACTACTTAGGGACGGGTGTACATCATCTTGGTATCTACATCAAGAACACCGCCACTGATCATCGCCGCGAGGTCATCATCGACATCGACCACTTCACCAATTTGACACCCTAACCGTAAGCAAGAATGGTACCCTCTATACCATCTTGGTATCGTGGTATCCCTTCATTGTACATTCTTGCCATTACATTGTTAACCCTTTAGCCCATTTCGCATCACTTGCCTATCGAGACTAGCCATTTGAGTATTGCCGGCAACGTTACTTGTGCACATTAGCGATCCGTACCTTCCATTGCATACATACCATATCAGATCGGTATCATCTTGGTATCATCATATCATCCCTTGTGTCACAAGATTGTTCCCGCATATACACAATTGCTATCTTGGTTTGTGCATTTTGCATGAGTGGCCATATCAAAAAAGAAGAACAATAAGCTTTTAAGCAAAAAGAGAAGAGAGCAAAGAGCTTGTGAGCAAGAGCCATAGCATCATACCATTGCACATAAGATTGCCATATCCTATCATCTTGGATCATCTTGAGAAGAACTTCGGGAACATCATACACATAGCATACTTGGGATCAAAGGCTCATACATTTTGCATCTTATAGGTTGTGCACAAGTGTCGTATCCGCCTATTGAGCAATCTTGCTAGCATCTCTCTTTAGTTGTGCAACACGAGCGTTTTCCGTGGATTCCACATTACTCATTCCTTGGTTGCACGACCCCATTTATCTATTCGTGTGTGGGTTTCCGTGTGCCACATATTGCTATTGGTCTACTTGTTTCGCTTGCGAATTTGCGAATCTTTTCCAACATTATTGACTCTTGCTAACATTTTGCATCAAATTTTTGTGCCACTATCCTCACCGAGCTCCACCATAAGCTTTACTTGATAGGTGTGAGTGAACAAGTTCGGTACCAATTCCACTATTGTTTCATCTCACATTGAGTGAAACGAGATACATCCTCAACATTGGGAAAAGGTAACTTGGTATTGTTTATCTCATTTCCTACTCACCTGTACTCGAGTCTTGTGATGGATAGGCAAGGCATTTCATCTCCAGTCTTCCGCAACAACGACAACGTGAACAACTACATCACCAAAACGTCCATCTTCGGACTACAACGAGCAATGCAAGGCATTGAGCGACTCGCCATCGACATTCGCCAAGACAAAGCAAGGATAAGGGACTACCTCGACACCAAGTTGGCCGAACAAAGGGATCAAGTATGAGACATGATGGCCAACTACAAGTCTTCCTCCCCTTCGTCATCTTCAAGGCGGCGACGCTCAAGTGGCCAATCTTCGGAACGTCATCGAGCTCAAGCACTACAACACCATCAAGATGAAGATGCTCGTGATGCGTACACCTACAAGTCCCAATAAGCTCTACATCAAGCTACGGCCAGACACCATGAGCACAAGAGAAGACCGTGAAACAAGCACCACCAAGACGGAGCTACGACTACTGCGACCACTTCGGCATCTTCACCAAGTTTCATCAAGGCATCTTCGCCTTTGGACGTATGGCATCTTCGCCTACCTCCGACGCGTACGCCTACATCGGCCTTCCTCCACGGCGACGGTGACGAGATGATCAAGCATGGGATTTTCCCTTCGGTCATGGAGGAGAGAGATGATGTGCCATCTTCAGCCTTCATCCACGGCCACGACAACGAGATGGTTGAGCATGGGATTTTCCCTTCGACCACGGCGACGTATGATGACTTGAGTGACTTTTGCCACCATATGGAGAGTGAGAGTGACTTCACCACTAGCCCCATATATGATGAGTTGCCACAATTCCCATATGAGGAGAGCCACAACCCCCACCACTTGAGTGAGATGAGTGACTCCACCATATGTGACATTGCGTGCACCTACCTTGAGGGAGTGAGTGAGCCACCACCACATAGAGAGAGTGAGGAAGTTGATAGGGCACGTGAGGCCATTTGAATTGCTAACAACTTGACCTCTACCTCTATTGTGTCTTCTCATTTGGTGCTAGATCCCATATATGATGATGCGCCGATCCGTGACGACTTCATCCTTCCTATGGACAAGACGATGGCCATGGTGGAATATGATGCACCCCCCACATGGTTCCATCAAGATGAAGATCATGACCACCATTTGGTCTTTGCCACCTCACCTACACCACATGAGTGGAATGACATCGGTAACATAGGTGATGGTGATGCTCTTGTCCCACTAGTGGACATTCTAGACATTGATTGCTTGCATGATGTTGACCCACCTATTACCATGCTTCATGCTAGTATGATTTCCCCATGCGATGATTTACCCATTTATGATGAGTTTGATGATTTCCATGCAGAGTCTTGTAGCTGTGATGCCATGTTACATAGGATTTCTTGTGATAATTCTCTTGGTCACATCATGTTTGATAATCCGCTTGACTTGTCATATGCTATGCATGAGATCAACCATACGTCATATTTGCAATCTCTTCATAGTGACTATGAATATGCCATCAACATAAACCCAATTTGCACATATGGCATTGATGACAAGCCCATAGTTATTGGCATTTGTTTTTCTTGTGTTGATATTGATATGCTCCCTTTGCATCATTTATCTACTATGCCATGCCATGATCACATAGAACCAAATATGCTTTGTTTTGGATGTTCTCCATTTGCTCCATATGATGTTTCCACTATTGCTCATGAGGAGACCCCCATAGTTTCCTCATACATTTTAGGAGATTTTGATCAATCCTATCCTTTGCATGATCCCAATACTTGTGTGCACAATATGCTTCCCATGAATAAACATGCTAGTGATGTGCCATATACTTCTATGCTAAATTTGCATCCCCATCGTGTCATACACAATAACTATTCTTTCATGATGGATGACATGTTCTTATACCATGCATCAAATTTCTTTGAGCTATGCTTATCTTGTGCTAACTCACATGTGCACATACACATCATGATGGATGATGTGTACATTTACCACGCGCACAATTTCTTTGGTTTGTGTTTCTTTTGTGTAGATACCCATGAATACTTGTCAACCTCACAATCCCATGAGTTGACAAAACGAGCTCTAGAGGGCAACGATGACTTGGGATTCCATGGAGTGTCTTTCCCACCGCTCTCTTCGCGCAAGGACTTCCGCATTTCTTCTACATGGCTCTCACTTGGTTATGGGTTATTTACCACTTCTCACTTTATGCCCATATTGCCATGTTCCCTTTGCATGATATGCTCATTCCTATGCCTTTGCCATGCATTTGTGACCCATGCTTTGCATTACACATGATGATTGATTCTACTACGTGCATATGTATTTGCAAGCTTGGTGGAGATATTGCTTGTTATTGCCATGTTTGCTATGTGCTCCATTCCTATGATGATATCTTGCTTTGCAATCGTGCTTGTGATATGCCATGTGCCTTGCCTATGACTACTCTTTTCTCACATGACATGATTGCCATGATTTCCTCTAGTGTGTTGCATCTTTGCTCCACTAGTTTGCATGACTTGATTTCTATGCTTTCTCATGTTGCATCCAATTCTTGGATTACTTGCTCCTATCACATGTTTGGTTGCAACCATGTCATTCCTTCACATATGTCATGTCCCATTGATTGCTACATGCTTGCCTTGATTGCCTCACACGTGATGAACAATCGCTCTTTCTATTGTGTTGAGTGCCACTCGATTTTCACTACACCCTATGCACATTATGCTTGGATTGTCTTGCACTTGCATGTGTTTAGTCATATCATCTTCTTGGGTGTTGTGAATGACTCTTATGCCTACCATAGACCGTTCATTGAGAGTCTTATGCGTGCTTGCTATGACATTGAGGTAGATGCTTGTTCACTTGTCCCCCATATTAGCATCTTTACCTCACATTTACATGCTTGTTTCCATGATCTCCTTGATTGTGCTCAATTTCTGTGCTTACATGACATGTCACAATCCCGTGTCAAACCACATGCTATACTTGATGACGACACTTGTTTGGTGAATCACCTCTTGAATGCTTGGTTTAGCACTTACGCTAACCACATTTGTTTTTCCAAGTGTTTGTTATCTTTCCTACTTTTGAAGGAAAAGACGGTGCAACATTGGAGAGTGCCCATTTCGAGCTTCAACATGATGAGTACTTGGTGGTTGTCAACTTCTACACGCCAATGCCCTCTCGTTCCCATGGTGATGAAGATCACGATCCATGGACGGATCTCTCCCAAGGGGGGGGAGATGATGCGGAGCATCCCTCGCTCATCCCCATGGACTCTACTACAACTCGTCAAGCACCTCGAGGACCAATGACAAGAGCACATGCACACATCATCGAAACCGAGGTTAATTCCTACCTCTTCGAACTTCATTCGGTTTCACATGAGTGTCGGGTTCTACCTCAAATGGATTCGTGGTGCCTTCTTAGGTACCAAGGACACGACCATGAAGATGCTAGGAGGGAGACCCAAACATCTATGGAGAGAGAGAGGAGGAAGAAGGACTCGGAACGCACGAAGTCTCTCGGGAAGGAGAAGAAGGAAGAAGGAGGACGGGGAGGCCCCGGACACTCCGGGTGCCTGGCCATCCATGGCCCCGGGTGCCCAGCCGCTGGCTGGGGAACGCCCCTGGCCACCCCGGGTGCCCGGCCTGGAGGCCCCGGGTGCCCGGCCCCCTTTGCCTGGCGCTGGTTGTGGCAGCCCGGGTGCCCAGCCAAATGGCCTCGATGCCCGGCCCCTCCCTGGGCCACGCCTTGCTCGCCCCGGGTGCCTGGGCCCTCAACCCCTGGGTGCCCGGCCAGCCACGCCTAGCCACCATCTCTCGCCCCGGGTGCCCGGGCCTTGGACCCCCGGGTGCCCGGCCGTCCTACAGGCGCAGCCCGACGCGTCCCTGTCCACCCCGGGTGCCCGGGCCTCACACCCCCGGGTGCCCGGACCACTCCGAGGGCCTGCGTGCCTTTTTGGGCTTTTGCCCTTGTATCCCTCTCCCCCTCTTATTTCGTCGTTAGACTATAACTACCTCCCGCCTAGCTCATTTAGAGGATAGCTAAGAATAGACACAAATCATAGAGCTTAGCTCATGTACCTCCCCTTGTGGGATTCCTCTTGAGAGAGAAGACTCCATTGGAGTACAAGACCTCCATTGGAGAAGATCCCTAGGGATTCAAGCCCCCCTTGAGGGAAGGATCTACCTAGATCATCAAGCCCTCATCTCCTTCATAGGATTTGGGATGAACTCTACCATGTATCTTGTTTCCCTTTGATTGTTCATGTACCTTGTGAATCTTGTGTGTTTGTTGGTCTAGTGGATGTGTGATTGGACTTGTTCTTAAGTGTTCCTCTTGTTTTCTCTCTTGTGTTCATCTTGTTCTTGCGGATTCCCCTCCAATTCATGAAAGATCTTCACTTAGGGTTCCACCCTACAACATCTTGGTATCATGAACCATGGTTTCTCACGAAATTGGAGCCCCCCTCTTTGTTTTCTAGCCTAATTTTGTGTGTTCTTCCCCAATTTCGAAAATTCCCCACCAAAAATAGCCCCAATTTTTTTTGTGATTTGTTGGTTTGATGAGATTTTGTTGGATTTGATATATGGATTTGCTTGGTTTCAAGTGGATCTAGCATTCCCCCATCCATCTCCACCTTTCCCTCCATGAAATCCACCAATTTCTTCCACTTTCCCACGAATTTGCGCCCAAATCCGACACCCCCGGGCACTCGGACCTCAAACCCCGGGCACCCGGACCTCCCCGCCCACCCCCGCTGACCACCCCGGGTGCCCGCACCCCAAACCCCGGGCACCCGCACCCCCGAGCTGTTTGCCTCGGACCACCCTGGGTGCCCGCACCCCAAACCCCGGGCACCCGCACCCCCCCCCCCCCCCCGAATCAGCCTAACTCCATCACCATTTCGGCCATAACTTTCACCTCCGGAGTCCGATTTTGATGTTCTTTAGCTCGTTGAGTAGCTATTGACATCCCCCATCCATATAGATAGGTTACAACACCATTTAACTCCATCAAAATTTTGGCATTTTGGCATCTTTGCATAGTCCATCCACCATATCATTCGCAAAACCACCATCGCTTTCCGCCACCAAACCCATTTTTTATCCATATCGCAGTTGTGGTTGCTTGAGTAGTGACTTGAGTCTCCTAAGGTGTTTCGGCTACTTAGGGATGGTTGCTTCATCATCAACCACCACCACCACTTCCACATTGCTAACTCCGGAACAACCATAGCTTTCCGCTACTACCATTTGACATTTTCCTTGAGATTTTGAGTTTGCGGTTTTTTTACCGTTTCCTAAGGTGTTTCGGCTACTTAGGGATGGGTGTACATCATCTTGGTATCTACATCAAGAACACCACCACTCATCATCGCCGCGAGGTCATCATCGACATCGATCACCTCACCAATTTGACACCCTAACCGTAAGCAAGAATGGTACCCTCTATACCATCTTGGTATCGTGGTATCCCTTCATTGTACATTCTTGCCATTACATTGTTAACCCTTTAGCCCATTTCGCATCACTTGCCTATCGAGACTAGCCATTTGAGTATTGCCGGCAATGTTACTTGTGCACATTAGCGATCCGTACCTTCCATTGCATACATACCATATCATATTGGTATCATCTTGGTATCATCATATCATCCCTTGTGTCACAAGATTGTTCCCGCATATACACAATTGCTATCTTGGTTTGTGCATTTTGCATAAGTGGCCATATCAAAAAATAAGAAGAATAAGCTTTTAAGCAAAAAGAAAAGAGAGCAAAGAGCTTGTGAGCAAGAGCCATAGCATCATACCATTGCACATAAGATTGCCATATCCTATCATCTTGGATCATCTTGAGAAGAACTTCGGGAACATCATACACATAGCATACTTGGGATCGAAGGCTCATACATTTTGCATCTTATAGGTTGTGCAGAAGTGGAGAGCAATCCTCCCGCTTGGGGGCTTAGCTGCGACCCCGTACTCGCCTAAGTTAAAAACACTCCGAGTGGAGAGCAATCCTCCCACATGGGGGCTTAGCAGCGACTCCGTACTCGCCTAAGTTAAATAACACTCCGAGTGGAGAGCAATCCTCCCACTAGAGGGCTTAGCTGCGACCCTGTACTCACCTAAGTTAAAAAACACTCCGAGTGGAGAGCAATCCTCCCACTCGGGGGCTTAGCTACCCTGTACCCGCCTAAGTTCAAAAAACACTCCGAGTGGGGAGCAATCCTCCCACTCGGGGGCTTAGCTGCGACCCCGTACTCGCCTAAGTTAAAAAAAACACTCGGATTGGAGAGCAATCCTCCCACTCGGGGGCTTAGCTTCGACCCCGTACTCGCCTAAGTTAAAAAACACTCCAAGTGGAGAGCAATCCTCCCACTCGAGGGCTTAGCTATGACCCCATACTCCCCTAAGTTAAAAAACACTCTGAGTGGAGAGCAATCCTCCCACTCGGGGGCTTAGCTGCGACCCCGTACTCGCCTAAGTTAAAAAACACTCCGAGTGGAGAGCAATCCTCCCACTCGGGGGCTTAGCTGCGACCCCGTACTCGCCTAAGTTCAAAAAACACTCCGAGCGGAGATAAATCCTCCCACTCGAGGGCTTAACTGCGACCCCGTACTCGCCTAAGTTAAAAAAACACTCTGAGTGGAGAGCAATCCTCCCACTCAGGGGCTTAGCTGTGACCCCGTACTCGCCTAAGTTAAAAAACACTCCGAATGAAGAGCAATCCCCCCATTCGGGGGCTTAGCTGCGATCCCGTACTCGCCTAAGTTAAGAAACACTCCGAGTGAAGAGCAATCCTCCCGCTCGGGGGCTTAGCTACAACCCCATACTTGCCTAAGTTAAGAAACACTCCGAGTGAAGAGCAATCCTCCCACTCGGGGGCTTAGCTGCGACCCCGTACTCGCCTAAGTTAAAAAACAATCTGTGTGGAGAGCAAATCTCCCACTTAGGGGCTTAGCTGCGACCCCGTACTCGCCTAAGTCACAAAAACCCTCTGAGTTGCGTCACAAGTACAACGTACGCTCCATCCCGATTCGCAAGGACAGCGAGGCGCCACCCGAGCATGTCGTCTGAGCTACGTCACAAGTACAACGTATGCTCCATCACAACCGGCAAGGGCGACGAGGTGCCAACCAAGCACATCGTCAGGGCTGCATCATAAGTAGAACGTCTACTCTGAGTAGGAAGTCAAGTCCGCTCGGAACTGAAAAAGATCCGGAAGTGGTAAAGGCAAAGCCGCCATATCAAAGGAAAACCAAGTTCAGATAAACTTCGCAAAAGTTCGGAACCACAGTGGGCGGAAGTACTCAGGCATCAGGGCTGAAAGGGTTTACAAAACCACTCGGCATTCCGAGGCAAATGAATGTGGGGCATAATGTTTGTTCACTCGGCAGGAGGAGGACTTGCTGGCTCGACGAAGCTGTCAAGGTCAATGCTGTCTGTGATACGAGTAGTAGCATTGATGAAGGTGTCCATAAAGGACAGGAAGTTGAGCTTCTTGGTGTTGGCAACCTTGAGAGCCGCTAGCTTATCTTCTCTGACATCCTTGCAGTGGACTCGGACCAAAGACAGAGCCACATCGGCGTCACAGCGAGCAGACGACTTCTTCCACTCTTGCACTCGACCAGAGATTTCATTCAGCAGAGTCATCAGAGACTCGAGGTCATTCTGGAATTCCGCTCGGGGCCAGAGCTCGGTGTCAATCCGTGACATCGCCACCTTCAGACGAGCAAGATAATCAACGGCGTTGCCTAGACGAGACTCCAGTCGCAGCACGCTCATCGCGAGTCATCCTTGAAAAGAGAGTTAATGTGGTCAAGACCTGTCTTGATCCGCCCGGTCTCTGCTCCAAAGTCTTGACAGAATTCTGCACAGTCGGAAAAGCGATGAGTCGACAGTAAAATAATGAGTCAACAACCACAAATCAGTCGAACGAGAGGAAGTACCTTCAAGCTTCAGGACGAATTTCTCAGCAAGCCTTCCCAGATAAGCCTCCAGTTCATCCTTCTTCACCGTGGGATCTCCAACCTTGTCAGTCAGGGCCTCCTTGCCCTTCTTCAGCCTTGCAACCTCCTTGTTGGCTTTAGTAACAACAGTCTTCAGCTTGGAGTTCTCCTCTTCCAACTTGCTGACTGCGGCCAGCTTCTTATCAGTAAGTGTTGTTTTCTCTTGCGCCTCCTTCTGTGTTGCGGCAAGGTCTTGATCCTTCTTCTTCAGAGCCTGCTTCATTTTCTCTAAAGAAATAACATTCTTCAGATGAGCTTGGAGTTGACGATTTTCACTACGCACATCTGTTCGAGCGGAGTCACTCGGTTCAAGAGACTAAAAGGAAAAAAGTCATAAGGTGGACAGTCGACTAATTATTACCTCCCATGGTAGCTGCTTCTTCCTGGGCCTTCTGAAGATTTTTCTTCGCCAGCTCCAGATCGAGGTTGAGGTTGATCTGCTTCCTCTCCAATTCAGCAAATTGGGCTCCAAGATCACAAGATTTCTGTCGGCAAATAAGATGTGTCAGTCGACAGAAACAAAGGTCAATCACAGCTCTAAGGCTACTGCCGAATCAAATATTCAACAGTAGTCTTGGGGACTACACCCAGTGGGTGCACTTGGCGTGCCCCCACTGGTCCAGTTTACCACTCAACATGGTCTGCCCAGCATGAGTATACGAAAGAGAGAAAGAGAGATTCTCAGACCCCAGCCGACTGCCAGCAGTCAACTGTAGTCTCGGGGACTACACCCAGTAGGTGCACTCTGCGTGCCCCCACTGATATGGAATCCACTCGGATCAAACTATTCCGTTGAGTAAAGAACAATGAAGAAACATTCGACAAAGACCCCCGCCGAATCAAACAAAGACCCTCGCTGAATCAAACATCCAACGACGGTCTTGGGGACTACACCCAGTCGGCGCACTTGGCGTGCCCCCATTGGTTCAAAGATACACTCGGTTCAACTTGGTCGACTCATACACCCAGTAGGTGCACTCTGCGTGCCCCCACTGGTATGGAATCCACTCAGATCAAACTATTCCGTCGAGTAAAGAACAATGAAGAAACATTCGACAAAGACCCCTACCAAATAACACAAAGACCCTCGCTGAATCAAACATCCAACGGCGGTCTTGGGGACTACACCCAGTCGGTGCACTTGGCGTGCCCCCATTGGTTCAAAGATACACTCGGTTCAACTTGGTCGACTCAAATAGAAGAGCTATTCAACACTAAGTTAAAGCACCCACT
Organism: Triticum timopheevii; assembly: GCA_963921465.1. NCBI lineage: Eukaryota > Viridiplantae > Streptophyta > Magnoliopsida > Poales > Poaceae > Triticum > Triticum timopheevii. Next base: position 422,093,160 of record OY997266.1, on the reverse strand, counting down.
GGGTGATTGGATGCAAAATGCAGACTCATGATAGATGCACATAAAAGATTCCAAAACGCTCATCCAGGGACATCTTACGGACAGTGAAGTAGCAGCTACAACTAATATATCATAGCAAGGCAAAAACCAAATTGAAAGATCAGTCGGAAATCAAGTAACCTTGACATTAATGTGCAGAGCAGAGCTGGCGTTGTAGGCAGCTTGGCTGGCCTCGTGCATCACCTTCATCTGCTCCATCATAAGGTTTGCTTGGAGTATGGCTTCCTTGGCGGCACCCGCCGGGTCATCTGGAGTGTGATGCACAGCAAACAACAATGATGGCAGTACAGTTGGAGCAATCACAGGATCTGAAGCATGGAGCTGTGCAGGAGAAGCTGAGACTTGAGCAATCGACGCTGAGGGACGGTCAGTCGACATAGGATTGGCAAAAGAAGTATTGGCCCAAGCCAGATCTCCGGACCGCTGGACTACCGTCTCCGGTGTTAATGTCGACTGAGACTCCTGGCCTACAGTCATCCTCCTGCTTGAAGCCCTGCCCCTCCTTCCCGTGTTCTTCTGAGGCGCTTCTTCATTGTCGTCTGGAAATTCAATGATGTCTCGTGGGGCTACACAAAATGCAACCATAGAGGCTCAGTCGACCTATGATTCAGTCGACCTATCAAGCACAAGATTGCAGGATCATACCAGCTTTGGAAGTAGCCGCATCTTCAGTCTCCTCATCATCTTGAGCCTTGTCAATATCCATGGAAGTCCTGGAAGTTGCAACAATAAAAAAATTCATAACCCACTCGGTCAGAGCAGAGTATGAGTCAGTAGGAAAACATAGAAAGACAGAACACTCATGCAGAAGCGACAGGAACATCCATCATGATCTTGGGCAAGGTCTTTTGAGACTTTGAAGGGGCAACCTTGGGCTGCTCGGCGACCTTCTCTGACGGCTCCGGAGTCGAATTCTGAGTGTGCTTATGCACTTGCGTGGTCGGAGCCACAACCTTGTTACGCCCGCCCGTTGGATCATGAAACTGCTTGGATCGGCGCTCTGTGGTGGTGAGTCGACCTCCTCTTCTTCATCGTTCGACTCATCACTCTCTTCCTCATCTTCATCATCAGGAGACTGCCAGTCGGCGCTATCTTTTGCGTTATCCTCTCCCTCCTAGACTTCCTCCTCGTTCGGCATCAAATACATCTTAGTATAAACCTGCAAGGCAAGAAGTTAATCAAATATCAGTCGGATTCAAAGACAGTTGCAGGACAGAATGAAGTACACTCAGTAACAAGGATCGGACCTTGTTCAGCTGGTTGTCAGCGTCAAATGGATCGACTCTCCTAGCCCCCCTGGGGTTATCTTTGTTTCCGGTAATACTCTTCAGCCACAGGGCCACTATTTCGTCGGGGACCTCCTCTGGGTGGACCCGAGCGGTGTCATTGGAGCCCGAGTACATCCACATCGAGTGATCACGGGCTTGGAGCGGCTGGATGCGTTGACTGAGAAACACTTCCAATAAATCCATGCCAGTTACACCCTGACGAACCAACTGAACTACCCTCTCGACCAACATGTTCGTCTCTACTTTCTCCGTTGCGATCACAATCAGTGAAGAAGGTTGCTGGACTCGATCTAGGGTAAAGGGAGCAAGACCGGTCGACTGACCAGGGTCCGCAATGTCCTGGCAGTAGAACCAGGTCGACTGCCAGCCCCTAACCCATTCAGGAAGTGTCGTGGGGGGAAAGGTGCTCCTCTTCCTCATCTGAATCCCTAAACCCCCGTACATCTGAATCACGTGCGTCCTCTCGTCACTCAGATTTGCCTTCTTCACGGTTTGGGAACGAACTGTGAAAATGTGTTTGAAGAGACACCAGTGCGGTCTACAGCCCAAGAAGTTTTCGCACATGGAAACGAATGCGAGCAAGGTATGTGATGGTGTTGGGAGAGAAGTGGTGAAGCTGAGCACCAAAGAAGTTCAGAAAACCCTGGAAGAAAGGATGTGGTGGAAGGGAGAAACCACAGTCGACATGGGTGGCAAGGAGGAGGCACTCACCCGCCCGCGGATGAGGCTCTGTCTCATCCCCCGGCAGCCTCGAAGCCCCGTAGGTGATCAAGCCCGTGGCAGCCAGATCCTGCAGGTCTTCTGGTCGGACCATGGATTGGATCCAGCCCCCGTGGATCCAACCATGCGGCAACCCGGACCTCGACGACGATCCCCGACTCGTTTTCTTGCCCTTCGTCGTTGCCGTCGCTTTCTTCGCGCGCTCCAGTGCCGCCGTCTTATCCTTCACCATTGAGGCGGGCTGCGCACGGGCGGAGCGGCGGCGTTGAGAGCAGAAGAGGATGCGGTGTAGAAGCAGAGGAAGAAGAAGGGGAATGGGAGCACATTGTGCAAATGTGTCGGCCTCGACGCCTTTTTTGGGCCTACTTTCGAGTGGCTGATGCGTGGGCCCGAGCGATCCTGTCAAATCTTGCAACAATCGCGCACCGGATACATGGCGAAAAAGGTAGCGCGGAAATCGAGGCACCAATGTCTATCCGTCCCGTTTACCGCGGCGCGCTCCGCCTTGTGCGCTTCCCCAAATTTTTTAATCCCGCGAGATCCGGGAGCTGCAGTAATCAATCGCACCGAAGATTTCACACGAAATCAACACTCGAAGATTGCCAGCATAAATTCACTCGACAACCTCTGAATCGATCAAGGCAACTGAAATGAAGTCGAAGCTTCAGCATGAACCTCGAGCTCAACAAGAATGCCTATGAAGCATAAGAGTCTAGTCAAGGTCAACTTCAACTCTCTTTTCACTCGGACCTCAATCCATTCGGGTGCTAATGACGATTCCATAGACCTAGGGTAGGGTCATGGACCGGACCTATACGCCCTACCCAAGGTCACTACCCTAGAAGCAAGGACATCCAAAGTATAGCAAGGAGTACCGATTGAAGCCATCTGGTGCAATCCACTTGACCAGTCATCTCACTCGGATACCCCCAATTTCACTCGACCTGGATGAAGTCATTCGACCATACATGCAATCACTTGGAGTACAGAAGACCTGGAGTCACTCAGGATGGCAACGGTCAGGCGTTCACTCCGCAGTCTTAAAGATCATTAATAGCACTTTATAGTTGGCGTTACCAGTAACGCCCTATCTTAATGTACATTGAACCCCTGTAACGGAGGGCGGCTGGGGTCCTGGTGCACTCTATATAAGCCACCGCCTCCTCTGGGACAAGGGTTTGCACCCCTTGTAACACACACCCATATTCCAGTCGACCACCTCAGGGCACCGAGACGTAGGGATTTTACCTCCTCCGAGAGGGGCCTAAACTCGTAAACTCGTGCATACAACTGATAACCCACAAGTATAGGGGATCACAACAGTTTTCGAGGGTACAATATTCAACCCAAATTTATTGATTCGACACAAGGGGAGCCAAAGAATATTCTCAAGTATTAGCAGTTGAGTTGTCAATTAAACCACACCTGGATAACTTAGTATCTGCAGCAAAGTATTTAGTAGCAAAGTAGTATGGAAGTAACGGTAACAGTGACAAAAGTAACAGTAGCAGTTTTGTAGTAATTGTAACAATAGCAACGGTAAAGTAAACAAGTAAAGCACAATATGTGAAAAGCTCGTAGGCATTGGATCAGTGATGGATAATTATGTCGGATGTGATTCCTCATGTAATAGTTGTAACATGGGGTGACACGGAACTAGCTCCAGTTCATCAATGTAATGTAGGCATGTATTCCGAATATAGTAATACGTGCTTATGGAAAAGAACTTGCATGACATCTTTTGTCCTACCCTCCCATGGCAGCGGGGTCCTAATGGAAACTAAGGGATATTAAGGTCTCCTTTTAATAGAGAACGGGACCAAAGCATTAGCACATAGTGAATACATGAACTCCTCAAACTACGGTCATCACCGAGAAGTATCCCGATTATTGTCACTTCGGGGTTGTCGGATCATAACACATAATAGGTGACTATAGACTTGCAAGATAGGATCAAGAACTCACATATATTCATGAAAACACAATAGGCTCAGATCTGAAATCATGGCACTCGGGCCCTAGTGACAAGCATTAAGCATAGCAAAGTCATAGCAACATCAATCTCACAACATAGTGGATACTAGGGATCAAACCCTAACAAAACTAACTTGATTACATGGTAAATCTCATCCAACCCATCATCGTCTAGCAAGCCTACGATGGAATTACTCACGCACGACGGTGAGCATCATGAAATTGGTGATGGAGGATGGTTGATGATGACGACGGCGAGGAATCCCCCTCTCCGGAGCCCCGGACGAACTCTAGATCAGCCCTCCCGAGAGAGATTAGGGCTTGGCGGCAGCTCCGTATCGTAAAACATGATGAAACTTTTTCTCTCTGATTTTTTTCTCTACGAAAGCAAATATATGGAGTTGGAGTTGAGGTCGGTGGACGTCCAGGGGGCCCATGAGGCAGGGGACGCGCCCTAGGGGAGGGGGCACGCCCCCCACCCTCGTGGACAGGGTGTGGGCCCCTGACACTGATTCTTTCGCCAGTATTTTTTATTAATTCTGAAAAGTTGCTCCATGGATTTTTAGGTCATTCCGAGAACTTTTTATTTCTGCACAAAAATAGCACCATGGCAGTTCTGTTGAAAATAGCGTCAGTCCGGGTTAGTTCCATTCAAGTCATGCAAGTTAGAGTCCAAAACAAGGGCAAAGGTGTTTGGAAAAGTAGATACGATGGAGACGTATCAACTCCCCCAAACTTAAACCTTTACTTGTCCTCAAGCAATTCAGTTGACAAAATGAAAGTGATAAAAAAAACTTTTACAAACTCTGTTTGCTCTTGTTCTTGTAAATATGTAAAGCCAGCATTCAAATTCTAAGCAAAGATTGTGAACTAACCATATTCACAATAACACTTAGGTCTCAGTTTACTCATATCAATGGCATAATCAACTAGCGAGCAATAATAATAAAACTCAGATGACAACACTTTCTCAAAACAATCATAATATGATATAACAAGATGGTATCACGCTAGCCCTTTCTGAGACCACAAAACATAAATGCAGAGCACCTTTAAAGATCAAGGACTGACTAAACATTGTAATTCATGGTAAAAGAGATCTAGTCATAGTCATACCCAATATAAATTAATAGTAATGCATGCAAATGACAGCGGTGCTCTCCAGCGGGTGCCTTGTAATAAGAGGGTGATGACTCAACATAAAAGTAAATAGATAGGCCCTTCGCAGAGGGAAGCAAGGATTTGTAGAGGTGCCAGAGATCGATTTTGAAATAGAGGTAAATACCATTTTGAGCGGTACACTTTCACTGTCAACATAACAACTAAGAGATCTCGATATCTTCCATGCTACACACATTATAGGCGGTTCCCAAATAGAATGGTAAAGTTTATACTCCCCCAGCACCAACAAGCATCAATCCATGGCTTGCCTGAAACAACGGGTGCCTCCAACTAGCAACAATCCTGGGGGAGTTTTGTTTGCAATTATTTTGATTTGATTTGAGCATGGGACTGGGCATCTCGGTGACCAGCCATTTTCTCGTGAACGAGGAGCGGAGTCCACTCGTCTTGAGAATAACCCGCCTAACATGGAAGATACAGACAGCCCTAGTTGATACATGAGCTGTTCGAGCATACAAAACAGAATTTCATTTGAAGGTTTGGATGTTGGCACATACAAATTTACTTGGAACAGCAGGTAAATACCGCATATAGGAAGGTAAGGTGGACTCATATGGAACAACTTTGGGGTTTATGGAGTTTGGACGCACAAGCAGTATTCCCGCTAAGTACAAGTGAAGGCTAGCAAGAGACTGGGAAGCGACCAACTGAGAGAGCGGCAACAGTCATGAACATGCATTAAAATTAATCAACACCGAGTGCAAGAATGAGTAGGATATAATCCACCATGAACATAAAGATCGCGAAGGCTACGTTGATTTTGTTTCAACTACATGCATAAACATGTGCCATGTAAAGTCACTCGAATCATTCAAAGGAGGATACCACCCTATCATACCACATCAGAACCATTTTAATAGCATGTTGGCATGCAAGGTAAACCATTATAAGCTCCCAGCTAATTAAGCATGCCATAAGCAACTATAATCTCTAATTGTCATTGCAAACATGTTTGTTCATAATAGGCTGAATCAGGAATGACGAACTAATCATATTTACAAAAACAAGACAGGTCGATTTCATACCAGCTTCTCTCATCTCAGCTAGTCCATCATATATCGTCATTATTGCCTTTCACTTGCACGACCGAACGGTGTGGATAATAATAATAGTACACCTGCATTGGACTAAGCTGGAATCTGCAAACATTCAATTTGCTGTTGGAAATATGCCCTAGAGGCAATAATAAATGGTTATTATTATATTTCTGTGTTCATGATAATTGTCTATTATTCATGCTATAACTGTGTTATCTGGAAATCGTAATACACGTGTGAATACATAGACCACAACAAGTCCCTAGTGAGCCTCTAGTAGACTAGCTCGTTGATCAACAGATAGTCATGGTTTCCTGACTATGGGCATTGGATGTCATTGATAACGGGATCACATCATTGGGAGAATGATGTGATGGACAAGACCCAATTCTAAGCATAGCTCAAAGATCATGTAGTTCGTTTAGCTAGAGCTTTTCCAAATGTCAAGTATCATTTCCTTAGACCATGAGATTGTGCAACTCCCGGATACCGTAGGAGTGCTTTGGGTGTACCAAACGTCGCAACGTAACTGGCTGGCTATAAAGGTGCACTACGGGTATCTCCGAAAGTGTCTGTTGGGTTGGCACGAATCGAGACTGGGATTTGCCAGTCCGTATGACGGAGAGGTATCTCTGGGCCCACTCGGTAATGCATCATCATAATGAGCTCAATGTGACCAAGTGTCTGGTCACGGGATCATGCATTACGGTACGACTAAAGTGACTTGCCCGTAGCGAGACTAAACGAGGTATTGGGATACCGACGGTCGAGTCTCGGGCAAGTAACGTACCGATTGACAAAGGGAATTGAATATGGGATTAACTGAATCTTCGACATCGTGGTTCATCCGATGAGATCATCGAGGAGTATGTGGGAGCCAACATGGGTATCCAGATCCCGCTGTTGGTTATTGACCGGAGAGGCGTCTCGGTCATGTCTGCATATCTCCCGAACCTGTAGGGTCTACACACTTAAGGTTTGGTGACGCTAGGGTTGTAGAGATATTTGTATGCAGCAAACCAAAAGTTGTTCGGAGTCCCGGATGATATCCCGGACGTCACGAGGAGTTCCAGAATGGTCCGGAGGTGAAGAATTATATATAGGAAGTGCTGTTTCGGCCATCGGGAGAATTTCGGGGGTCACCGGTATTGTACCGGGACCACCGGAAGGGTCCCGGGGGTCCACCGAGTGGGGCCACCTACCCCGGAGGGCCCCGTGGGCTGAAGTGGGGAGGGTAACAGCCCCTGGTGGGCTGGTGCGCCCCCCTTGGGCCCCCTCTACGCCTAGGGTTGGAAACCCTAGGGTGGGGGGCGCCTCCACTTGCCTTGGGGGGCACTCCACCCCCCTGGCCGCCGCCCCCCTTGAGAGATCTCATCTCCAGGGACGGCGCCCCCCCTGGGGGCCTATATAAAGGAGGGGGAGGGGGAGGGCAGCCGCACCCTGAAGTCTTGGCGCCTCCCTCTCCCCTTGCTACACCTCCTCCTCCCGTAATTGCTTGGCGAAGCCCTGCCGGAACTCTGCTGCATCCACCACCATGTCGTCGTGCTGCTGGATCTTCATCAACCTCTCCTTCCCCCTTGCTGGATCAAGAAGGAGGAGGCGTCACGCTGACCGTACGTGTGTTGAACGCGGAGGTGTCGTCCGTTCGGCACTAGGATCTCTGGTGATTTGGATCATGACGTGAACGACTCCCTCAACCCCGTTCTCTTGAACGCTTCCGCTCGCGATCTACAAGGGTATGTAGATGCACTCCCCTCTCTCGTTGCTGGAACAACTCATAGATTGATCTTGGTGAACGTAGGAAATTTTTTATTTCATGCAACGTTCCCCAACAGTGGTATCAGAGCTAGGTCTATGCGTAGTTCTCTTTGCACGAGTAGAACACAATTTGTTGTGGGCGTAGATGTTGTCAACTTTCTTGGCACTACTAGTCTTATTTTGCTTCAGCAGTATTGTGGGATGAAGCGGCCCGGACCGACCTTACATGTACGCTTACGTGAGACAGGTTCCACCGACTGACATGCACTAGTTGCATAAGGTGGCTAGCGGGTGTCTGTCTCTCTCACTTTAGTTGGAGCGGATTCGATGAAAAGGGTCCTTATGAAGGGTAAATAGAAGTTGACAAATCACGTTGTGGCTTTAACGTAGGTAAGAAAACGTTCTTGCTAGATCACCTATAGAAGCCACGTAAAAACTTGCAACAACAATTAGAGGACGTCTAACTTGTTTTTGCAGCAAGTGTCTTGTGATGTGATATGGCCAAAGTTGTGATGTATGATGAATGATATATATGTGATGTATGAGATCATGTTCTTGTAATAGGAATCACGACTTGAATGTCGTTGAGTATGACAACCGGCAGGAGCCATAGGAGTTGTCTTTATTTTTGTATGACCTGTGTGTCATCGAAGAACGCCATGTAAATTACTTTACTTTATTGCTAAACGCCTTAGCCATAGAAGTAGAAGTAGTCGTTGGCGTGACAACTTCATGAAGACACGATGATGGAGATCATGATGATGGAGATCATGGTGTCATGCCGGTGACGAAGATGATCATGGAGCGCCGAAGATGGAGATCAAAGGAGCTATATGATTTTGGCCATATCATGTCACCATTATGATTGCATGTGATGTTTATCATGTTTTTCATCTTGTTTACTTAGAACAACGGTAGTAAGTAAGATGATCCCTCATAATAATTTTAAGAAAAGTGTTCCCCCTAACTGTGCACCGTTGCGAAGGATCGTTGTTTCGAAGCACCACGTGATGATCGGGTGTGATAGATCCTAAAGTTCGAAAACAACGGGCGTAAGCCAAATTTACACACGCAATACACTTAGGTTGACTTGACGAGCCTAGCATGTACAGACATGGTCTCGGAACACGGAAGACCAAAAGGTCGAGCATGAGTCGTATATTAGATACGATCAACATGAAGATGTTCACCGATGTTAGCTAGTCCGTCTCACGTGATGATCGGACACGGCCTAGTTAACTCGGATCATGTTTCACTTAGATGACTAGAGGGATGTCTGTCTAAGTGGGAGTTCATTAAATAATTTGATTAGATGAACTTAATTATCATGAACTTAGTCTAAAATCTTTACAATATGTCTTGTAGATCAAATGGCCAACGCTCATGTCCACCTGAACTTCAATGCATTCCTAGAGAAAACCAAGCTGAAAGACGATGGCAGCAACTATACGGACTGGGTCCGGAACCTGAGGATCATCCTCATAGCTGCCAAGAAAGACTATGTACTAGAAGCACCGCTAGGTGAAGCACCAATCCCGGAGAACCAAGACGTTATGAACGCTTGGCAGTCTCGTGCTGATGATTACTCCCTCATTCAGAGCGGCATGCTTTATAGCTTAGAACCGGGGCTCCAAAAGCGTTTTGAGCAACACGGAGCATATGAGATGTTCGAGGAGCTGAAAATGGTTTTCCAAGCTCATGCCCGGGTCGAGAGATATGAAGTCTCCGACAAGTTCTTTAGCTGTAAGATGGAGGAAAACAGTTCTGTTAGTGAGCACATACTCAAGATGTCTGGGTTGCACAACCACTTGACTCAGCTGGGAGTTAATCTCCCGGATGACGCGGTCATTGACAGAATCCTCCAGTCGCTTCCACCAAGCTACAAGAGCTTTGTGATGAACTTCAATATGCAGGGGATGGAGAAGACCATTCCTGAGGTATATTCAATGCTGAAATCAGCGGAGGTGGAGATCAAAAAGGAACATCAAGTGTTGGTGGTGAATAAAACCACTAAGTTCAAGAAGGGCAAGGGTAAGAAGAACTTCAAGAAGGACAGCAAGGAAGTTTCCGCGCATGGTAAGCTAGTTGCCAGGAAGAAGTCAAGCAAAGGACCCAAGCCTGAGACTAAGTGCTTTTATTGCAAGGGAAGTGGTCACTGGAAGCGGAACTGCCCCAAGTACTTAGCAGACAAGAAGGCCGGCAAAACCAAAGGTATATGTGATATACATGTAATTGATGTGTACCTTACCAGTGCTCGTAGTAGCTCCTGGGTATTTGATACCGGTGCGGTTGCTCACATTTGTAACTCAAAGCAGGAGCTGCGAAATAAGCGGAGACTGGCGAAGGACGAGGTGACGATGCGTGTGGGGAATGGTTCCAAGGTCGATGTGATCGCCGTCGGCACGCTACCTCTACATTTACCTACGGGGTTAGTTTTGAACCTCAATAATTGTTATTTAGTACCATCTTTGAGCATGAACATTGTATTAGGATCTCGTTTAATTCGAGATGGCTACTCATTTAAATCCGAGAATAATGGTTGTTCTATTTATACGAGTGATATGTTTTATGGTCATGCCCCGCTGGTGAATGGTTTATTCTTAATGAATCTCGAGCATAATGTCACACAAATTCATAGTGTGAATACCAAAAGATGTAAAGTTGATAGCGATAGTCCCACATACTTGTGGCACTGCCTCCTTGGTCACATTAGTGTCAAGCGCATGAAGAAGCTCCATGCTGATGGACTTTTAGAGTCTCTAGATTATGAATCGTTTGACACATGCGAGCCATGCCTCATGGGCAATATGACCAAGACTCCATTCTCCGGAACAATGGAGCGAGCAACCAACTTATTGGAAATCATACATACTGATGTGTGCAGTCCAATGAGCGTTGAGGCTCGCGGAGGATATCGTTATGTTCTCACTCTCACTGATGACTTGAGTAGATATGGGTATGTCTACTTGATGAAACACAAGTCTGAGACCTTTGAAAAGTTCAAGGAATTTCAGAATAAGTTAGAGAATCAATGTGACCGAAAGATAAAGTTCCTACGATCAGATCGTGGGGGAGAATGTTTAAGTCACGAATTTGGTACGCACTTAAGAAAATGTGGAATCATTTCACAACTCACGCTGCCTGGAACACCTCAGCGAAATGGTGTGTCCGAACGTCGTAATCGCACTCTATTGGATATGGTGCGATCTATGATGTCACTTACTGATTTATCGCTATCATTTTGGGGATACGCTCTAGAGACAGCTACATTCACTTTAAATAGGGCACCGTCTAAATCTGTTGAGACAACACCGTATGAATTATGGTTTGGGAAGAAACCTAAGCTGTCGTTTCTAAAAGTTTGGGGATGCGATGCTTATGTCAAGAAACTTCAACCTGAGAAGCTCGAACCCAAGTCGGAAAAATGCGTATTCATAGGATACCCTAAGGAAACCATAGGGTATACTTTCTACTTAAGATCCGAAGGCAAGATCTTTGTTGCCAAGAACGGATCCTTTCTGGAGAAAGAGTTTCTCTCGAAAGAATTAAGTGGGAGGAAAGTAGAGCTTGATGAAGTACTGCCTCTTGAAACGGTGAGTAGCGCAACTCAGGAAGATGTTCCTGTGGTGCTTGCACCAACAAGAGAGGAGGTTAATGATGATGATCAAGATACTTCGGATCAAGCTCCTACTGAACTTCGAAGGTCCACAAGGACACGTTCCGCACCAGAGTGGTACGGCAACCCTGTCTTGGAAATCATGTTGTTAGACAACGGTGAACCTTCGAACTATGAAGAAGCGATGGCAGGCCCAGATTCCAACAAATGGCTTGAAGCCATGCAATCCGAGATAGGATCCATGTATGAAAACATGGTGTGGACTTTGACAGACTTGCCCGATGATCGCCGAGCAATAGAAAACAAATGGATCTTTAAGAAGAAGACGGACGCAGATGGTAATGTCACCATATATAAAGCTCGACTTGTCGCTAAGGGTTATCGACAAGTTCAAGGGATTTACTACAACGAGACATTTTCTCCCGTAGCGAAGCTGAAGTCCCTCCGAATCATGTTAGCAATTGCCGCATACTATGATTATGAGATATGGCAGATGGACGTCAAAACGGCATTCCTTAACGGTCACCTTAAGGAAGAACTGTATATGATGCAGCCGGAAGGTTTTGTCGACCCTAAGAATGCTAACAAGGTATGCAAGCTCCAGCGCTCCATTTATGGGCTGGTGCAAGCATCTCGGAGTTGGAACATTCGTTTTAAGGAGATGATTAAAGCGTTTGGGTTTATGCAGACTTATGGAGAAGCCTGCGTTTACAAGAAAGTGAGTGGGAGCTCTGTAGCATTTCTCATATTATATGTGGATGACATACTTTTGATGGGAAATGATATAGAACTTTTGGACAGCATAAAGGCCTACTTGAATAAGTGTTTTCCAATGAAGGACCTTGGAGAAGCTGCTTACATATTAGGCATCAAAATCTATAGAGATAGATTGAGACGCCTCATAGGTCTTTCACAAAGCACATACCTTGATAAGATATTGAATAAGTTCAATATGGATCAGTCCAAGAAAGGGTTCTTGCCTGAATTGCAAGGTGTGAGATTGAGCTCGGCTCAATGCCCGACCACGGTAGAAGATAAAGAAGAGATGAGTGTCATCCCCTATGCCTCAGCCATATGGTCTATCATGTATGCCACGACCTGTACCAGACTTGATATAAACCTTGCCGTAAGTTTGGTAGAAAGGTACCAAAGTAATCCCGGCAAGGAACACTGGACAGCGGTCAAGAACATCCTTAAGTACCTGAAAAGAACTAAGGACATGTTTCTTGTATATGGAGGTGACGAAGAGCTCGTCGTAAAGGGTTACGTCGACGCTAGCTTTGACACAGATCTGGATGACTCTAAGTCACAAACCGGATACATGTATATTTTGAATGGTGGGGCAGTAAGCTGGTGCAGTTGCAAGCAGAGCGTCGTGGCAGGATCTACATGTGAAGCGGAGTACATGGCAGCCTCGGAGGCAGCGCATGAAGCAATCTGGGTGAAGGAGTTCATCACCGACCTAGGAGTCATACCCAATGCGTCGGGGCCGAATACACTCTTCTGTGACAACACTAGAGCTATTGCACTTACCAAGGAGCCCAGGTTTCACAAGAAGGCCAGGCACATCAAGCGTCGCTTCAACTCCATTCGTGAAAATGTTCAAGATGGAGACATAGATATTTGTAAAGTACATACGGACCTGAATGTAGCAGATCCGTTGACTAAACCTCTCCCTAGGGCAAAACATGATCAAGACCAGAACGCAATGGGTGTTCGATTCATCACAATGTAACTAGATTATTGACTCTAGTGCAAGTGGGAGACTATTGGAAATATGCCCTAGAGGCAATAATAAATGGTTATTATTATATTTCTGTGTTCATGATAATTGTCTATTATTCATGCTATAACTGTGATATCCGGAAATCGTAATACACGTGTGAATACATAGACCACAACAAGTCCCTAGTGAGCCTCTAGTAGACTAGCTCGTTGATCAACAGATAGTCATGGTTTCCTGACTATGGGCATTGGATGTCATTGATAATGGGATCACATCATTGGGAGAATGATGTGATGGACAAGACCCAATTCTAAGCATAGCTCAAAGATTGTGTAGTTCGTTTAGCTAGAGCTTTTCCAAATGTCAAGTATCATTTCCTTAGACCATGAGATTGTGCAACTCCCGGATACCGTAGGAGTGCTTTGGGTGTACCAAACGTCGCAACGTAACTGGGTGGCTATAAAGGTGCACTACGGGTATCTCCGAAAGTGTCTGTTGGGTTGGCACGAATCGAGACTGGGATTTGTCACTCCGTATGACGGAGAGGTATCTCTGGGCCCACTCGGTAATGCATCATCATAATGAGCTCAATGTGACCAAGTGTCTGGTCACGGGATCATGCATTACGGTACGAGTAAAGTGACTTGCCGGTAAAGAGACTAAACGAGGTATTGGGATACCGACGATCGAGTCTCGGGCAAGTAACGTACCGATTGACAAAGGGAATTGAATACGGGGTTAACTGAATCCTCGACATCATGGTTCATCCGACGAGATCATCGAGGAGTATGTGGGAGCCAACATGGGTATCCAGATCCCGCTGTTGGTTATTGACCGGAGAGGCGTCTCGGTCATGTCTGCATATCTCCCGAACCCGTAGGGTCTACACACGTAAGGTTCGGTGAAGCTAGGGTTGTAGAGATATTAGTATTTAGCAAACCGAAAGTTGTTCGGAGTCCCGGATGAGATCCCGGACGTCACGCGGAGTTCCGGAATGGTCCGGAGGTGAAGAATTATATATAGGAAGTGCTGTTTCGGCCATCGGGAGAATTTCGGGGGTCACCGGTATTGTACCGGGACCACCGGAAGGGTCCCGGGGGTCCACCGGGTGGGGCCACCTATCCCGGAGGGCCCTGTGGGCTGAAGTGGGGAGGGGACCAGCCCCTGGTGGGCTGGTGCGCCCCCCTTGGGCCCCCCTGCGCCTCGGGTTGGAAACCCTAGGGTGGGGGGGTGTAACGCCCACGATGCGGCTATATCTCCCACGTGTCGAAGCACGACTTAGAGGCATAACCGCATGGTGGTTTTGTCGCAAGACGGTTCATCTTCACACAATCCTATGTAATGAACAAGAGTGGGATAAAGAGAGTTGGCTTACAATCGCCACTTCACATAATACATAAATAAGTCATACATCATTCAAAATACACTTTTAGACCGGCTACGGTCAAATTCAAATGAAAAGAAGACAACTCCCAAATGCTAGATCCCCGATCGTCCCGACTGGGCTCCGCTACTGATCATCTGGAAACGAAACATAGTAACGACCAAGGTCCTCATCAAACTCCCACTTGAGCTCGGTTGCACCACTTGCGCTGGTATCCTCGGCACCTGCATCTGTTTTGGTAGAAACTGTGAGCCACAGGGACTAAGCAATCTCACACCCGCGAGATCAAGACTATTTAAGCTTATAGGTAGGGAAGGAGTAATATGGTGGAACTGCATCAAGCACTAAGCATATATGGTGGCTAACATACGCAAGTGAGAGCGAGAAGAGAAGCAACGCATCAGTCGAGAAGCTAGAAGTGATCAAGAAGTGATCCTGAAACTACTTACGTACAAACATAACCCAAACCGTGTTCACTTCCCGGACTCCTCCAAGAAGAGACCATCACGGCTACACACACGGTTGATGCATTTTAATGAAGTCAAGTGTCAAGTTCTCTACAACCGGACATTAACAAATTCCCATCTGCCTCATAACCGCGGGCACGGCTTTCGAAAGATAATACCCGGCAGGGGTGTCCCAACTTAGCCCATCGTAAGCTCTCACGGTCAACGAAGGATATACCTTCTCCCGGGAAGACTTGATCAGTCTCAGAATCCCGGTTCTCAAGACATTTCGACAATGATAAAACAAAACTAGCAAGACCACCCGACTGTGCCGACAAATCCCGATAGGAGCTGCACATATCTCATTCTCAGGGCACAACGGATGAGCAATCCGTACAAATAAAACCAGACCTCAAGTTTCCATGAGGTGGCGCTGCAAAGGGCTCTAGTTTGGACCAACACTCGGAGGAGCACTGGCCCGGGGGGGTAAATAAAGATGACCCTCGGGCTCGCGAAAACCCAAGGGAAAAAGGCTTAGGTGGAAAATGGTAAAACCAAGTTTGGGCCTTGATGGAGGAGTTTTATTCAAAGCAAACTATCAAGGGGGTCCCATAAATCACCCAACTGCGTAAGGAACGCAAAATCAAGGAACATAACACCGGTATGACGGAAACTAGGGCGGCAAGAGTGGAACAAGACACCAGGCATAAGGCCGAGCCTTCCACCCTTTACCAAGTATATAGGTGCATTAATTAAACAAGAGATAATGTGATATCCCAAAATATCCATGTTCCAACAAGGGACAATCTTCATCTTCACCTGCGTCTAGCAACGCTATAAGAGGGGCTGAGCAAAAGCGGTGACATAGCCAAACAATGGTTTGCTAGGACAGGGTGGTTAGAGGCTTGACATGGCAATATGGGAGGCACGCTAAACAAGTGGTAGGTAGAGCTAACATAGCGATAGAGCGAGCAACTAGCAAAGCAAAGATGGAAGTGATATCGTGGGTATGGTCATCTTGCCTGCAAGGTTCTCAGAGTTGTCGAAAGCTTGATCCTCGTTAGCGTACTCAACAGGTTCCTCGTGCACGTACTCGTCTCCCGGCTCTACCCAAATCAGGAACACAAGCAATGGAACCATAATAAATCACGGTGTGATGCACAAGCAACAAGATGCAATACATGGCATGATATGTGAGATGTGATATGCAATGCTTATGCGTGCTCCGGAAGGAAAATGATGAACAAGGCATCAGCTTAGAAAATCAAGTATGCCACTGGAAATATGAGATGATTTCGGTTGAAATTGATATAAAGATCACCGGAATCGAATGCACGGTTTGCAAATGGCAAGCAAAACAAGAATGACACAAATCTGCGGTTAACAGCATGATAGCACTTAGAATACATCAAGAAACTATGGTACAGCACCCCAACATAACAACAAAGCATATGACAGTGATCTACAGGAGATGCTTGACAAAAGATGAACACTGAGATATGGCTAATTCACACATTAATAGGTTCAAACAACCATGGCAAAAGTGCAAAAGATAACAGCAACACAGACTTCACTAACAGGGCAGAAACAGCATCAGGAAGCAATGTTTAGAGCAAGAAAACATCATGCTACAGGAACTTATCATATAAACTTAAGGCATCGCATGATTCTACTCAAAGCATAGAACAAAAGTCCCTTACTGACCATGAGTCAAAAAGGATCAGAAGATATGATGGCACCCATGTAAACATACCAAGTTTCGTTAACAGATTCAGGAAACAGAGCATGGCATTAACAACATTATGAAGGCATCTTTGCGAGCTCGATTCTCTCACCACAAGTCATTGCATGACAAGATAAGCATAGCACCAGCAAGAATACATGTTTATGAAACTAAACATGGCAAGAACAAGATCATAGCATGCAAGGATCAACTACAACAACCTTGGCAAAATTGAATATCATGTAAACAATCTGCCAGGAAACATTTTATAGCAAAAGTAGAGCTCGAATTACTCAAGCTATGGCACTCCATAATTGCAAACAAAGGCATGGATGGATAGATCACATCCATATGTTCAAATAACCCTTACTGAAGTATCTCAAAATAAGCACGGATCTCTCTGTAGCATCAAGTTTACATGGCATAAAAATAACAGCAGAACAGGGACTAAAATCAGCAACATCACGAAGCCTAGTTTGCATGCTTGTGCTAGTCACCACATAACTCACAAAAATACATGGCAAGCACCTCTGTAAAGATGGCATGGCATAGAACAAAACACCTGTAGGGCTCAAGTTCATAAGATGCACACATCAATCATGGCAAAAATGACAAAATGCATGTTCTGATAAGAATCTGAAACTAACATCACATAGCCCTCTTCCAACAGCATTTCCGGCATCAAGATGAGCTCAAATGAACATGGCCCAATGGAACAAAATGAAGAGCACATCCTTATGAACATTTTGATATATTATGCGCATGAAACGGAGCTACGATGACGGAGTTATGATGCGATGAACAGGGATAAAAAATACTGCAGACTTGGAGGATTTCGGGGTCAACCTAGGGTATTCCAGATCTGGATCCGGCTCAGGCGCGTGGATCGAGACGGGCCGGCGCGAGCTCGCTGGAGTAGGAGGGAGACGGCTGGAGGAAGGGCTCGGGGCCGGCCGGAGTAACCGGACGCCGGTCGGCGGCGGGAGCCGGCGGCGCAGCGGAGGGCGGGGGGCGGCGGCCGGCGCGGTCGCCGGCGTGGGAGGCGACTGGGGTGGCGGCCGGCATTGACCAGGGCGGCGGAGTCCAGCGGAGGCTGCGGGACGGCGGCGGCGCGGAGGCGCGCGAGCGGGCGTGGCGGCGGACGGGCTTCGAGGGTCGGCAGCGGGCCAGGCGGGCCGGCGGCGCGGGGCAGCGGAGCAGGCCACGTGGTGGCGCGTGGTTCATCGGCGACGGCGGGCGGACGCGTCCGGTGCGGTCCGGACGTGTCCGGTGCGTGGAGGAAGGGGAAGACTAGGGTTTGCCCGAAAATTTTGGGGGTGGGCACATATTTATAGGTAGAGGGAGCTAGGCGACTACAAATGGGGTGTAATTTTCGCCCACACGGCCGTGATCCGACGACGGAGAGAATGAAAGTGACTTAGGTGGGTTTTGGGGCTGTTTTGGAGGGGTGTTGGGCTGCAACCCTAAAGAGGCCTTTGCGGTTACCCGGTTAACCGTTGGAGTATCAAACGACCTCCAAATAGCACGAAACTTGATAGGTGGTCTATCGGTGGTGTACCAAGGCCACTTGGCAAGGCTCGGTCCATTCCGAGAATGTTTAACACCTGCACACGAAAAGAGGCAAGAGGGGTGCGCCGGTGCATGTGGGAGTGCCGGATCGCAAAACGGACAACGGGGAAAATGCTCGGATGCATGAGACGAACACGTATGCAAATGAGATGCACATGATGACATGATATGAGATGCATGACATGAACAAAATGCAAAACAAAAGACAAAACCCAACCACGAAGGGAAAACCATAGCACATAGCCGAAAATGGCAAGAGTTGGAGTTACAAATATGGAAAGTTACATCCGGGGTGTTACAACACTCCACCACTACAAGAGGATTTCGTCCCGAGATCTAGGACTGAAAGAACTCTGGGTATTCGGAACGGAGGTGATCCACGCGCTCCCAGGTGGCTTCTCGGTCGGAATGGTGTGACCACTTCACTTTCAGGAATTTTATTGACTTGTTGCGAGTCTTGCGCTCAGTTTCTTCAAGAATAGCAACGGGGTGCTCATGATAAGAGAGATCTTCTTGGAGGTCAATTTCCTCGAAGTTGATAGTGCGCTCAGGAGACTTGAAGCACTTGCGAAGCTGTGAGACGTGAAACACATCGTGCACGTTCGCGAAGTTGGACGGAAGCTCAAGTTGATAGGCGAGATCGTCTCTTTTGCCAATGATCTTGAAAGGACCCACATATCTAGGGGCAAGCTTCCCTTTGATACTGAAGCGACGAGTGCCTTTCATTGGAGAGACGCGGAGGTAGACATGGTCTCCGATTTCAAAAGCCACATCACGGTGCTTGTCATCATAATAGCTCTTCTGGCGCGATTGCGCGGCCTTGAGATTCTCACGAATGACTTTGCACATTTCTTCGACTTCTGTGATCAAGTCGTTGCCAAGAAGTTGGCATTCACCTGTCTCGGACCAATTGAGAGGAGTACGGCACTTTCTGCCATGGAGAATTTTGAATGGGGCCTTGCCCGAACTCGCTTGGAAGCTGTTGTTGTAGGAGAACTCGGCATATGGAAGACAATCTTCCCACTTTATACAGAAAGAGATGACACAAGCCCTGAGCATGTCTTCGAGGATTTGATTGACTCGCTCGACTTGGCCACTTGTTTGAGGATGGAAAGTTGTGCTGAAACGAATGTTGGTGCCCATTGCCTTCTGGAAGGAGTCCCAGAATTTAGAAGTGAAGATGCTTCCATGGTCTGAAGAAATCAATTGTGGAATGTCGTGCAAGGATACAATTCTGGAGGTGTATAACTCTGCCAGCTGAGCTGCTGTGATAGATTCTTTGATAGGAAGAAAATGAGCCACTTTAGTAAGCTTGTCAATGACAACAAAGATAGCATCATTTCCATGCTTGGACTTAGGAAATCCAGTCACGAAGTCCACCTCGATATGATCAAACTTCCATTCCGGAATAGCAAGAGGTTGGAGGAGACCAGCTGGTCTTTGGTGTTCTGCTTTCACCCTTCTGCAGACATCACATTCGTTCACGAACTGAGCAATCTCTCGCTTCATTCGAGTCCACCAATACGACTGCTTGAGGTCATGGTACATCTTCGTACTTCCAGGATGAATGGATAGAAGGGAATTGTGTGCCTCGTTCATAATGACTTTTCTCAGATCGCCTTTTGGAACCACAATTCGATCCTCGAAGAAAAGAGTATCTTTGTCATCAATGTGGAAGCACTTGTATTTGGAAATGCCCTTGTCAATACCACGTTTCACCTTTTTCACCATGGCATCCAGGAGTTGTGCCTCACGAATTCGATCTTCCAAAGTAGGAGAGACTATGAGTTTGGCAAGAAAGCCTTGAGGAACAACTTGAAGATTCAGTTTGCGGAAAGCTTCACAAAGATCCGGTTGGGAGGGCTTGAGAATTAAGCTGTTGCAATAAGCCTTTCTCCTCAGAGCATCTGCAATCACATTCGCCTTGCCAGGAGTATATTCAATACTTGGATTGTACTCTTGAATCATTTCGACCCATCGAGTTTGTCTGAGGTTGAGGTTGGGTTGAGTGCAGATATACTTGAGACTCTTGTGATCGGTGAAAATGTCCACTTTCCTTCCCAACAAGAGATGTCTCCATGTTATCAATGCATGGACAACTGCCGCCAACTCGAGACCGTGAGTGGGGTAGTTCTTTTCGTTGGGCTTCAACTGACGAGAGGTATAGGCCACAACTTTCTTCTCTTGCATTAACACAGCACCGAGACCTTGAAGAGAAGCATCACAGAAAACTTCGAATGGTTTGGATTCATCAGGAGGAGTCAAGACAGGAGCTGTGACTAGCTTCTCTTTGAGGGTGTTGAAAGCAACGTCACACTCAGGCGTCCAGACATACTTGACATGCTTCTGGAGGAGGTTGGAAAGTGGCTTTGCAATCTTAGAGAAGTTCTAAACGAATCTTCGGCAATAGCTTGCAAGACCAAGAAAACTGCGGAGCTACTTGACATTCTGAGGAGGTTCCCAATTCACAATTGCAGACACCTTCTCAGGATTAACAGTGATGCCCTTGGTGGAGATGATGTGACCAAGATAAAGAACTTCATCAAGCCAGAACTCACATTTGGAAAACTTCGCATAGAATTGATGCTCTCTAAGCTTGTCGAGCACCAATCGCAAATGTTTGGCATGATCCTTCTTATTCTTGGAGAAGACCAAAATATCATCGAGATACACCAAGACGAATTCATTGGTATAGGGGTTGAAGATGAAGTTCATCATTCGAGAGAATGTTGGAGGAGCATTGACAAGGCCGAAAGACATGACAGTATATTCATAAGAACCATAGCTTGTTCTGAATGCTGTCTTGGGAATATCTTGTTCACGAATGCGAATCTGATGATAACCCATACGGAGGTCAAGTTTGGATAAAACTTTAGCACCTTTGAGTTGCTCGAAAAGCTCATTGATGTTGGGAAGTGGATACTTGTTCTTGATTGTCTTCTTGTTCAATGGACGGTAATCGACGCACAGTCGGTCCGTGCCATCCTTCTTCTGGACAAAAAGAACTCCACAACCCCATGGAGATGAACTCGGTCTGATCAAACCCAGAAGCTCTTGTTCATCGAGCTGTTTCTTCAATTCCTTCAGTTCTTCAGGTCCAAGCTTGTATGGACGCTTGCAAACGGGTTCAGTGCCAGGCTCAAGATCGATAACGAACTCGACTGGCCAATGCGGAGGCATACCCGGAAGCTCTTCTGGAAAGACATCTTGGTACTCACAAACGACTGGAATTTGAGAAATAGCATCCAACTCGCCCTTCTCATTGAGAGAAAACAACCGAATAGTTTCATCACGAGCGGCATAGATGATAACATCCTCAGAAGAGTGTGTCAATTGAATTTCCCTGGCAGCACAATCAAGTTGAGCTTTGTGCTGAGAAAGCCAGTCCATCCCGAGAATTAGATCAATATCCGAGTCACCAAGGACAATTGGAGAAGACAGAAATTTATAGTTACCCATCTTGATAACGGAATCTCGAACGAATGCTCGAGAAGTCATTTGCCGAGCCAGGGAAACAATAGACAGAGGACTCGGCAATACTTGAGTAACCAAATCATGCAAAGCCACAAAAGGTCTTGAAATGAAAGAATGTGATGCACCAGTATCAAATAAGACTTTTGCAGGAATGTCATTAACTGAGAGATTACCCATGATAACATCTGAAGAATCCTCTGCCTGAGCTGCATTCATCATGTTCACCTTTGCATGCTTTGGATTATGCTTGACCACTACATTGCTTGAAGACCTCACAGGAGGAGGAGGAGGAAGGCGCCTTTGGTTGAAGCACTTGTTCGCGTAGTGACCTTTCTGCTGGCACTTGTTGCAAGTCACCTCTGAGAGCGGACGGTGATAAGGAGCATTTGACCTTGGAGCTTGAGAATTTGACTTGTTCTGATAGCTTGGGTTGGGTGGGTGGGAACATCCACGACCACCTGAGTTCTTCTGCTGGTAAGGCTGACGAAACGGAGGAGGAGGAAGGTAGAACTTTTGCTGCTTAGCTGCCACTTGAGAGGAAGAAGAAGACTGAACTGCATCCCTGATTCTCTTCTTAGAAGCCTCACACTTGAGCTGAGCACCTTCTTGCTTGAGGGCCATATTGTAGAATTGATCAAACTGAGTAGGCTCAACAAGAACGAGAGCTAACTACAGATCCTCTCTAAGGCCACCTCTGAATTGATAGATCATACTCTTTTCATCAGGAACGTCTTGTTTAGCGAAGCGAGCAAGTTTCTGAAACTACTTGTTGTATTCTTACACTGACATGTTGCCTTGCTTGAGATTGCGGAACTCCTCACGCTTGCTCTCAACAACATTGGTAGGAATGTGGTGAGCTTTAAAGTCCCGACAGAAATCAGTCCAAGTAATCACTCGACCTCCTCTGGAATCCTTGTATTGCTGGAACCAATCAGCTGCTTGGTCCTTGAGCTAAAAAAGAAGCGAACTTGATGTAGTCCTCAGGCCTGACATTGCTGCATTCAAAATGCATGTTGATATCCACGAGCCAATCGTCGGTGTCTGTGGCCTCGACACAGTAGCTGAAAGACTTCGGCTGATTTGCAAGGAACTGGTTGAGGGTAGGAAACTGAGGCTGATGGTTGAACTGCCCTTGACCTTGATTCCCTTGGTTGCCTTGGCCTTGGTTGCGCTCTTGCATGAAGGAAATATGCCCTAGAGGCAATAATAAAGTTATTATTTATTTCCTTATTTCATGATAAATGTTTATTATTCATGCTAGAATTGTAATAACCGGAAACATAATACATGTGTGAATACATAGACAAACATAGTGTCACTAATATGCCTCTACTTGACTAGCTCGTTGAATCAGAGATGGTTAAGTTTCCTAGCCAAAGACATGAGTTGTCATTTGATTGACGGGATCACATCATTAGGAGAATGATGTGATCGACATGACCCATTCCGTTAGCCTAGCACTTGATCGTTTAGTATGTTGCTATTGCTTTCTTCGTGACTTATACATGTTCCTGTAACTATGAGATTATGCAACTCCCGTTTACCGGAGGAACACTTTGGGTGCTACCAAACGTCACAACATAAATGGGTGATTATAAAGGAGTACTACAGGTGTCTCCAAAGGTACATGTTGGGTTGGCGTATTTCGAGATTAGGTTTTGTCACTCCGATTGTCGGAGAGGTATCTCTATGCCCTTTCGGTAATGCACATCACTTAAGCCTTGCAAGCATTGTAACTAATGAGTTAGTTGTGGGATGATGTATTACGAAACGAGTAAAGAGACTTGCCGGTAACGAGATTGAACTAGGTATTGAGATACCGACGATCGAATCTCGGACAAGTAACATACCGATGACAAAAGGAACAACGTATGTTGTTATGCGGTTTGACCGATAAAGATCTTCGTAGAATATGTGGGAGCCAATATGGGCATCCAGGTCCCGCTATTGGTTATTGACCGGAAACGTGTTTCGGTCATGTCTACATAGTTCTCGAACCCGTAGGGTCCGCACGCTTAAGGTTTCGATGACAGTTTTATCATGAGTTTATGAGTTTTGATGTGACGAAGGCGTTCGGAGTCCCGGATGAGATTGGGGACATGACGAGGAGTCTCGAAATGGTCGAGACGTAAAGATCGATATATTGGACGACTATATTCGGAGTTCGGAAAGGTTCCGAGTCATTCGGGTATTTTTCGGAGTACCGGAGAGTTACGGGAATTCGCCGGGGAGTATATGGGCCTTATTGGGCCATACGGGAATAGAGGAGAGAGGCCGAAAGGAAGGAGGGGCGCAGCCCCCCTCTGGTCCGAATTGGACAAGGGGTGCAGTCCCCTTTTCCTTCCTCCTCTTCCCCTCTTTCCTTCTCTCCTACTCCAACAAGGAAGGGGAGGAGTCCTACTCCCAGTGGGAGGAGGACTCCTCCTGGCGCGCCCCTCCTGGCCGGCCGAACCCCTCCCCCTGGCTCCTTTATATACGGGGGCAGGGGGCACCTCTAGACAACAACACAAGTTGATCTACGGATCGTTCCTTAGCCGTGTGCGGTGCCCCCCTCCACCATATTCCACCTCGGTCATATCGTCGCGGAGTTTAGGCGAAGCCCTGTGCCGGTAGAACATCATCATCATCACCACGCCGTCGTGCTGACGGAACTCATCCCCGACGCTTTGCTGGATCAGAGCCCGGGGATCATCATCGAGCTGAACGTGTGCTGAACTCGGAGGTGCCGTACGTTCGGTGCTTGGATCGGTCGGATCATGAAGACGTACGACTACATCAACCGCGTTGTCATAATGCTTCCGCTTACGGTCTACGAGGGTACGTGGACAACACTCTCCCCTCTCGTTGCTATGTCATCACCATGATCTTGCGTGTGCGTAGGAAATTTTTGAAATTACTACGTTCCCCAACAGTGGCATCCGAGCCTAGGTTTTATGCGTTGATGTTATATGCACGAGTAGAACACAAGTGAGTTGTGGGCGATACAAGTCATACTGCTTACCAGCATGTCATACTTTGGTTCAGCGGTATTGTTGGATGAAGCGGCCCGGACCGACATTACGTGTACGCTTACGCGAGACTGGTTTTATCGCCGTGCTTTGCACACAGGTGACTAGAGGGTGTCTGTTTCTACAACTTTAGTTGAACCAAGTGTGGCTACGCCCGGTCCTTGCGAAGGTTAAAACAGCACCAACTTGACGAACTATCGTTGTGGTTTTGATGCGTAGGTAAGAACGGTTCTTGCTCAGCCCGTAGCAGCCACGTAAAACTTGCAACAACAAAGTAGAGGACGTATAACTTGTTTTTGCAGGGCATGTTATGATGTGATATGGTCAAGACATGATGAGATATAAGTTGTTGTATGAGATGATCATGTTTTGTTGAAGTTATCGGCAACTGGCAGAAGTCCTATGGTTGTCTCTTTGTTGCATAAGATGCAAGTGCCAAATAATTGCTTTACTTTATCGCTATACGATAGCAATAGTTGCAAGAGCAATAGTTGGCGAGACGGCCATGTGACGACACATTGATATAGATCAAGATGATGAAGATCATGGTGTCGTGCCGGTGACGATAGAGATCATGACAGTACTTTGGAGATGGAGATCAAAGGCGCAAGATGATCATGGCCATATCATGTCACATATTTTGATTGCATATGATGTTTATCTTTTATACATCTTATTTTGCTTAGTTTGACGGTAGCATTTTAAGATGATCTCTCACTAATTATCAAGAAGTGTTCTCCCTGAGTATGCACCGTTGCGAAAGTTCTTCGTGCTGATACACCACGTGATGATCGGGTGTGATAGGCTCTACGTTCAAATACAACGGGTGCAAAACAGTTGCACACGCGGAATACTCAGGTTAAACTTGACGAGCCTAGCATATACAGATATGGCCTCGGAACACGGAGACCGAAAGGTCGAGCGTGAATCATATAGTAGATATGATCAACATAGTGATGTTCACCATTGAAAACTACTCCATCTCACGTGATGATCGGACATGGTTTAGTTGATTTGGATCACGTGATCACTTAGATGACTAGAGAGATGTCTGTCTAAGTGGGAGTTCTTAAGTAATATGATTAATTGAACTTAAATTTATCATGAACTTAGTCCTGGTAGTATTTTGCAAATTATGTTGTAGATCAATAGCTCGCGTTGTTGCTTTCATATGATTATTTTGATATGTTCCTAGAGAAAATTGTGTGGAGAGATGTTAGTAGCAATGATGCGGATTGGATCCGTGATCTGAGGTTTATCCTCATTGCTGCACAGAAGAATTATGTCCTCGATGCACCACTAGGTGACAAACCTATTGCAGTAGGAGATGCAGACGTTATGAATGTTTGGCTACCTCAATATGATGACTACATGATAGTTTAGTGCACCATGCTTAACGGCTTAGAATCGGGACTTCAAAGACGTTTTGAACGTCATGGACCATATGAGATGTTCCAGGAGTTGAAGTTAATATTTCCAGCAAATACCCGAGTTGAGAGATATGAAGTCTCCAACAAGTTCTATAGCTAAAAGATGGAGGAGAATCGCTCAACTAGTGAGCATGTGCTCAGATTGTCTGGGTACTTCAATCGCTTGAATCAAGTGGGAGTTAATCTTCCAGATAAGATAGTGATTGACAGAATTCTCTAGTCACCATCACTGAGTTACTAGAACTTCGTGATGAACTATAGTATGCAAGGGATGACGAAAACGATTCCCGAGCTCTTCGTGACGTTGAAATCGATGAAGGTAGAAATCAAGAAAGAGCATCAAGTGTTGATGATTGACAAGACCACTAGTTTCAAGAAAAGGGCAAAGGGAAAGAAAGGGAACTTCAAGTAGAATGACAAGCAAGTTGTCACTCCCGCGAAGAAGCTCCAAGCTAGACCAAAGCCTGAAACTGAGTGCTTACACTGCAAAGAAAATTGTCACTGGAAGCGGAAATGCCCTGAATATTTGGTGGATAAGAAGGATGGCAAAGTGAACAAGGGTATATTTGATATACAGGTTATTAATGTGTGCCTTACTAGTGTTTATAGTAGCCCCTTAGTATTTGATACTTGTTCGGTTGCAATGATTAGTAACTCGAAACAGGAGTTACAGAATAAACAGAAACTAGTTGAGGGTGAAGTGACGATGTGTGTTGGAAGTGGTTCCAAGATTGATATGATCATCATCACACACTCCCTATACTTTTCGGGATTAGTGTTGAACCTAAATAAATGTTATTTGTCATTTGCATTGAGCATGAATATGATTTGATCATGTTTATTGCGATACGGTTATTCATTTAAAATCAGAGAATAATTGTTGTTCTGTTTACATGAATAAAACCTTCAATGGTCATACACCCAATGAAAATAGTTTGTTGGATCTCGATCGTGATGATACACATATTCATAATATTGATGCCAAAAGATTCGAAGTTAATAATGATAGTGCAACTCATTTGTGGCACTGCCGTTTGGGTCATATCGGTGTAAAGCGCATGAAGAAACTCCATAAAGATGGATTGTTGGAATCACTTGGTTATGAATCATTTGATGCTTGCGAACCGTGCCTTTTGGGCAAGATGACTAAAACTCCGTTCTCCGGAACAATGGAACGAGCTACTAACTTGTTGGAAATAATACATACCGATGTATGCAATCCAATGAGTATTGATGCTCGTGGCAAGTATCGTTATTTTCTGACCTTCACAAGATGATTTGAGCAGATATGGGTATATCTACTTGATGAAACATGAGTCTGAAACAGTTAAAAGGTTCAAAGAATTTCAGAGTGAAATGGAAAAATCATCGTAACAAGAAAATAAAGTTTCTGCGATCTGATCGCGGAGACGAATATTTGAGTTACGAGTTTGGTCTTCAATTAAAACAATATGAAATAGTTTCACAGCTCACGCCACCTGGAACACCACAACGTTATGGTGTATCCGAATGTCGTAACCGCACTTTATTGGATATGGTGCGATCTATGATGTCTCTTATTGATTTACCATTATTGTTTTGGGGTTATGCATTAGAGACAGCTGCATTCACGTTTAATAGGGCACCATCTAAATCCGTTGAGACGACACCATATGAACTGTGGTTTAGCAAGAAACCCAAGTTGTCGTTTCTTAAAGTTTGGAGTTGCGATGCTTATATGAAAAAGTTTTTCAACCTGATAAGCTCAAACCCAAATCGGAGAAGTGTGTCTTCATAGAATACCCAAAGGAAACTGTTGGGTAATCCTTCTATCACAGATCCGAAGGCAAAACGTTCGTTGCTAAAAATGGATCCTTTCTAGAGAAGGAGTTTCTCTAGAAAGAAGTGAGTGGGAGGAAAGTAGAGCTTGCTAAGGTAATTTGTACCTTCTCCCGAATTGGAAGTAGTTCATCACAGAAATCAGTTCCAGTGATTCCTACACAAATTAGTGAGGAAGCTAATGATGATAATCATGAAACTTCAGATCAAGTTACTACAAAACCTCGTAGGTCTTCCAGAGTACGATCCGCACCAGAGTGGTACGGTAATCCTATTCTGGAAGTCATGTTACTAGACCATGATGAACCTACAAACTATGAGGAAGCGATGATGAGCCCAGATTCCGCGAAATGGCTTGAGGCCATGAAATCTGAGATGGGATCCATGTATGAGAACAAAGTGTGGACTTTGGTGGAGTTGCCCTATGATCGGCAAGCCATATTGTATAAATGGATCTTCAAGAGGAAAACAGATGCTGATAGTAGTGTTACTATCTACAAAGTTCGACTTGTCGCAAAAGAGTTTTCGACAAGTTCAAGGTGTTGACTACAATGAGATTTTCTCAATTGTAGCGATGCTTAAGTCTG
This sequence comes from Triticum timopheevii, assembly GCA_963921465.1. Classification (NCBI taxonomy): domain Eukaryota; kingdom Viridiplantae; phylum Streptophyta; class Magnoliopsida; order Poales; family Poaceae; genus Triticum; species Triticum timopheevii. The sequence continues at coordinate 422,064,380 of OY997266.1, read as the reverse complement.
TCCGAATCATGTTAGCAATTGCCACATTTAATGAAATCTGGCAAAAGGATGTCAAAACTGCTTCCTTAATGAATTTATTAAAGAAGAGTTTTATATGATGCAACCAGAAGATTTTATCAATCCTAAAGGTGCTAACAAAGTGTGCAAGCTCCAGCGATCCATTTATGGACTGGTGCAAGCCTCTCGGAGTTGGAATATACGCTTTGATGAGTTGATCAAAGCATATGGTTTTATACAGACTTTTTGAGAAGCCTGTATTTGCAAGAAAGTGAGTGGGAGCTCTGTAGCATTTCTAATATTATATATGGGTGACATATTGTTGATTGGAAATGATATAGAAATTCTAGATAGCATGAAAGGATACTTGAAAAAGAGTTTTTCAAAGCAAGACCTCGGTGAAGCTTCTTACACATTGAGCATCAAGATCTATATAGATAGATCAAGACGCTTGATAAGATTTTTCAATGAGTGCATACCTTGATAAGTTTTTGAAATAGTTCAAAATGGAACAGTGACAGAAAGAGTTCTTGCCTGTGTTGAAAAGGTGTGAAATTGAGTAAGACTCAAATCTCGACCATGGCAGAAAATAGGAAAGAGAATGAAAGTCATTCCCTATGCCTCAGTCATAGGTTCTATAAAGTATGCTATGCTATGTACCAAACCTATTGTATACCTTGCACTGAATTGGGCGATGGAGTACAATGGTGATCTAGGAGTAGATCACTGGACATTGGTCAAGAATATCCTTAGTGAGGACTAAGGAAATATTTCTCGATAATGGAAGTGATAAAAGAGCTCGTCGTAAAAAGTTACAACGGTGCAAGCTTTTACACCGATCCAGATGACTCTAAGTCTTAACCTGGATACATATTGAAAGTGCGAGCAATTAGCTAGAGTAGCTCCGTACAGAGCATTGTAGACATAAAATATTTGCAAAATACATACGGCTCTAAATGTGACAGACCCGTTGACTAAGCTTCTCTCACGAGCAAAACATGATCACACCTTAGTACTCTTTGGGTGTTAATCACATAAGCAATGTGAACTTGATTATTGACTCTAGTAAACCCTTTGGGTGTTGGTCACATGACAATGTGAACTATGGGTGTTAATCATATACAGATATGAATATTCGTGTTAAATCACATGGTGATGTGAACTAGATTATTGACTCTAGTGCAAGTGGGAGACTGAAGGAAATATGCCCTAGAGGCAATAATAAAGTTATTATTTATTTCCTTATTTCATGATAAATGTTTATTATTCATGCTAGAATTGTAATAACCGGAAACATAATACATGTGTGAATACATAGACAAACATAGTGTCACTAGTATGCCTATACTTGACTAGCTCGTTGAATCAAAGATGGTTAAGTTTCCTAGCCATAGACATGAGTTGTCATTTGATTAACGGGATCACATCATTAGGAGAATGATGTGATTGACATGACCCATTCCGTTAGCCTAGCACTTGATCGTTTAGTATGTTGCTATTGCTTTCTTCATGACTTATACATGTTCCTGTAACTATGAGATTATGCAACTCCCGTTTACCGGAGGAACACTTTGGGTGCTACCAAACGTCAAAACGTAACTGGGTGATTATAAAGGAGTACTACAGGTGTCTCCGAAGGTACATGTTGGGTTGGCGTATTTCGAGATTAGGTTTTGTCACTCCGATTGTCGGAGAGGTATCTCTGGGCCCTCTCGGTAATGCACATCACTTAAGCCTTGCAAGCATTGTAACTAATGAGTTAGTTGTGGGATGATGTATTATGGAACGAGTAAAGAGACTTGCCGGTAACGAGATTGAACTAGGTATTGAGATACCGACGATCGAATCTCGGGCAAGTAACATACCAATGACAAAAGGAACAACGTATGTTGTTATGCGGTTTGACCGATAAAGATCTTCGTAGAATATGTGGGAGCCAATATGGGCATCCAGGTCCCGCTATTGGTTATTGACCGGAAACGTGTTTCGGTCATGTCTACATAGTTCTCGAACCCGTAGGATCCGCACGCTTAAGGTTTCGATGACAATTTTATTATGAGTTTATGAGTTTTGATGTACCGAAGGCGTTCGGAGTCCCGGATGAGATCGGGGACATGACGAGGAGTCTCGAGATGGTCGAGACGTAAAGATCGATATATTGAACGACTATATTCGGAGTTCGGAAAGGTTCCGAGTCATTCGGGTATTTTTCGGAGTACCGGAGAGTTACGGGAATTCGCCGGGGAGTATATGGGCCTTATTGGGCCATACGGGAATAGAGGAGAGAGGCCGAAAGGAAGGAGGGGCGCAGCCCCCCTCTGGTCCGAATTGGACAACGGGTGCAGCCCCCTTTTCCTTCCTCCTCTCCCCCTCTTTCCTTCTCTCCTACTCCAACAAGGAAGGGGAGGAGTCCTACTCCCGGTGGGAGGAGGACTCCTCCTGGCGCGCCCCTCCTGGCCGGCCGAACCCCTCCCCCTGGCTCCTTTATATACGGGGGCATGGGGGCACCTCTAGACAACAACACAAGTTGATCTACGGATCGTTCCTTAGCCGTGTGCGGTGCCCCCCTCCACCATATTCCACCTCGGTCATATCGTCGCGGAGTTTAGGCGAAGCCCTGCGCCGGTTGAACATCATCATCATCACCACACCGTTGTGCTGACGGAACTCATCCCCGACGCTTTGCTGGATCGGAGCCCGGGGATCATCATCGAGCTGAACGTGTGCTGAACTCGGAGGTGCCGTACGTTCGGTGCTTGGATCGGTCGGATCATGAAGATGTACGACTACATCAACCGCGTTGTCATAATGCTTCCGCTTACGGTCTACGAGGGTACGTGGACAACACTCTCCCCTCTCGTTGCTATGTCATCACCATGATCTTGCGTGTGCGTAGGAAATTTTTGAAATTACTACGTTCCCCAACATTGCATCAGCTGAATCAACAACTGAGCATTGGCGTTTGTGGTTGCCATCAAAGTTTGCCATGCCTCCGGAGGCGGAGGTGGAGGTGGAGGGTTCGCCTGACTCCCATCATTGCGTTTCGTATTCTGACGCGTTGGCGGAGCCATCCTGAAGAGGGTGACATCCGTTAGCATCTTGATAGACAGATAGACAAGTTGAATCAACGGATAGAAATTGCAACATATAGTCTTCACAATAAACATTCGAACAAGGATGAACGAATGAATTCCAAAGTAAACATCACGTCCATTAAGATGAGAAGCCACTTGATAAGGGGTTGATGAATGAAATAAACAAGGTACGAATGGAACAAATAAGTGGTAAGGATTACCCAATCACAAACCAAATATTTGCGGGAAGAAATGCTAGAGCTACTTGAATCCCACCTATAAACTCCCGAAACTTTTCGGTTATGCAATCAGGTGTTGGGGATACAGGGGAAGCAATATATCTCACCCAAACTAACAATCCCTACATCCAGTTGTATCCATCCGTCAACACATAACCAAGAAACCTTCAGAAATCGTGTACCTCAACCTTCGAAAAGCATCCGTTATACGAGTTATGGCAATACTCCCGAACTCCCCGGTACTAGGTGACATCGAGGTTATCTCACCAACAACTGCATAAAAGAGATTTTCGATGTCGGCAAAAACTCAGGTATTCCAGAACTGCAACGATAAAATTGTGACGACAGCACCTCGGAGCTCAAATCCCCGGAACACTGCCACAACCCATAAATGTCAGGAGGCACCAAGAACAATGTTCTCGTCACAAAACCATCGGAACGATTCCAAGATACCCGCATGATCCTAAAAAAAAATTAGTGAAATTTCAGGAGAGAAGAGTCAAAACTTCTACGTCAGGAGACCTCACCAGAGCGACGAAGGGACTGAGGAGTAAAAAGAATCCTACTCTCCGATATATATAATCCTAAGACTCAAAACATTTTTTTTGTTCTAGACTCAACAACGCCAGCAATCAATCAAGCAGGGGGCTCCTAAGTCGGGGATGGCTCTGATTACCAACTTGTAACGCCCACGATGCGGCTATATCTCCCACGTGTCGAAGCATGACTTAGAGGCATAACCGCATGGTGGTTTTGTCGCAAGAAGGGTCATCTTCACACAATCCCATGTAATGAACAAGAGTGGGATAAAGAGAGTTGGCTTACAATCGCCACTTCACACAATACATAAATAAGTCATACATCATTCAAAATACACTCATAGGCCGGCTACGGTCAAATTCAAATGAAAAGAAGACAACCCCCAAATGCTAGATCCCCGATCGTCCCGACTGGGCTCCGCTACTGATCATCTAGAAACGAAACATAGTAACAACCAAGGTCCTCGTCAAACTCCCACTTGAGCTTGGTTGCGCCACTTGCGCTGGTATCCTCGGCACCTGCATCTGTTTTGGTAGAATCTGTGAGCCACGGGGACTCAGCAATCTCACACCCGCGAGATCAAGACTATTTAAGCTTATAGGTAGGGAAGGAGTAATATGGTGGAACTGCATCAAGCACTAAGCATATATGGTGGCTAACATACGCAAGTAAGAGCGAGAAGAGAAGCAACGCATCGGTCGAGAAGCTAGAAGTGATCAAGAAGTGATCCTGAAACTACTTACGTACAAACATAACCCAAACCGTGTTCACTTCCCGGACTCCGCCGAGAAGAGACCATCACGGCTACACACACGGTTGATGCATTTTAATGAAGTCAAGTGTCAAGTTCTCTACAACCGGACATTAACAAATTCCCATCTGCCTCATAACCGCGGGCACGGCTTTCGAAAGATAATACCCTGCAGGGGTGTCCCAACTTAGCCCATCGTAAGCTCTCATGGTCAACGAAGGATATACCTTCTCCCGGGAAGACCCGATCAGTCTCGGAATCCCGGTTCGCAAGACATTTTGACAATGGTAAAACAAAACCAGCAAGACCACCCGACTGTGCCGACAAATCCCGATAGGAGCTGCACATATCTCGTTCTCAGGGCACAACGGATGAGCAATCCGTACAACTAAAACCAGACCTCAAGTTTCCTTGAGGGGGCGCTGCAAAGGGCTCTAGTTTGGACCAACACTCGGAGGAGCACTGGCCTGGGGGGGGGGCAAATAAAGATGACCCTCGGGCTCACGAAAACCCAAGGGAAAAAGGCTTAGGTGGCAAATGGCAAAACCAAGTTTGGGCCTTGCTGGAGGAGTTTTATTCAAAGTGAACTGTCAAGGGGGTCCCATAAATCACCCAACCGCGTAAGGAACGCAAAATCAAGGAACATAACACTGGTATGACGGAAACTAGGGCAGCAAGAGTGGAACAAGACACCAGGCATAAGGCCGAGCCTTCCACCCTTTACCAAGTATATAGGTGCATTAATTAAACAAGAGATAATGTGATATCCCAAAATATCCATGTTCCAACAAGGGACAATCTTCATCTTCACCTGCATCTAGCAACGCTATAAGAGGGGCTGAGCAAAAGCGGTGACATAGCCAAACAACGGTTTGCTAGGACAGGGTGGTTAGAGGCTTGACATGGCAATATGGGAGGCACGCTAAACAAGTGGTAGGTAGAGCTAACATAGTGATAGAGCAAGCAACTAGCAAAGCAAAGATAGAAGTGATATCGAGGGTATGGTCATCTTGCCTGCAAGGTTCTCAGAGTTGTCGAAAGCTTGATCCTCGTTAGCATACTCAAAAGGTTCCTCATGCAAGTACTCGTCTCCCGGCTCTACCCAAAGCAAGAACACAAGCAATGGAACCACAATAAATCACGGTGCGATGCACAAGCAACAAGATGCAATACATGGCATGATATGCGAGATGTGATATGCAATGCTTATGCATGCTCTGGAAGGAAAATGATGAACAAGGCATCAACTTAGCAAAAAAAGTATGCCGCTGGAAAGATGAGATGATTTCGGTTGAAATCGATATAAAGATCACCGGAATCGGATGCACGGTTTGCAAATGGCAAGCAGAACAAGAATGACACAAATCTGCGGTTAACAGCATGATAGCACTTAGAATACATCAAGAAACTATGCTACAGCACCCCAACATAACAACAAAGATATGACAGTGATCTACAGGAGATGCTTGACAAAATATGAACACTGAGATATGGCTAATTCACACATTAACAGGTTCAAACAACCATGGCAAAGGTGCAAAAGATAACAGCAGCACAGACTTCACTAACAGGGCAGAAACAGCATCAGGAAGCAATGTTTAGAGCAAGCAAACATCATGCTACAGGAACTTATCATTTAACTTAAGGCATCGCATGATTCTACTCAAAGCATAGAACAAAAGTCCCTTACTGACCATGAGTCAAAAAGGATCAGAAGATATGATGGCACCCATGTAAACATACCAAGTTTCGTTAACAGATTCAGGAAACAGAGCATGGCATTAACAGCATTATGAAGGCATCTTTGCGAGCTCGATTCCCTCACCACAAGTCATTGCATGACAAGATAAGCATAGCACCAGCAAGAATACATGTTTATGAAACTAAACATGGCAAGAACAAGATCATAGCATGCAAGGATCAACTACAACAACCTTGGCAAAATTGAATATCATGTAAACAATCTGCCAGGAAACATTTTATAGCAAAAGTAGAGCTCGATTGACTCAAGCTATGGCACTCCATAATTTCAAACAAAGGCATGGATGGATAGATCACATCCATATGTTCAAATAACCCTTAATGAAGTATCTCAAAATAAGCATGGATCTCTCTGTAGCATCAAGTTTACATGGCATAAAAATAACAGCAGAACAGGGACTAAAATCAGCAACACCACGAAGCCTAGTTTGCATGCTTGTGCTAGTCACCACATAACTCACAAAAATACATGGCAAGCACCTCTATAAAGATGGCATGGCATAGAAAAAAACACATGTAGGGCACAGGTTCATAAGATGCACACATCAATCATGGCAAAAATGACAAAAGTGTGTGTTCTGATAAGAATCTGAAACTAACATCACATAGCCCTCTTCCAACAGCATTTCGGGCATCACGATGAGCTCAAATGAACATGGCCCAATGGAACAAAATGAAGAGCACATCCTGGTGAACATTTTGATATATTATGCGCATGAAACGGAGCTACGATGACGGAGTTATGACGCGATGAACAGGGATAAAAAATACTGCAGACTTAGAGGATTTCAGGGTCAACCTAGGGTATTCCAGATCTGGATCCGGCTCGGGCACGCGGATCGAGACGGGCCGGCGCGAGCTCGCCGGAGTAGGAGGGAGACGCCGGAGGAAGGGCTCGGGGCCGGCCGGAGTAACCGGACGCCGGTCGGCGGCGGGAGCCGGCGGCGCGGCGGAGCGCGGGGGGCGGCGGCCGGCGCGGTCGCGGGTACGGGAGGCGACCGGGGCGGCGGCCGGCGTTGACCAGGGCGGCGGAGTCCGGCGGAGGCTGCGGGACGGCGGCGGCGCGGAGGCGCGCGAACGGGCGCGGCGGCGGACGGGCTTCGTGGGCCGGGAGCGGGCCAGGCGGGGCGGCGGCGCGGGGCGGCGGAGCAGGCCACGTGGAGGCGCGTGGTTCGTCGGCGGCGGCGGGCAGACGCGTCCGGCGCGGTCCGGACGTGTCCGGTGCGCGGAGGAAGGGGAAGACTAGGGTTTGCCTGAAAATTTCGGGGGTGGGCACATATTTATAGGTAGAGGGAGCTAGGAGACTCCAAATGGGGTGTAGTTTTCGCCCACACGATCGTGATCCGATGACGGAGAGCATGAAAGTGACTTAGGTGGGTTTTGGGGCTGTTTTGGAGGGGTGTTGGGCTGCAACCCAAAAGAGGCCTTTGCAGTTACCCGATTAACCGTTGGAGTATCAAACGACCTCCAAATGGCACGAAACTTGACAGGTGGTCTACCGGTGGTGTACCAAGGCCACTTGGCAAGGCTCGGTCCATTCCGAGAAAGTTTAACACCCGCACACGAAAAGAGACAAGAGGGGTGCGCCGGTGCATGTGGGAGTGCCGGATTGCAAAACGGAAAACGGGGAAAATGCTCGGATGCATGAGACGAACACGTATGCAAATGAGATGCACATGATGACATGATATGAGATGCATGACATGACAAAAATGCAAAACAAAAGACAAAACCCAACCACGAAGGGAAAACCATAGCACATAGCCAAAAATGGCAAGAGTTGGAGTTAGAAATATGGAAAGTTACATCCGGGGTGTTACAGGGGGCGCCTCCACTTGCCTTGGGGGGCACTCCACCCCCTGGCCGCCGCCCCCCTTGGGAGATCTCATCTCCAGGGCCGGCGCCCCCCTGGGGGCCTATATAAAGGAGGGGGAGGGGGAGGGCAGCCGCACCATGAAGTCTTGGCGCCTCCCTCTCCCCTTGCTACACCTCCTCCTCCCGTAGTTGCTTGGCGAAGCCCTGCCGGAACTCTGCTGCATCCACCACCACGCCGCCGTGCTGCTAGATCTTCATCAACCTCTCCTTCCCCCTTGCTGGATCAAGAAGGAGGAGACGTCACGCTGACCGTACGTGTGTTGAACGCGGAGGTGCCGTCCGTTCGGCGCTAGGATCTCCGATGATTTGGATCACGACGTGAACGACTCCCTCAACCCCGTTCTCTTGAACGCTTCCGCTCGCGATCTACAAGGGTATGTAGATGCACTCCCCTCTCTCGTTGCTGGAAGAACTCATAGATTGATCTTGGTGAATGTAGGAAAATTTTAATTTCATGCAACGTTCCCCAACAGGGAGAAGACAAGGTAATATAGGCTCTTGGTTAAATAAACAATCATGCAAATTAGAGCCACTGAACATTTTCATTATGGTATTCTCCTCTCGACCACCAAAGGAAAGAAAAGAAATAAAACTATTTACACGGGAAAAGTCCCAACAAGCAAAAGAAGAATGAGAAATCTTTTTGGGTTTTCTTTTAATTACTACTACAAGCATGGAAATTAAACTAACTAATTTTTTTGTTTTTCTTAAGGTTTATCAAACACACAAGAAGAAAGCTAGAGAAAGAAATTAAACTAGCATGGATAGTACAATGAAAGAGTATGAGCACCGACGACTAGAATGAGTGTGTGAACATGAATGTAATGTTGGTGAGAAATACGTACTCCCCCAAGCTTAGGCTTTTGGCCTAAGTTGGTCTATGTCCATGGGTAGCATGGCTGATATCCAAAGTTGTAACTGGGGTCGTACTGAGATGCAGCAGCCATTGCCTCATGAGCTGCAGCATGGCGGCGAGCTGCCTCCGTCCTCCTCTCGTACTCGTTTGCCTCCTCCCTGGTGATAGCATATCTTCCTTTTGCCTGATAATCAAAAAGGGCAGGAGCAGGGAGAGTAATATGGACAGCGCGACGTCTGTCAAAGATTAGTCGATAATGGAGGAATTGTTCATTCCTCTCAAGAAAATGATGATTAACCATGGCATTATAATCTAAATAAACGGGAGGCAACTCCCTATCATTTTCATGTGCGGGTATACCAAGATAATTAGCCACACGGGTTGCATAAATCCCTCCAAAGAAGTCCCAACTAAACCATTATTATGCAACCTACGTGCAACGATTGCCCCCAAGTTGTATTGTTTATCACCTAATACAGCACTCTTCAGAACACAAAGATCAGGAACACACATGTGACATGCTTCATCTTTACTGTTAATGCATCTACCAATGAAGAGAGCAAAATAATGTATAGCAGGAAAGTGAATGCTCCCTATGGTAGCTTGTGCTATTTCTCTAGATTCTCCCACAGTGATACTAGCAAGAAAGTCTTTATATTCAGATTTACGAGGTTCATTATCACTTCCCCACTGCGGGAGTTTACAAGCAGTAGTGAAATCTTCTAGGTCCATGGTACTCCCTCCATTTTTGTATATAAGGCCACAAACTCAAATTACAGGTACCAATGTAAAATTTAATGTCTGCTTTAAAAGGCAGTTTTTCTTTTTGTTTACTGGGATCATGAATACCCCACATGCATGCAAGAAAACTGAGTGAAGGAAGTAGATGACTGTCATTATGACTGCATGCATGCAACTATTAAACAGATTGCTGGTACGAGAAAATATAATTAAATTTGCCTCGATTATTGTTAGTGGCCTTGTATAGATGCAAAATGTATATTCCATAGTGGCCTTGTATATAAAAATGGAGGGAGTATATGATTTATCATAAATATCAAAAATGACATTTTGAGAATTGCGCGAAGATGTAAATTTAAACATTCTCACAAAGGAGTCAGTCAAATAGTAGTATTGCGGGAAATTATCTTGCATGAAGTCCTCAAGGTCGGCATTATGCACATATGCATCAAATTCATCCTTGATGCCTGCTTTGACCATAAACTCCTCTGATGGCCATTCACAAGGCCGCACATCAGCTTCCCTTGGTGGTTCATCGTCCTGCTCGCGTATTGCGAGCCTGGGTCCTTTCTTCCTTGAAGAACCACCTTGGTACATTTTCCTAGACATATTTCTCTCTCTGAAAAATTTCTGAAATTTTTAGTAACTCAAAATAAAAGTGAATCAAACTCAATATAATTGATAGCAACTACTCTCACAAGTGCCTAGAGACTATGTCATGCATTAGAATTGCTCGGGACCATATAAATTTGACATGCAAGCTCAAGAACAGGGTCACCTAGGCAGCAAAAATTTGCAATGAATAAAGCACTAGGACAAAAACTAATTGGACCATTGGAGGAGTCACATACCAAGGAACAATCCCCCAAAGCAGTTTTGTGAATGGAGCTTTGAGCAAGGAGATCGAAAATGGCAGCAAAGTGAGCTAGAACTCGTGCTTGAGCTGGATGGTGATTTTTTGGGAGGAAGATGAAGTGTGTGGGTGCAGGAATAAGTGGAGGGCCCTACCGTGGGCCAACGAGGTAGGGAGGCGCGCCCTATAGGGGTGGGCGCGCCCTGGACCTTCGTGGCCAGGTGCCAGCTCCCCCTGATGTGTTCTCTGTGCCAGATATTCTAAAATATTCCATAAAAAATCATACTAAATTTGTAGGGTATTTGGAGAACTTTTATTTTTGGGGTATTTTTTTATTGCATGGATAATTCAGAAAACAGACAGAAAATACTATTTTTGCTTTATTTAATCTAAATAACAGAAAGTAAAAGGAGGGGACAGAAGGTTGTGCCTTCTAACTTCATCCATCTCATGATCATCAAAAGGAATCCACTAACAAGGTTGATCAAGTCTTGTTAACAAACTCATTCCGAATACCATGGAACCGGAGAAATTTCGAATAACACTAAGTTACCTCAATGGGGATATGAACATCCCCAATAATAAGAATATCATATTTCTTGTTGACAGTGGGAAGAGGAAATTCAAAACCTCCAATAATGATAGTTGGAATTTTTCCAATAGAATTGATGCTATGAACTTGAGGTTGTTTCCTCGGAAAGTCTACTGTATGCTCATTACTATTAATATGAAAAGTGGCATTGCCTTTGTTGCAATCAATAACAGCCCCTGCCGTATTCAAAAGGGTCTACCAAGGATAATTGACATACTGTCGTCCTGTGTCGGGTTATCAAGACCATGTGTTTCTTCAATAGGTGGTATATTAAGACCATGTATTTCTTCAACAGGAGGTAAATTCTTAACATCTTCAGCTTTAATACCTTTTTCTTTCATAGATTTCTTTGCCTCTTGCATATCTTCAGGACTGAGAAATAGAACACCTCTTTTCTTCAGAGTTGGTTTAGGAATTGGCTCAGGAGTTGGCTCAGAAGTTGGCTCAAGAATTGGCTTAGGAAGAGTCCAATTATTTTCATTAGTCAACATATTATTCAATAGCAATTCAGCTTGATCGACTGTTCTTTCCCTAAAAACACAACCAGCACAACTATCCAAGTGGTCCTTGGAAGCATCTGTTAGTCCATTATAAAAGATATCAAGTATTTCATTTTTCTTAAGAGGATGATCAGGAAAACCATTAAGTAACCGGAGAAGCCTCCCCCAAGCTTGTGGGAGACTCTCTTCTTTAATTTGCACAAAATTATATATTTCCCTCAAGGCAGCTTGTTTCTTATGAGTGGGGAATATTTAGCAGAGAAGTAATAAATCATATCCTGGGGACTACGCACACAACCAGGATCAAGAGAATTAAACCAAGTTTTAGCATCACTCTTTAATGAGAATGGAAATATCTTAAGGATATAGTAGTAGCGAGATTTCTAATCAGTAGTGAACAGGGTGGCTATATCATTTAACTTAGTAAGATGTGACACAACATTTTCAGATTCATAGCCATAAAAAGGATCAGATTCAACCAAAGTAATTTTCTCAGGATCGACAAAGAATTCATAATCCTTATCAGTAACAAAGATAGGTGAAGTAGCAAAAGCAGGGTCATATTTCATTCTAGCATTCAGAGTTTTCTATTTCAGTTTAGCTAATATCTTCTTAAGATCATATCTATCATTGCAAGCAAGAAAATCTCTAGCAGTTTCTTCATCCATAAAATAACCCTCAGGAACAACAGGCAATTCATATTTAGGGTGAAAACCTTCATCATCACTATCTTCAATAATTTCAGTTTCAATAATTTCATTCTCTCTAACCCTAGCAAGTTGTTCATCGAGATATTCACCTAATGGCACAGTAGTATCAATCACAGAAGTAGTTTCATCATAAGTATCATGCATAGTAGAAGTGGCATCATCAATAACATGTGACATATCAGAATTAATAGCAGAAGCAGGTTTAGGTGTCGCAAGCTTACTCATAACAAAAGGACAATCTAGTGCAGAGCTAGATGGCAGTTCCTTACCTCCCCTCGTAGTTGAGGGATAAATATTAGTTCTTTCATCTTTAAAGTTCCTCATAGTGACCAGCAGATATAAATCCCAAGTGACTGAAAGAATAGAGAAATGCTCCCCGGCAACGGCGCCAGAAAATAGTCTTGATAACCCAAATTTATTGATTCGACACAAGGGGAGCAAAAGAATATTCTCAAGTATTAGCAGTTGAGTTGTCAATTCAACCACACTTGGATAACTTAGTATCTGCAGCAAAGTATTTAGTAGCAAAGTAGTATGGAAGTAACGGTAACAGTGACAAAAGTAACAGTAGCAGTTTTGTAGTAATTGTAACAGTAGCAATGGTAAAGTAAACAAGCAAAGCAAAATATGTGAAAAGCTCGTAGGCATTGGATCAGTGATGGATAATTATGTCAGATGCGATTCCTCATGTAATAGTTGTAACATAGGGTGACACAGAACTAGCTCCAATTCATCAATGTAATGTAGGCATGTATTCTGAATATAGTCATACGTGCTTATGGAAAAGAACTTGCATGACATCTTTTGTCCTACCCTCCCGTGGCAGCGGGGTCCTAATGGAAACTAAGGGATATTAATGCCTCCTTTTAATAGAGAATCGGACCAAAGCATTAGCACATAGTGAATACATGAACTCCTCAAACTACGGCCACCACCGAGAAGTATCCTGATTATTGTCACTTCGGGGTTGTCGGATCATAACACATAATAGGTGACTATAGACTTGCAAGATAGGATCAAGAACTCACATATATTCATGAAAACATAATAGGTTCAGATCTGAAATCATGGCACTCGGGCCCTAGTGACAAGCATTAAGCATAGCAAAGTCATAGCAACATCAATCTCACAACATAGTGGATACTAGGGATCAAACCCTAACAAAAGTAACTTGATTTCATGGTAAATCTCATCCAACCCATCACCGCCAGCAAGCCTACGATGGAATTACTCACGCACGGCGGTGAGCATCATGAAATTGGTGATGGAGGATGCTGATGATGACGACAACGATGAATCCCCCTCTCCGGAGCCCCGAACGGACTCCAGATCAGCCCTCCCGAGAGACATTAGGGCTTGGCGGCGGCTCCGTATCATAAAACGCAATGAAACTTTTTATCTCTGATTTTTTTCTCCGCGAAAGCAAATATATGGAGTTGGAGTTGAGGTCGGTGGACATCCAGGGGCCCACGAGGCAGGGGGTGCGCCCTAGGGGAGGGGGCGCGCCCCCACCCTCGTGGACATGGTGTGGGCCCCCTGACGCTGATTCTTTCACCAGTATTTTGTATTAACTCTGAAAAGTTGCTCCGTGGATTTTCAGGTCATTCCGAAAACTTTTATTTCTGCACAAAAATAACACCATGGCAGTTCTGCTGAAAACAGCGTCAGTCCGGGTTAGTTCCATTCAAATCATGCAAGTTAGAGTCTAAAACAAGAGCAAAAGTGTTTGGAAAAGTAGATACGACGGAGACGTATCAACAACCTCGCCGTAGCTAGGGCCTTGCCACCTCATATGTACCCCCTACTCTTATTGTCAGACTTAGTACCACGACAGCAACCCCTGAAATAATGTACTTAGAAACTTTTTCATACCGTTGAAAATGCTGACCCTGTGTGGGCTGCAAAAGTTCTTTTTTCTTCCTAAAATGTTAAGGTATTGAGTTGCAGATATGCACGGTTTTCTTGTAAGGGCGACTAGGAGGCGACTTACTCTTCCCCACGAGATGTCGGCGCCACGGCGGCGGCGGGAGAATGGGAGAACCCCAGATCTGAATGTCTCAGTCCATGGCTTGTAGGATCTTCGAGTTCTCCGCCTTCGGTGGAGTTGTGAGACTGTTGAGTATGTATTTTGTACTGCATTTGTATTGGAGTTGTGGCCCACCTCCTAGTCTTGTATAGTTGAGGTAGAGGCCTTCCCTTGTATTATATATGCGTGCACCAGCACCCCAATCAATACATTGTATTGCAAACTTTCCCGTCTACATGGTATCATCTTTTTCGGTCTAACCCTAGGATAGCCGCCGCCGCCGCGCCTCCCCGCGCCGCCGCCGCCTCCGCGCCCCACCTCCTCGCTTCCGCCTCCCGCACACGTTACCTGTGCTGGCCAGCCGTAGCCGCGCCGGCATCGCTAGCTCGTGTAGACTGTGCTAGCCAGCAAGCCGAGCTAGCCATCGCTAGCCATCCAGCCAAGCTAGCCATCGCTAGCTTGCGTTGACCGCGCTAGCCATCGCTAGCGGCCGCGTCCTTCGCTCGCCCGCGAGCCCTTAGCCCGTCAGCCGAGCTCGCGTCGCTAGCGCCGCTCCTACCCGCGCGCCGCATGCCGCATTCCGCGCCGCCGCAAGCCGCTCCGCGCGCTCGCCTCCTCGCGCGCGCCGCCATCGTCGCCGCCGCACAGCGCTTCCTCGCGCGTGCCGCCGCCGCCGCCGGTCCCCACCGCCACCACGCCGCGCCGCGCCGTGCCTCCCCGCACGCGCCGCCGCTTCCCACCACCGCTGCCGCCACGCCACGCGCTCCCGTGTGTCGCCACCGCCCCTTCCTCTTCCCGCCGCTTCCAACGCCTTCCATGGACTCCCCGGGCTGCTTCACCATCTACGGCGGAACCGCTCCACCGGCCGCGCCAGTCCAATCGCGTCCTCCCGCACCCGCCGGGTGTTATCCCTTGTCGCCACCATCGCCTCCTCCGCAGCACCAGCAAGGGGGAGGGAGCCGATGCAACCGGCGTGGCAGCGGTCGCCGCCGCCTGTAGCAGCAGCGGGCCCAGGACACCGGGGGCGCCACACTATCAGCAGGCTCTCCCCGCTGGCCACCAGGCGTTCATCGGCGTGCCCTTCCAGCCGATTGGCACTAGCTACGATGCCCTCCTTGTGCTGTCGCCCCTCGGTGGTTATGGCTTGCCCGTCCCGGCGCCGCCCTACGGGGGCCTTCCGCTGCCGCCGGTACCTGTGCCATGGGACCCCACCCTCCTCGCCGCCCACCACTCCGCGCCGTCGCTGAGTAGCTCTGTTGGCGGAGGCGACTGGTACATGGACTCAGGTGCTACTGTGCACATGGCAGCTCATCCCGGTAACCTAACCTCCTCCACTCCCGTTCACACACCCACTCGTATCTCCGTCGGCAACGGCTCCTCCATACCTATTACTCATATCAGTAGCACTAGCTTTCCCTCCACTTCCACACCCATCACTATGTCTAATGTTCTTGTTTCACCTGATTTAGTCACGAACCTAGTTTCGGTTCGTCGTCTTATTCGTGAGAACCCACTTACTATTGAATTTGATGGTGTTGGCTTTTCTGTGAAAGTCGCCCGTACCCGGATGGTCCTTCACCGATATGACAGTCCCGACGAGCTCTACCCCGTGCACGCCGGCGCCTCCACATCCACACCCGTCGCCCTTGTCGCCGGCGTTGACCTTTGGCATGCTCGCTTGGGTCACCCCAACCACACTATCTTACGTCAAATTCTTAGGAGTTTCTCTTTCTCATGTGATAAGCTCGACGAGCACTCTTGTGAGGCTTGTTGCTTAGGCAAGCATGTTCGTCTTACCTTTAGTGTGTCTTCTTCAGTTTCCACTTTTCCGTTTCAATTACTTCATAGTGATGTTTGGACATCTCCCATTGCGAGTAACACGGGCTATCTATACTACTTGGTGATTTTAGATGGTTATTCTCATTATGTGTGGACTTTTCCCCTTCGTCGTAAATCTGATGCTTTAGCCACACTCACCGCCTTTTTTTCCTATGCCACCACCCAGTTCGGTCGCCCCATACTTGCACTCCAAACTGATAACGGAAAAGAGTTTGACAACGTCGCTTTTCGCACACTTCTCGCCTCTCACGACACCTTCTTCCGTCTGACTTGTCCCTACACTTCCCAGCAGAACGGCCGCGCCGAGCACATTCTCCGCACTCTTAATGACTGTGTTCACACGTTACTCTTTCACTCTAACGTGCTCGCTCGGTTTTAGCCCGATGCCCTCGCTACCGCCACTCTCTTAGTTAAAATTTGTCCTTGTCGCCCTCGGTGGAACTACGCCCCTCACCACCTTCTCTTCGGCACACCACCGTCTTATCATGGTCTCCGCATCTTCGGGTGTCTCTGTTATCCTAGCACCGCATCCACCACGCCACACAAGCTCGCACCACGATCCGTCCCATGCGTCTTCCTTGGCTACCCTCCTAACACCAAAGGTTACCGGTGCTATGATCATGTCACTCATCATGTGTACACCTCGAGGCATGTGTACCATGTCCTTGGGACTCACCCTGACGGCCTCCGCCTCCACCGACCTCGTGGCCTACTCGGATGCTGACTAGGCTGGCTGCCCCGACACGCGATGCTCTACGTCAGGCTACTGCGTCTACCTTGGGCCCTCGTTGATCTCTTGGTCATCGAAGCGGCAGCCCACGGTCTCCCGATCCAGCGCCGAGGCAGAGTATCGCGCCGTGGCCAACGCCGTGGCCGAGTGCTCTTGGATACGTCAGCTGCTCCAGGAGTTGGTTTGTGATGTTCACAAGGCCACTCTTGTCTACTGCGATACAGTCAGCGCGGTCTACCTCTCTGCCAACCCGGTGCACCATTGACGAACGAAGCATATTGAGCTCGATATTCACTTCGTGCGCGAGAAGGTTGCCCTTAGTCGTGTTCGGGTTCTCCACGTGCCGACGATGCAACAGTTTGCTGATGAGATGACTAAGGGATTGCCTACTCCCATCTTCGAGGAGTTTCGGTCCAGTCTCCGTGTCTCCGGTGACGCTTCGACTGCGGGGGGGGGGGGGGGGGGGGGGGGGGTGTTGAGTATGTATTTTGTACTGCATGTGTATTGGAGTTGTGGCCCACCTCCTAGTCTTGTATAGTTGAGGTAGAGGCCTTCCCTTGTATTATATATGCGTGCACCAGCACCCCAATCAATACATTGTATTGCAAACTTTCCCGTCTACAGAGACAGTAGTGATGATATGAATAATGCTTCCTCGACTTTACTCATGTCGATGTCCTTCCTTGGAGTGGCATCAACGAATCAGAGGATGGTATCGACCATTGGATACTCAGTCTGGCGTGATTACCGTTTGTTCACGGCAATGGCGTCCCGCGATGGGGATGACGTTACATTGATATGGCTCCATTGAGGAACTTGTGAGTTTTGTGGTCCTCCCCTCTGTCTGGTTGGAGTTGAGATTATGTCCTGGTCCTTCTCGGTGACATCTTCATTGGAACGATGATCTATCCATTTTGCAGTCATTGGCCTTTTCTAGTCTACATCGACCACTTTCCAACCGCCAGTTCTATGTTTTTGAGTTTCAACAAGATTACTACGATGAGATGGAGGATTGGTCATGACGCACCACCGATGAATGCAGAAGGAAGATGATGCTGGTTTATTCAAGGACTTTCTTATAATTTCTTTCTTTCTAGAAAATTTATTTGTAAGAACTAGATTTATTTAACATATGGCTTTTGGTATTTTGGACAAGAGAGAGCTGTGAATATGCAATTGTATCCATGTATCGGAGAAGAACATGTTGCCTTTTCAAAATATTTGCTCGCTAATGGCACCTGTGCAGATAAGAAACAAGACAAACAAGGGAGCGGTGTTGGAGGGCTATGTGCTATTGTTAGCTGTAGTAAGGGCTAAAATGTAAAAAAACTGTGTGTGTGTGTGTGTGTTGTGGATATATGTTGTGTACATGCAGAAAGTAGAATGAATGGAAAGACAGTAGAACTTACCTAGACTCTCCTCTCTTCTTCTCCACCAGCTTGGTTGTGACCAAGAAATCCCGAGGACAAACGCAATCCCATAGAGAGTTTAACAGGGAAGAACACATATATGGTTCCACCTAAGGTGTTTGGATGTGTGTGCTTTGCAAAGTATTACATACCATCAATGAGCAAATTGGACTCTAGATAAAATGTGTTCTAGTGAGTTATTATGGGAGTCAAAAAGGCTATAACTGTCGGTGTCCTTCAGGGAGGAGGATGTTCACTAGCATGGATGGCGTGTTTAGAGAAAACGAGTCGTTTTATGGGAATTTAGTTGATATACCTGATGTTTTTCTTGACTTATATGAATATGACAATAATGATGTATGGATTACTCCTAGAGAGGAGAATGAAAAGATTGATGATTCAGGATGTGGAAGGAATCTGATTATTGGGACAATGCATATATAAGCTTCATAACAGAAGAGGAAGAAGAGCCACATGGTGGCGGGGAGGAGTATCATGAACAGAGGGAAAACATGGTCGCACCAAATCTTGATTCAGAAACTCGGAACATGCAGGAAGGAGAAACACATGATTCAGAACCTCCATCGCCACTAGTACAACTTATGTCTCTCTCTCTCTCTAATAATGAAGCTGAACTGCCACCTGATGTTGATGTGGATCTGCCCATCGCTAGAAGAAAGACAACCAAAAGTACAACTGGTAAACTGCATGCTAAATTAGACATTTATGATGTCTCTCAATTTGTTTCATATGAATCTATTGGTCCCCAATACTTAACCTTCATAACCGCACTTGGTATTGTAACAATTCCCAATGATTTCCAGGAGGCTAAAGGATGTCTGGAATGGAGAGCTGCTATGCTTGAGGAATGGCAGCGTTGGATAAAAACAATACCTAGGTAATCACTTCTCTCCCTCAAGATAAAAAAGGTAGTGGGATCTAAGTGGGTTTTTTTTCTGCTAAGCAAAACTTCGAGGGGAAGAGAGAAAGATATTTGGCATATTGGATAGCAAAGGGGTATAGTCATACCTATGGAGTAGATTGTGATGATACATTTGCCCTGGTAGCAAAGATGAATACAATTAGAGCCCTGGTCTCCATAGCTGCAAATAAAGATTGGAAAATGCACCAGATGGATGTCAAAATGCCTTTCTTCATGGAGATATACAAGAGGAAGCGTATATGTAAATACCCTTGGTTTTACTAGTCAAGGAATAGCAGGAAAGTGTGAAAGCTAAAGAAATCACTATACAAATTAAAGCGATCACCTAGAGCATGGTTTGGGATATTTAGAATGGAAATATGCTCTATGGGTTACTAGCAGAATGATGCCGACCATACATTTTTAAGCATTTAAATTAGAAAATTACAGTACTAATTGTTTACGTAGATGATATAGTGATAACCAGGAATGAACGAGGCGTGTCTTGTCTCAGGAGGATGCTTGCTAAATCCTTTAAAGTCAAGGACTTAGGGGCCCTTTACTATTTCTTGGGAATTGAGGTAGCTTATAACCTTCAAGGTATATTTCTTTCCGAAAGCAGGCACGTTCTTGATTTATTGGCACAAATTGGTATGATTAATTGTAAACCACCATCAGCACCAATTGAAATGAACCACCGTACAAAGGCTAAGTTGAGGATGTGATGGACAAAGATAAGTACGACCGACTGGTGGGCCGCTAAATCTATCTAGCATAGACAAGACCATATCTAGCCCATGTGGTGAGTGTAGTCCCTTAGATACATGTGCGACTCTCTAACTTATCATTGGAATGCTATAAATAGAATTTTACAGTACCTAAAAATTTGTCCTGACAAGGGTAAGTTGTTTTACAGAAGTCATCTGCTTCGGTACACCCCCTTAAACACATCAAGGGCTAAGATTCACCCATACCCTTTCGCTGCCAGGGGCACGATCGTCTTAAGTAAGAAAAATTGCCCCCGCGTTGCCCCCGCGCGTCCGCGGCGATACCCCCGCGCGCCCGTCTATACGCGGCTGCGGGACGAGCCGAGCTGCTTGGCAATCGTGAGGGCACGAGCCGAGCCGTGCAGTTGGCAGCCGTGAGGGCGTGATTTTAAAGAAAAAGTCCGCGCTGACCGGTGGGGCGTACATGTGGACGTGGCGCGGTCGTCCGTGCCGTCGTGCATTAACTGCTTTGCAGTTTTGGCGGCGCGCATGCAGGCGCCGACTGCTCGCGGCAGATCTCCTGCCGCCCGCGCCCTCCACTGCCGCGCGTGCGGGCGACCGGGCGCCTGCCGCCAGCATGCTAGCCTCGTAGTCCGCGCCGTCCACTGCCGCGCGTGCGGCGACCGGGCGCCTGCCGCCAGCCTTCCGCCTCGGGTCGGCTGCGTTGACGCGACGGGTCGGCTGCCGCCTGTGCGGCGACCGCCCGCACGGCACCGACGCTTCGACTGCCGCGCCTGCCGTCGCCGCACGGCACCGACGCTTCGACTGCCGCGCCTGCGTGCTCGCGCCTTCCCACGCGCACCGATCCCTTGCCTGCCGCGCCGCGCCTTCACACGCCACCGCTGCCTCGCTTCCACACGCCACCGCGGTCACGCGTGCCGCCAGCCGCCCGCCTCTCCCTCGGGGCGCACGCCACCGACGGCTCGCCCGCCCACCTCCCTCCCCTGCCGTCTTTAAAAGGCCGCGCCAGCCCTCACCACGCCGTGCTATCTCCCTCGCCCCGCCCAACTCCCTTCCTCTCCTCGTCCGCCCATCTCCCTCTCCTCGCCGGCAATGTCATCAAGCGACTCCGACGAGGGGGCGTGGCCGACCGGCGTCTGGCCGCTGAGCCTCACCGTAGGCGACACGGAGGACATGGCCCGGTTCGGCGTGATGGTGCCGCCGGCAGCCAAAGTGCCACGGCCGTGGCGGATCGGGGCGGACGGCATCCCCACCATGGGACCGCCGCCGACGAGGCAGCAGCTCCACGCGTTCCCTGGCGGCCGCTACAACCGGAGGGCCCAGCGCAGGTGGTGGCGTGGGAAGAACTTCGACATCGTCCTCGACGCTTTCAGGGATGCGGCGGCCGGCCGCACCGTCGGGGACATCACCGGCGAGGCTGGCACTTCCCGTGGTCGCCGCCGCCACGGCCCACCCCCAGCCGCCCCCACTGCCCCGGCACAGCAGGCGCCCCCTGACCCGGCGCTGGTCAAGATCCCGCCGGCGCAGGCCGTCCTCGCGCAAGACGGAGACCCCGACGACACGCCAGGGCTACTTGCGGTGCTGGCCCAGTCGGCAGAGGAGGCGACAGCGGCGGCCACTCGTGAGGAACGAGAGCGGCTGGCGGCCATAGCGGCGGTGCAGGAGCAGCAGGCGCGGGAAGACAACTGGTGGGATTTCAGCAGCAGCGACGACGACGACGACGGAGACGGCGACGGCGGCGAAGGAGAGGCCAGGAGTATGGCGCCGGTCGTCGACCTCACCGGCGGCAGCGACGACGAGTAGTCTATGAATTAGGGTTTTTATTTAAATTTCGGTGTTAGTTATGTAAGACTCGGTTATGTTAAGTGCTATGTAAGGTAGTTTGAATTATGAATGAACTCGGAATGGCTTATCTGAAAAAAAACGTATGTTTAATTTGATGTTAGTCGTGCAACTTCAAAAAGTAACATGCATTTCAACGTTACGAGAAATACTAGTTCTCGGTTACGCATGCATGGGGCCTTCACTCATACTCGAACGGTCTTTGAAAAATTCTTAAAGCGATAAAAAAGACATAACACTTTTCATGCATCGTAATGATGATGGTGGAACAGTATAAAAAAATATAGGTATATTTGAATGTTGTGGTAAAAAATTTATATTAGGAAATAAAAACAATGGTAAAAAAATTGCGTACTGTGCTTGCAGGCCACAACTGCACTTAATCGGTCCGGCCCGATCAAGCCGGGCGGCGAAAGGGCCGGCCTTTCGGCCCAGCTACGGCCTGCAGCACAGACCAACGGGGCAGAGACGGGGCGGGGCGGGAATCAGAGGAGTTCGAAACGGTAGTGGGGGGCAGGTATATAAGGCGGTCGCGGCGTCGTTCGGCGGGCGAGGTGGGACTAAACTTTAGTCCTCACCCCCGCCGACCCTGCCCTCGCACCGCGCGCAGAGTCAATGGGCCGGCCCACGCGCGCCGTCGCGCACTCTCACTGTGCCGGCCAGTGCACGCTGTCGAAGACTTTTCTGTTTTTTGTTTTAAAAATAATATTAATAAAACTCCATACGTAATATAGAATTGTTAACTATATCTATTACAATTTATAGGTAAAAATAATCATGATTGTTTAAATATTTTATGTGTTTTGTGTAAATGCCCAACATTTTGCAGCTTATTAAAACTTATTAATTAGTTTATTGATATAACTAATATTTTGGAAAGGACCGTTCATAAAAAGTTGTACTTGACATAGAATTTTTTAAGAGTTAAAAGGAAAAACAGTACCTAGTAGAGAATTTATTATGTAATTGTATTAAAAAGAGTAGTTAATATGGAATTTATTTCGTGTTGAAAATATAGATTTGAAAATTTTACTATTGTTATTTCTACACGAATTGACAAGCTTATATTAAAAAATAAGATAGTAATAATGTCAGTTGACTTTAGTTAAAGTCACAACATTATTACTACCTATTTCAATAAATATCTGAAATATTTATTAATCGTAGAATAAAGGAAATTCATAGGGTGCCGGAAAATTATGAAAACTTGCAGGCATGATGGCCCTGCCGATGAGTGCGTGCGGAAAAAGTGTGGGGTCCACCGGCTGAGTAAGAAAAGAGAACGCAGTTCGGGGCTGACATCGTTCATATCCGATCAGTGCCGGTTGCATGGGACGTACGAGGTGGCAACCACGAAAGGTCGCCCAACTTTGGGATGCAGTGGGCATGCCCATCTTAGGGCACCACGCAAAAGTTGAACGAATTCGGATACCAAACGCACGTTGCGTCACGCCCGGTCAGTGTTTTCGGTGCGTTTCACGGAGAAAACCGTAGGAAATTCATAAGGTGCCGGAAAATTATGAAAACTTGCAGGCATGATGGCCCTGCCGATGAGTGCGTGCGGAAAAAGTGTGGGGTCCACCGGCTGAGTAAGAAAAGAGAACGCAGTTCGGGGCTGACATCGTTCATATCCGATCAGTGTCGGTTGCATGGGACGTACAAGGTGGCAACCACGAAAGGTCGCCCAACTTTGGGATGCAGTGGGCATGCCCATCTTAGGGCCCCACGCAAAAGTTGAACGAATTCGGACACCAAACGCACGTTGCGTCACACCCGGTCAGTGTTTTCGGTGCGTTTCACGGAGAAAACCGTAGGAAATTCATACGGTGACGGAAAATTATGAAAACTTGCAGGCATGATGGCCCTGCCGATGAGTGCGTGCGGAAAAAGTGTGGGGTCCACCGGCTGAGTAAGAAAAGTAAACGCAGTTCGGGGCTGACATCGTTCATATCCGATCAGTGCCGGTTGCACGGGACGTACGAGGTGGCAACCACGAAAGGTCGCCCAACTTTGGGATGCAGTGGGCATGCCCATCTTAGGGCCCCACGCAAAAGTTGAACGAATTCGGACACCAAACGCACGTTGCGTCACGCCCGGTCAGTGTTTTCGGTGCGTTTCACGGAGAAAACCGTAGGAAATTCATACGGTGCCGGAAAATTATAAAAACTTGCAGGCATGATGGCCCTGTCGATGAGTGCGTGCGGAAAAAGTGTGGGGTCCACCAGCTGAGTAAGAAAAGAGAACGCAGTTCGGGGATGACATCGTTCATATCCGATCAGTGTCCGTTGCATGGGACGTACGAGGTGGCAACCACGAAAGGTCGCCCAACTTTGGGATGCAGTGGGCATGCCCATCTTAGGGCCCCACGCAAAAGTTGAACGAATTCGGACACCAAACGCACGTTGCTTCACGCCCGATCAGTGTTTTCGGTGCGTTTCACGGAGAAAACCGTAGGAAATTCATACGGTGCCGGAAAATTATGAAAACTTGCAGGCATGATGGCCCTGCCGATGAGTGCGTGCGGAAAAAGTGTGGGGTCCACCGGCTGAGTAAGAAAAGAGAATGCAGTTCGGGGCTGACATCGTTCATATCCGATCAGTGCCGGTTGCATGGGATGTACGAGGTGGCAACCACGAAAGGTCGCCCAACTTTGGGATGCAATGGGCATGCCATTCTTAGGGCCCCACGCAAAAGTTGAACGAATTCGGACACCAAACGCACGTTGCGTCACGCCCGGTCAGTGTTTTCGGTGCGTTTCACGGAGAAAACCGTAGGAAATTCATACGGTGCCGGAAAATTATGAAAACTTGCAGGCATGATGGCCCTGCCAATGAGTGCGTGCGGAAAAAGTGTGGGGTCCACCGGCTGAGTAAGAAAAGAGAACGCGGTTCGGGGCTGACATCATTCATATCCGATCAGTGCCGGTTGCATGGGACGTACGAGGTGGCAACCACGAAAGGTCGCCCAACTTTGGGATGCAGTGGGCATGCCCATCTTAGGGCCCCACGCAAAAGTTGAACGAATTCGGACACCAAACATATTTAAAAAATTATTTAAAAAATTTTGTTCTCTGTTTGAAGTTAAAAAAATAAACAAAATGACAAAATAAACATATTTCATACTGTAATGTGACTTTACTCACTGCCGGGCAATTAACCTCTAGACAGTGTATTGCCAGGCAGTTAAGTAAAGCCATATCACAATATAAGATATGACCATGCATGGACTACGGGAGGCGGGTATATAAACTGGTGTGGACATCGTTCGGCCGCCGAGGTGGGACTAAATTAGAATGGCTGCCGCACGCCAAGGAGTGACAGAAGCGACGCGGGCCGGACCGAATGTATGACCTGGACTGCGTGCACTAGCCGGCACAGTGAGAGTGCGCGACGGCGCGCGTGGGCCGGCCCATTGAATCTGCGCGCGGTGCGGGGGCTGGGTGGGCGGGGGTGAGGACTAAAGTTTAGTCCCACCTCGCCCGCCGAATGACGCCACGACTGCCTTATATACCTGCCTCCCACTACCGTCTCGAACTCCTCTGATTCCCGCCCTGCCCCGTCTCTGCCCCGTTGGTGTGTGCTGCAGGCCGTAGCTGGGCCGAAAGGCCGGCCCTTTCGCCGCCCGGCTTGATCGGGCCGGACCGATTACGTGTAGCTTCGGCCTGCAATCACGGTTGGGCTTTTTTTTCTTGCATGACTATTTTTTTTGCCTTCTATGAGTCACGGCGCGGGGGGAGGTCGGAGGGGCGCATCACTATTTTCTTTGCATCAGTATTTTTGTCATCACTTTATGGAAAAAAATAGTAAGTTTTTTATAATTAGTTACTATAACAATACTAAGTTTGGGGTCCATCGGGTAACGTTAAAATGGTTGCATTAAAAAATGGCATTAATAATTTCTGACGTTCAAAAAACATCGAGGATAATGGCTTTGTTTTTGAAGAATATGCATGATCAATGTGAACCTTCACAAGCTCTCAGCAGGTGAAGACTCACATCGATCCTGCATATCCACCAAATAGAGTCCCACAAACCGAGATGTTTGTGCATTGACCGAAAGATAATTATATAAAGGAGTGAACGACGCGCCGGCTTAGCGATGTGGTATTAAACTACAATGAATGTTCGTAATAAATGCATCGTGGGCCAGCCGGCGGTGGTTTCACGGGACGGGCCAACTGGCCCACTACGGCGTGACCACGTCTATGACGACGTACGTGCGTGCATGGCATGGAAACCAAGCCGCCATTACCTCGCCCCAGGACCGCCTACCCCCGCCGCCTCCACGCACGTCCTCACCTGTCCCCGATCCGACGGTCGCACCGCCTTGGCCGTCCAAACTCCCTTCCCTGCCGGCCTGACGGCGGCCATACAATCCGTCATCTGCGCGCGCAACTTGGATCTCTGGCCCGGCCTTGCCGTCTGGGCAAATTCGCCGGCACCCTAAACCCTAGGACGGGCAGTCGGCCATCGCGCTCGTGTGGGCATAGGGCGTGCAGCTGCCACGACTAACCGACCCCGGGTGGGGTTTGGCAACGAGGGCTGCCGGTGCTCATCGAGACGCCGGAAGGTATAGTATCTCATTAAATTATAGGTAATCTTTTTTCAATCTCGTAACTAGTTAGATAACTTGAATCTTATTTAGAATGCAAGAATTGGGAGATGTGTACTGCTCGGTTGAGAAGTGGTGCGAATTGGTGGGAAAATTCACACCCAGACAGCGCATGATGTTACGCGGCACAAATTTGGACTGTATGCTGAGAATTCCTTCCGTGAAAATGAGGAAAAATTTATTGGAATTTATGATTACAGCGTATGACAGTACTAGAAAGTGATTTATTATTCGGCCAAATACTGACGGCATCAGTGTTCTTAATGAAGATGTTTACGACATATTCGGGCTACGTAACGAGGGTGATGATGTCAGTAGCATGATAGCAACACTACAACTAGATGCAAAAAAATGTGTTCCGAATCGGTTTCTAGACAAAAGAACAGGCCTAATCCTCATCGATGAGTTGATAAAAAATATAGTTGATACTCAGTCATATGATGATGATTTTGTTAGAAGGGTCGTACTGGTTCTTATGGGTACAGTCTTAGCACCACAATCCACCAAGTTTGTTCCTTATCGTTATTACAAAATGGTGGAGGACGTGCATGCTATCAAGTCATACAATTGGAACGAATTCACGTTGCGGGTTTGCATGGATGCTATTAAAAAATCGGTGGAAGATCTTGAAAAATTCAAGTGGCCTATCGGGAACTTGGCCCTTCTTCACGTACAAGTTATTTCATAATAGTTGTATGTACATATAATTTTTATGTGATTTATGTGTCTGATTAGTTGTGTTTACTATCATGCAGTACATATATTGGGAAAAAGTTGAGCCAATTGGTGTGGATACATTTGATCCTTTGTCTCGTGAATACCCCCTAATGGTTAACTGGCCAGAAACGGAAGGGAAAAAGAGAGACGACTATGACAACATGCACGGGCGTGGCACCGGCAATGTAAGTCAATAAGTGTAGTTTTTATTGGTTGCACATAGTAATTAACTGTAGTTGTTATATAATTTATTTATTTTTATATTGTATAGCTTGAAAACTGCGTTAGCGAAGAGTACAGACGTGCTAAGGTAGCACGTGAAGGGACTGTCGCAGATGAAGAAACGAAGAAACCTAAACGGAAAGGTGGTGGCAGGAGTAGAAAGCCAAGCACGTCAGGGGTTTCATCAAACACGACTAATAGTATGGACTGTGTGATGACATACATTAAGCTGCTTCACAAGGAGGTTCTCAATATACCCGAAAGATGTGCACAGGTAAGTTAGAAGTTATACTAAACATGTTTTAGTTCTTCAAGTACTTATCTTGTTTCATTTGTGTTTGTAGATGGTAATGGAAAAGTTGAACATGGAAGGTGTGCTGTACAAACCCAATAAGAGGGACACCAATGACGAATTTGATAATGTAGGTGAAGGAGTTGGGATGGAGAATGGCCAGCACAAGTCATCAAAATATTGGCTAGATATTGATTCACCTACCGACGTGGAGCTAGTAACATCTTTCACGGGTTTCAATGATACCTACGTGCCCGTTGATGACACGGGTGCTCCGGCAACGACACCGGGTACAGGTGACGCAACTGATCCTTTCGTTATAGACGATAATGCAAAGTCTCCTTGTTCGTCATCAAGTGTACGTACAAAAGAGTTTCCGTCCATGTCCCGAACCCCGCAGAATGCTGATATTTCTGGTGAGTCTATGGGTGGTTTGTCACAACAAAGTCTGAAGACATGTTTGAGAGTTTCCCGGCAAAGAGCAACATAGGTATTGGTGAAGGCAGTCAGGACAATGAAGGTAAACGCAAACGAAATCCGTCAAAATATTGTCAATCCCCGTACGACCTTCTCATTACCCGGAAGAAACGTGTTAAAAAAAGTAAGTCACGTACTACTTTATAATTCATTCACGCGTTATGTAAATTTTTTATTATTTTTAACGACTGTACCTGCATTGTTTTAGATCTGTTTGTATTGTCACCTCATTCAATTCTGGCTAGTTCCCTTAATATGACTCCGGATCACATAGAGGCAGCCAGAGTTTTTGTTGAGACTCTCGCATCGACAAAGAAGCATGCACACCGAACCGTGGTCGATATGCCGCCACCAGATGGGGACACATGCACGCCAGCTATGCTTCACGATGTCCTGTCGTTTAAATGGTTGAATGGCGCTGTAAGTATGAGTTTGGTTTTAACAAAACTCTCATTTGTACTTCACAAGTTGATAGAAATTTTTTGTTTATGTATGCAGATAATCAATGCATACTGTAAACACCTACAACACCGTGATTTCTCTGACCGTTTCATATCAACAACGTGGTTCCCCAAATTTATGTTGGGTAGGGCTAGGGGAAAGACCAAGTCAATTAATGATTTGGATTCAGAACAAGTTACAAAGAAATCAAAAATCCTCGCAAGAGTAATGGATGAGTATTTCAGACGGGACAAGGTATTCCTTTCATATTTATTTGTTTTTGTTAGTCATTACTATTTAATTGCACTAACATCATTTTATTACTATATAGGCATATTTTCCTATGCACGTTAATGATAATCATTGGATTACCATAGTGATGCACACCGTCAAGGAGGAGTTTCAAGTTCTTGACTCAAATTCGAAAGGCGCAATTAGCCAAAGAATTCGCAATATGATTGCCACCCTGGTACGCCATAATTTTCACACTCGCATTCAGAAAATTATTGAGTCATACATTAATTTCTGGTTTGTTAATTTGTTTCAGAGAGCTGAAATTTCTAAGGATATTATAGAGGCCAACTCTATTCTTGAATTAAAAAAATTTCCAGATGTCTCATCGTGGCCAATTAATGAGTATAAAATGCCGAGACAACATGATGGGTAAGTTAAATGAGTACAAGAAAGTGCATGCTATATCCTAAACTAATCACACATGTTTATTGCGGAGTGTCTTGTGGACATTTTGTGATGTGGTGCATAAAATACTGGGACGGAGATCGATGGACACATGAATTTGACCAGCAAGAGATCAATGAGTCAAGGCCACGTATTGTCGCGGAAATCATTTTTTCTAAGGTCAACAGATTAGAGAAAGTGAAGATAAAAATTGTTAAAATCATGGAGAAGGAGTAGGTATTAGCATCGGTATGGTTTTAGTCCCGTAGAAGGTTTCCCTACCGTTGTTGGATACTTTGATCGATTGTAATGCGACATGGCACTGGGATAGATTTCGACAACTTTTCACGTTTTATTTATTGCTTTCGTGAGAAACTACATATTTAAATGCGTGTGGGCAAGTAATATTTTTTCTGTCCTAAAATGTATCAGTTTGCCTATGCGATATTACATGTACTGTTGTTCTTGTTCGTACTCGCGGCGGTCATTTTTTTATTAAAAAATATGCCCGCCGTCGTGAGTTGGTGCGGTGTGGATAAAACCTGCACAATTTTCCACGTTGATTCTGGTGGCAGTAGCGGCGCTGGATCCGACGATTATTCCAGCCCGTGCGGTGGCCGACAGCCGAGGCAGTGGCGGGCCCAAGAAGTCGAGCTAATGCAGGCTGGCGCCATTCGCCGTGCGGCACGCGCGGGTCAGCTGGCCCAGCAGCCGGCCGACCGACAGCCGCGCGCCCGGTGGCACACGTCACGTCCCGCCCCAGCCAGCGGGCACATACAACGATCCCGAGGGCGATCTGTCGGCCATAAACGACGCGCGTCGGGCGCGTGGGCCGATCCTCTTCGTGTTCGGTGCCCTGCTGTGCGCCGTGCCCTCCCCGCTCGGCGGCTGAAATGCCTCGCCAGAAGGCATTGTAGTATACTGTACGTTCGCGCGCCCGGCCAAAGCTTTGGCTTTTTTTTATAAAAATTGTTACATACATTAAATTTCAAAAAAGTTCATAAGTTGAATAAGTCAAGACAGCAGTAACACATTCATACAAATATAATATGTTTCACACATAATAAATCACATGTCTTCATATGAATCGCATGTCTCATAAAATTGAACAAGGTGGCATAAACATTAACTCAAGCCATGTCTATTATTCTTAAACAAATAAACTGAAAGTGCTAATGACTTTCATCGAACAAGCTGGTTTAAACAATGAACTCAAAGTGCCATGTATCTTATTCTTAAACAAATAAAATGAAATTGCCAGTGCCTTCAATTGATTATGAATACTTCATCCTTATGCCCGGTTCCTACATAACAAAGTGTAAACAACTCATCAGACAATTGTGAAGAGAGAACCAAAAAATAATTCAAATAATGAAAAACTTACTTTTCATTCTCAGGGCAAGTTTGCCATCTATGGCCCTCTGTCTTACAAATGCCACATTGAGGACCGAGTTTTTTCTCAGAAAATGATTTTGGTCTTCCATTTTTTGTAACATTTGGATCTTTCTTTGCCGGCCCTGTCCTGCTCTGTTTAGGGGCGCCCTTGGTGGAAACTTTCACGGGATCACCTATGACATCAACATCTTGTTCCGGCTGACGTGGCTCCTCATGCACATTTCTTCTACTACCAACAGCATCATCATCAGGGACCTTTTTCTTCGCTATTATATTCTGCAGACACTGCATCAACTCATCATAGACGAATGGATCATTTGAAGCAACATGAAAAGCTTCAGCTCCTGTTATACTGAGTTGACTATAGCGAGCACGCTGCTCTGCCCCTGTCCAACCCCAGCCAAACAAGTCACTCTTTCGCTGTGCAGGCAGCCCACTTCTCGCAACTTTCGACATCCTCTTAAGGATGCAACACTTTGGTATTTTAGATATTTTGAGATGAACCAACACATACAGAATGTGTTTGCAAGGCAATCCTTTCCGAAGCATTCGTCCACAACTGCAGTCTATCGTATTCTCAGAGTTTTCAGCTCGATAATTCACGCCGAACTGAAATTTCCGGTTATTTCTCCATGTCACAATGAAAGTGTGGCAGTCAACTCCAACTAGCGTCTCAAAAATCTCAAGTTCTCCCATCTTCTTCAGATCTTGTTGAAGAATATAAAAATTGGAATGAGTGAATACTTCGGCGGCATGCTTCTCAATATCCTTATATTCTGTGACTGATGGTGGCAATGACTGATTTGAAACATAGTCATCATGCGCCTCGTTCTCACGTAGTCGGACTATGCAATTCTCATAATGCACAACTAAGTCAACAATAGTCATACCGCCGTCCAAGTGCAGGTGAAGACAAGAGTTAAGACTTTCACTCCTCTGATTACTGCGCATACCCAGAAAAAAACCTTCTGACAGATATGATGCTGCCCACAGACTCATTTTCCTGTACATCCTACTCAGCCACTCTTCTGTTTTATCAGTCTTCCATTTACGGACGAAAGCGTGCCATCTAGCCTCAAAGTTTGCTGGAGAGGTGGAGTAGTACAAGAGTGCCCTGAACTCACTTAGCGATTTGTAATTAAGGTGCGTCTGCATGTTTTTTTCCACGTGCCATGAGCAGAGACGGTGCAACACATCAACCAAAACCAACCGAATAGCTCGTATCATTGCAGCGTCCCCATCTGTGATGATTGACCTTGGCTTTTTTTGACAATTGGCCTTCAGGAATGTCTGTAGCAGCCACACGTACGTCGCTTCGGTCTCGTCGGACACAATGGCGCAACCAAAAACTGTGGTGCAACGGTGATTGTTTACACCAACAAAGGGGATGAACGGCATACCATATCTGTTCATCTTATACGTGCTGTCGAACACCGTCACATCTCCATACAATTGATAGTCCCGTCGCGACTGTGCATCGCACCAGAACATGCTCTTCAAACGACCGTCCTTATCTTGCACGTACTCAAAGAAAAACTCTGGATCCTTCTCCTTTCTGCTCCTCATAATCCCGATTGCCGTGTTAGCATCACCCTTCGCAATCAACTTCATTTTTTCACGGCAACATAGGTTGTACACATCTCGTCTCAGAAATCCACACTTATCATACGAGCCATACCTGCTAATGAAGTTGTCAACGATGATATGCTTTCTGATCCCAGCTCCTTCCGTCGCCAAGATCTCAGCTATCTGGTGATCTCCCATCACTCGATGTGACCGCAGAAATACCACCTCATCTGGTCTAGCCAACAAATGGTTGTGATCATCCATAAAAGCTGCCACGAACCAGACTCCACGTCCTTTGTCCAACTTCACGACTAAATGTGCGCCACACTCGCAACGAGTCTCTGGTCTTAGCATGCGGGTACGGCCCTCCGGGTTTAAAAATTTACTGAGACGTTTTCCTGCCCTCGAGCAAACGTATCTCCTATACCGAACAGTGGTTGAAAGTCCTTTTCCTCGTTTCACCTTATCTTTTCTGATACTGAATCCATGGTCTTTGGCGTAGTTATTATAGAACATGTGAGCCTCCCATTGTGATGCAAATGTCATACCCATAACCTTCAACTGTGTCTCCAGCGCACGTTGCTGGATTTCTGCTTCCTCAATGTCCATATTAGCTCCATCCTCATGCTCATATCCATCTTCACCACTCCAACCATCATAGTTATCCTACAATATTCCACATAAGCAAGTGTAACTTGTCATTACCAACTTTTTATTATTCAATGACATCTTAAATTTTGGACCGAACCTGGCTTATGTTATCCCCGAAAGATTCAACACCATGATTTTCCTCGTTTTGAACGTCAATATCCTCCTGCACATAAAAAAAATGTGAAAAATCATATGCACGTGCAAGTACCATGTGGTTCTTCAACCGACGAAAAGAATGTACACGACACTTACGTTTTCACTACAAGCATCCTCCTCCTTCTTTTCAAAATCCTCCTCAGGTAAATTATCGTACGACGACCAGGATTCATTGTCGCTGCCATCTTCATCATCTTTACTATCATTACCATTCGTACGATCAACACTATCGCTACCATCCCACTCACTCGTGTCAAAAAACAGATCCGTAAATCCAGTTTCTTTATCCATTAAATGATCTCTCAACCAACACTGCAATATTATAATAAAAATTGTTCTATCAATTTTAAATCAAATTAAATGTACTAGGATCATACAGATGAGAAATTCTTATCTAACAAATGATTGCACATAATTATTTACCGATTCAATTTTTTTGACAAACTAGAAGGCTTACATGGCATGCACGTGCACTTCGGCCGGCCTGGCGTGGCTGCGGACGGCGAGGACGTTCCCGGAGATGTTGATCACGGATTTGCGGGCGTCGACGGCGTCACGGAGGAGACATCACGTACGGCGGGCGACTCCAAGATCTGTCCGCGCCGGCCAGATCAAGGGTGAAGACGGGAGAAGGCGGCCGTGGCGGAACGGGACGACGTTGGAATTGGCAGCGTGATCACGGCTAGATCGGCGGGGAATGGCGGCTGTCGGCAGGTAAGGGTGGCGATCGGCAGGGCGGGCCGACGTTGGAATGGGCCGCGTGATCAGCGCAGGTCGTGGTTTTTTTTTCGCGTGACGGAGGGAGGGTAGTTGCGAGCCGGCCGTATCGGCTCGAGCCGTGCGCTCGGCTCTACCTGTATGGGCGCGCCGCATACGGCGCGGGATACGTTAAGCACCGTATGCCCAAAATGCCCTTATACGTTAAGCGGGGGGGGTGTACCGAAGCAGACCTCTTTACAGAAATGGCCACTCAAGGGTAGACGGAGATGCAAATGCAGACTAGGTTGGTTGTCTAGACGACAAAAAATCACATCTGGATATTGTGTGTTTGTTGGAGGTAATTTAGTAGATTGGAGAAGCAAAAAGCAAAATGTAGCTGCTAGATCAACAACTAAAGTAGAGCTCGGATCTTTGTTTGTAGGGTTGTGTGAACTGATTTGGGTAAAGATCCTTCTAGCAGAGCTTAACCTGTTTGATGGTGCTCCCCTCCAATTGTATTGTGATAATCAAGCAACAATCAAAATAGTTAATAACCTAGTCCTTCATGAGAGAGCGAAACACATAGAGATATACACACACTTCATAAAGAAGAAAAAATAGTCCAAGGAGTAATTAAAGTCCTGTTTGTGAAGTTCAGGGATCAGCTTGCTAATATCATAACTACAGGAGTTTGTAACATGACTTTTGTCAAACTTTGTAGAAAGATGGTGTTGTTAGACATTTTTTCCCATCTTGAGGGGGAATGTTGGAGGGTTGTGTGCTATTGTTAGGTGTAGTAATGGCTAAAATGTAAAACATGAGTGTGTGTGTGTGTTGTGGATATATGCAGTGTACAGCCAAAAAGAAGAATGAATGTGAAAGACAATAGAACTTAACTTAACTCTCCTCTCTTCTTCTCCACTAGCTTGGTTACGACTAAGAAATCCTGAGTATTAGCGACTCGATCAACAAGAGGCGATTTGGTGCCAAATGCACCAGGTGTGAACGATGAATATAACAAAATAATACATAAATTCAAAAACTATACTATTTTTATGACATCAAATATGTTTTTGTGCGCTGCATGCATGCAAAGTTTCATGGTGAACGAACATTCGAGAAGCTTTCAGCCAAAAAAATTGGTTCTAAAATAACTTTGGAAAACAACATTGTTCATAGCGGATTTTTTTTCTTTTTTGCTGAGAGCTCCTCAAATGTTCATTCACCATTTTATTTTGTCATATGCCTTCTCAAAATCAACCTTGAAAAGAAGAGCACTTTGCTT
Organism: Triticum timopheevii; assembly: GCA_963921465.1. Taxonomy (NCBI): domain Eukaryota; kingdom Viridiplantae; phylum Streptophyta; class Magnoliopsida; order Poales; family Poaceae; genus Triticum; species Triticum timopheevii. The sequence goes on along the minus strand of OY997266.1, from coordinate 422,029,205 downwards.
CCTATGATGAATTGAAATTATAGCTTCATGCCACACCACCACACCTTCCATTATGTATCTACCTGTTATAAAGACTCTCGTTTGGAGAAATAATGGGATGAATGTAAAGCCCCAAGACCGACGATCCAGAAGACTTTCATATTTTCGTGATCACCATGTGTTTCTTTTGTGCTTGCTCTTTTATTTTTGCATTGCATCATGTCATCATGCCATCAGGTTCTTAATCTTTGCATCTCAACTCAACTAATAAATTGCATAGATGGTTCATCTATTGAAATCAAGGGAAGGGTGACTTCTCTTTATAACATATCCTCCCAATATTAGGGAGCTATTATAAAGTATTCCATGGATTTGGAATTCACCATAACACACTTGCAAAATATCCCAATGCCTTTGTTATCTCAATTCTTGGTCTCCGACTTGTCCTCTTATTCTTTTATCGTTTTATCGAGGATCTTCCTAAATGTTCAACATTTTCAGAAACTTTGGATTCCTACTCCTTGTTCAAACCATTTGAATTTAATTCAAATGTAAGCCTTGCAATCTTGCCCACTCCATTTTTCTTGGAACAAGCGCATTTTTGTGAGTCCGGGAAAATTATCTCCATGCGCAAATCCTTTCCCTAACCCTCTCTTTCTTTTTCTTCTCTTTAATTGTTTTCTGCTAAAGAAAATATGAGAGAGAGAGAGAGCAGCTCACCCAGACCCCCCTGTTCCCCCTCAGCCCACCAAGACCCAGCAGCAGTAGCTGCCAGTTCGGCCCAGCTGCCCAGCCAGGCCTCTGGTCACTTCTTTCTCTACCAGGCCGGCCTCTAAGGCCCAGCCGCCCCACTTAACCTAAACCCTAGCCCGACCGAACCCCCTCTCGATCCCCATCTCCTTCCCTCCAGCGCCGCCAGCGCCCGGCCCCCTCTCCCTTTCCTCGCTCTCGATCCCCATCTCCCTCTGCGCGCCAGCACCTGACCTCCACCTCGTCCTCGTTGAACCGCGCCACCGGAGCCCAGCAGGTCGACGACCGCTCCTTCCTCTCCTCCGCGTCCGCCCCCGCTCAAGCATCTCCGTTGGAGCACGCCCGTTGAGCTCCATCGCGCCCCCTCGTTGGCCCTCCTCCGCGTCGTTGCCTCGCCAGGATGCCGCGCCAGGCCTCCCGCGCTGCCACTGGAGGCCAACTCCGGCGCCCCCTGCCTCGCGTCGCCCTCTACTTCCGTCTACGTCGCGAATTCGCCGCCCCGCTGCTGAGCACGAGCGCTGCTGCTCTGCTCCGCTTCGCCGCCCCTGCTCCATCCAGCAAGCGCACCGCCGCTGCCCTCCTCTGCTCCGCCTCCGTTGCGCCAAGGCACCCCGGCCGCCTCTCTGCTTCATCCTCGCCTATGCACCTTGCTGCCCTGACGTGCCCCCTCCTCGTCGCCTTGCCGCACGGCCTCGAGCACCCCGAGCTCGCCATTTGGGATGCACCGTGCTGCCATGGCTCTGCGTGATGTTGTGTCATGCCGCTGCTCGACTTGGCTGTGCAACATTGAGCCATACTATCATTGGATCGCCAAGACGCAGCCCCGAAGCCTCCATGCTCGCTGCCAAATTCCACCTTGGCATAACTTGCACCCCATACATCTGTGATCCTCGTTGGGACACCAAGACTGGACCCGTCAAGTACCCTTCGGATTCGTCAAGACCCTCATGTACAACTACACCCGATGATGCGACAAGTACCCCGACAACATGTACATCAACACCGCCAAGACCGGACCGACAAGTACCCCGACGTCGCGTGTACCACTACCATCGCCCCGAAGACGTTGGATTCTTCAAGTACCTCTCCGAAAACGAACGTGTGCCACTACTTCCACTACCGTCGCGAGAACGACTACTTCCACTACGGCCCGTGTACCACTACTTCCTTCGTCGAACTCGACCCGCTCCGAAACGCACGCTTCAAAGGTATAACGACGAGACGACGCCCGTGGACGAATGCATGTTGTATGAGATGCCCGTGTTTGCACCGTGTCCGATTTGTCACTCTTTTGCCATGCCACCGACACGTGGGAACCCGGTATCCGGGATCACCCCACCATCTTTTGCATGTTCCGCACATCCACACTTTCGTTCGCACCGACATCTTGATGAGTTGTCGGGTCATCGGAATGTTGCCGTGGAACCATTTCTGTTTCGCCGCCGTGGCACCCTTTTTGTTCCGCCATGGTGACAAATGCTTCATAACATGCTCATGTCAACGTTTCCATAAAATTGCTTAAAACTTGCATATGTCATCCGCATCATGATAACAATAATTAAAATGTTTAAAATTGTTGTTTGCTTTATATTGCTAAATGATATATGGGGATTTTCCGGAATTGTTGTTTGTTGTTCCGGCCTCATTTAAACTTGCCTAGACAGGTAGTTTCCATATGCTTCACCTCTTGCCATGTTTAACAAAATTTAATATTGTTTGGTAGCTTAAATGAGATTAAACTAAATATGTCAATGTGGTGTTTTGTCAATATGCAACTCGTTGCATATTGAGCTCCACTTAACTTGTAGTATTGTTTGTTGCACTTTGCCATGCCATGCCTCATTAAACCGGACATGCATCATACTTGTTTGTGCATCATGCCATGTTTATGCTTGTGCATTTACCATGTTGTTTGTTTCTTTCCGGTGTTGCTTCTTAGTTCCGGTAATGTTGCGGTTGTGAGGATTCGTTCGACTACGCCCGTTCGTCTTCTTCATGGACTCGTTCTTCTTCCTAGCGGGATTTCAAGCAAGATGACCATCACCTTGGATCTCACTACTATCATTGCTATGCTAGTTGCTTCGTTCTATCGCTATGTCGCGCTTCCTATCACTTGTTCTTCAAGCCTCCCCAAATTGCCATGAACCTCTAACCTTTGACACCCTTCCTAGCAAACCGTTGTTTGGCTATGTTACCGCTTTGCTCAGCCCCTCTTATAGCGTTGTTAGTTGCAGGTGAAGTTGAAGATTGCTCCATGGTGGACAGGGTTATGTTGGGATATCACAATATCTCTTATATTATTTAATGCATCTATATACTTGGTAAAGGGTGGAAGACTTGGCCTTATGCCTGGTGTTTTGTTTCACTCTTGCCGCCCTAGTTTCCGTCATACCGGTGTTATGTTCCCGGATTTTGCGTTCCTTACGCGGTCGGGTGATTTACGGGACCCCCTTGACAGTTCGCTTTGAATAAAAACCCTCCAGCAAGGCCCAACCTTGGTATTACCAATTGCCTCACCTACCCCTTTTTCCCTTGGGTTTCCGGAGCCCGAGGGTCATCTTTATTTTAGCCCCCCCGGGCCAGTGCTCCTTCGAGTGTTGGTCCGAACTGAGCTGCCTGCGGGGCCACCTCGGGGAAACTCGAAGTCTGGTTTTACTCGTAGCTAGTCTCATCCGATGTTGCCCTAAGAACGAGATATGTGCAGCTCCTATCGGGATTTGTCGGCACATCGGGCGGCTTTGCTGGTCTTGTTTTACCATTGTCGAAATGTCTTGTAAACCGGGATTCCGAGACTGATCGGGTCTTCCTGGGAGAAGGAATATCCTTCGTTGATCGCGAGAGCTTATCATGGGCTAAGTTGGGACACCCCTGCAGGGTTTAAACTTTCGAGAGCCGTGCCCGCGGTTATGTGGCAGATAGGAATTTGTTAATGTCCGGTTGTAGATAACTTGACAACTGATCCGAATTAAAACGCATCAACTGCGTGTGTAGCCGTGATGGTCTCTTCTCGGCGGAGTCCGGGAAGTGAACACGGTTTTGGGGTTATGCTTGACGTAAGTAGGAGTTCAGGATCACTTCTTGATCATTGCTAGCTTCACGACTGTTCCATTTGCTTCTCTTCTCGCTCTTATTTGCGTATGTTAGCCACCATATATGCTTAGTCGCTGCTGCAACCTCACCACTTTACCCCTTCCTTTCCCATTAAGCTTTGCTAGTCTTGATACCCATGGTAATGGGATTGCTGAGTCCTCGTGGCTCACAGATTACTACAACAACAGTTGCAGGTACAGGTTATGCGATGATCATGACGCGAGAGCGATGTTTGCTTGTTTTGGAGTTCTTCTTCTGCTTCTTCTTCGATCAGGGGATAGGTTCCAGGTCGGCAGCCTGGGCTAGCAGGGTGGATGTTGTTTGAGTTTCTGTCTGTGTTTCATCCGTAGTCGGATGGTGCTCTTATGTAAGATGATGTTGTATTCGTGTGGCGTTGTATGCCTTCTTGTATGTATCCCCATCTATTATGTAATGTTGATGTAATGATATCCACCTTGCAAAAGCGTTTCAATATGCGGGTCTATCCTTGGTGGGACCTTCGAGTTCCTCTTGGATAGGGTCGCATATTGGGCGTGACAATGAACTATTGTCTTTCACATCTTGACTCTCATTTATAACTACATTATGCTTGTGTTATTTACGTTAGCTTGCTGTTATGTTATGTAGTTGTATGCTTATGTGTTTATTATTTGCTTCGAATAGAATTCCCGGAGTGCGAAGTGAAGGAAATATGCCCTAGAGGCAATAATAAAGTTATTATTTATTTCCTTATATCATGATAAATGTTTATTATTCATGCTAGAATTGTATTAACCGGAAACATAATACATGTGTGAATACATAGACAAACATAGTGTCACTAGTATGCCTCTACTTGACTAGCTCATTAATCAAAGATGGTTATGTTTCCAGACCATAGACATGAATTGTCATTTGATTAACGGGATCACATCATTAGGAGAATGATGTTATTGACTTGACCCATTTCATTAGCTTAGCACTTGATCGTTTAGTATGTTGCTATTGCTTTCTTCATGAATTATACATGTTCCTACAACTATGAGATTATGCAACTCCCATGTACCGAAGGAACACTTTGTGTGCTACCAAACGTCACAACGTAACTGGGTGATTATAAAGGAGCTCTACAGGTGTCTCGAAAGGTACATGTTGAGTTGGCGTATTTCGAGATTAGGTTTTGTCACCCAGATTGTCGGAGAGGTATCTCTGGGCCCTCTCGGTAATGCACATCACTATAAGCCTTGCAAGCAATGTAGCTAATGAGTTAGTTACAGAATGATGTATTACATAACGAGTAAAAAGACTTGCCGGTAACGAGGTTGAACTAGGTATTGAGATACCGACGATCAAATCTCGGGCAAGTAACATATCGATGACAAAGGGAACAACGTATGTTGTTATGCGGTTTGACCGATAAAGATCTTCATAGAATATGTAGGAGCCAATATGAGCATCCAGGTTCCGCTATTGGTTATTGACTGGAGACGTGTCTCGGTCATGTCTACATAGTTCTCGAACCCGTAGGGTCTGCACGCTTAAAGTTTCGATGACGGTTATATTATGAGTTTATGAGTTTTGATGTATCAAAGGTAGTTCTGAGTCCTGGATGTGATCACAGACATGACGAGGAGTCTTGAAATGGTCGAGACATGAAGATTGATATATTGGAAGCCAATATTTGGATATCAGAAGTGTTCCGGATGAAATCGGGATTTTACCGGAGTACCATGATTTTACCGGAGTACCGTGGGGTTACCGGAACCCCCCGGGGGCTTAAAGGGCCATAGTGTTGGGAAACATAGAAATTTCAAAAAAATTCCTACGCACACGCAAGATCATGGTGATGCATAGCAACGAGAGGGGAGAGTGTTGTCTACATACCCTCGTAGACCGAAGCGGAGGCTTTGACGCAACGTAGAGGAAGTAGTCGTACGTCCTCCCGGTCCAACCGATCCAAGCACCGTTACTCCTGCACCTCCGAGTTCTTGACACACGTACAGCTCGATGACGCACCCCGATCTCCGATCCAGCAGAGGCGCGGGGAGGAGTTCCGTCAGCACGACGGCGTGGTGACGATCTTGATGTTCTCCTGTCACTGGGCTTCGCCTAAGCACCGCTACAATATGACCGAGGTGTAATATCGTGGAGGGGGGCACCGCACACGGCTAAGGAACGATCTCAATGATCAACTTGTGTGTCTAGGGTGCCCCCCCGCCCCCGTATATAAAGGAGGGAGGGAGGAGGAGGCCGGCCTAGGGAGGAGGCGCGCCATAGGGGGGGCAAACCTACTCCAAGTAGGTTTGGCCCCCCTTTCCTATTAGGAGTAGGAGAAGGAAGGAAGAGGGGGGAGGAGAGAAGGAAAGGGGGGCCGGGCCCCCTCCCAATTCGGATTGGGCTTGGGGGGGCGCCCCCTCCCTTGCTCCTTCTCCCTCCCTTCCACTAAGGCCCAATAAGGCCCATATACTTACCGGGGGGTTCCGGTAACCTCCCGGAACTCCGGTATATTTCCAATCTCACCCGGAACCTTTCCGGTGTCCAAATATATCCGTCCAATATATCAATCTTTATGTCTCGACCATTTCGAGACTCCTCGTCATGTCCGTGATCACATCCGGGACTCCGAACAACCTTCGGTACATCAAAATACATAAACTCATAATATAACTGTCATCGAAACCTTAAGCGTGCGGAACCTACGGTTCAAGAACAATGTAGACATGACCGAGACACGTCTCCGGTCAATAACCAATAGCAGGACCTGGATGCCCATATTGGTTCCTACATATTCTACGAAGATCTTTATCGGTCAAACCGCATAACAACATACGTTGTTCCCTTTGTCATCGGTATGTTACTTGCCCGAGATTCGATCGTCGGTATCCAATACCTAGTTCAATCTCGTTACCGGCAAGTCTCTTTACTCGTTCCGTAATACATCATCTCGCAACTAACTCATTAGTTGAAATGCTTGCAAGGCTTAAGTGATGTGCATTACCGAGAGGGCCCAGAGATACCTCTCCGACATTCGGAGTGACAAATCCTAATCTCGAAATACGCCAACTCAACAAGTACCTTCGGAGACACCTGTAGAGCACCTTTATAATCACCCAGTTACGTTGTGACGTTTGGTAGCACACAAAGTGTTCCTCCGGTAAACGGGAGTTGCATAATCTCATAGTCATAGGAACATGTATAAGTCATGAAGGAAGCAATAGCAACATACTAAACGATCGGGTGCTAAGCTAACGGAATGGGTCATGTCAATCAGATCATTCAACTAATGATGTGACCTTGTTAATCAAATAACAACTCCTTGTTCATGGTTAGGAAACATAACCATCTTTGATTAACAAGCTAGTCAAGTAGAGGCATACTAGTGACACTCTGTTTGTCTATATATTCACACATGTATTATGTTTCCGGTTAATACAATTCTAGCATGAATAATAAACATTTATCATGATATGAGGAAATAAATAATAACTTTATTATTGCCTCTAGGGCATATTTCCTTCAGTCTCCCACTTGCACTAGAGTCAATAATCTAGATTACACAGTAATGATTCTAACACCCATGGAGTCTTGGTGTTGATCATGTTTTGCTCGTGGAAGAGGCTTAGTCAACGGGTCTGCATCATTCAGATCCGTATGTATCTTGCAAATCTCTATGTCTCCCACCTGGACTAGATCCCGGATGGAATTGAAGCGTCTCTTGATGTGCTTGGTTCTCTTGTGAAATCTGGATTCCTTCGCTAAGGCAATCGCTCTAGTATTGTCACAAAAGATTTTCATTGGACCCGATGCACTAGGTATGACACCTAGATCAAATATGAACTCCTTCATCCAGACTCCTTCATTGGCTGCTTCCGAAGCAGCTATGTATTCCGCTTCACACGTAGATCCCGCCACGACGCTTTGCTTTGAACTGCACCAACTGACAGCTCCACCGTTTAATGTAAACACGTATCCGGTTTGCGATTTAGAATCGTCCGGATCAGTGTCAAAGCTTGCATCAACGTAACCATTTACGATGAGCTCTTTGTCACCTCCATATACGAGAAACATATCCTTAGTCCTTTTCAGGTATTTCAGGATGTTCTTGACCGCTGTCCAGTGATCCACTCCTGGATTACTTTGGTACCTCCCTGCTAGACTTATAGCAAGGCACACATCAGGTCTGGTACACAGCATTGCATACATGATAGAGCCTATGACTGAAGCATAGGGAACACTTTTCATTTTCTCTCTATCTTCTGCAGTGGTCGGGCTTTGAGTCTTACTCAACTTCACACCTTGCAATACAGGCAAGAACCCTTTCTTTGCTTGATCCATTTTGAACTTCTTCAAAACTTTGTCAAGGTATGTGCTTTGTGAAAGTCCAATTAAGCGTCTTGATCTATCTCTATAGATCTTAATGCCCAATATGTAAGCAGCTTCACCGAGGTCTTTCATTGAAAAACTTTTATTCAAGTATCCCTTTATGCTATCCAGAAATTCTATATCATTTCCAATCAATAATATGTCATCCACATATAATATTAGAAATGCTACAGAGCTCCCACTCACTTTCTTGTAAATACAGGCTTCTCCAAAAGTCTGTATAAAACCAAATGCTTTGATCACACTATCAAAATGTTTATTCCAACTCCGAGAGGCTTGCACCAGTCCATAAATGGATCGCTGGAGCTTGCACACTTTGTTAGCTCCCTTTGGATCGATAAAACCTTCTGGTTGCATCATATACAACTCTTCTTCCAGAAATCCATTCAGGAATGCAGTTTTTACATCCATTTGCCAAATTTCATAATCATAAAATGCGGCAATTGCTAACATGATTCGGACAGACTTAAGCATCGCTACGGGTGAGAAGGTCTCATCGTAGTCAACCCCTTGAACTTGTCGAAAACCTTTTGCAACAAGTCGAGCTTTGTAGACAGTAACATTACCGTCAGTGTCAGTCTTCTTCTTGAAGATCCATTTATTCTTAATTGCTTGCCGACCATCGGGCAAGTCAACCAAAGTCCATACTTTGTTCTCATACATGGATCCCATCTCAGATTTCATGGCTTCAAGCCATTTTGCGGAATCTGGGCTCACCATCGCTTCTTCATAGTTCGTAGGTTCATCATGATCTAGTAGCATGACTTCCAGAATAGGATTACCGTACCACTCTGGTGCGGATCTTACTCTGCTCGACCTACGAGGTTCTGTATTAACTTGATCTGAAGTTCTATGATTATCATCATCAACTTCCTCACTAGTTGGTTTTGACGTCACAGAAACCGGTTCCTGTGATGTATTATTTTCCAACAAGGGAGTAGGTACAGTTACCTCATCAAGTTCTACTTTCCTCCCACTCACTTCTTTCGAGAGAAACTCCTTCTCTAGAAAGGATCCATTCTTAGCAACGAATGTCTAGCCCTCGGATCTATGATAGAAGGTGTACCCAACTGTCTCCTTTGGGTATCCTATGAAGACACATTTCTCCGATTTGGGTTCGAGCTTATCAGGTTGAAGCTTTTTCACATAAGCATCACAGCCCCAAACTTTAAGAAACGACAACTTTGGTTTCTTGCCAAACCATAGTTCATAAGGTGTCGTCTCAACGGATTTCGACGGTGCCCTATTTAACGTGAATGTGGCCGTCTCTAAAGCATAACCCCAAAATGATAGCGGTAAATTTGTAAGAGACATCATAGATCGCACCATATCAAGTAAAGTACAATTACGACGTTCGGACACACCATTACGCTGTGGTGTTCCGGGTGGCGTGAGTTGTGAAACTATTCCACATTGTTTTAAGTGTAGACCAAACTCGTAACTCAAATATTCTCCTCCACGATCAGATCGTAGAAACTTTATTTTCTTGTTACGATGACTTTCAACTTCACTCTGAAATTCTTTGAACTTTTCAAATGTTTCAGACTTATGCTTCATTAAGTAGATATACCCATATCTACTTAAATCATCTGTGAAGGTGAGAAAATAACGATATCCGCCACGAGCCTCAACATTCATCGGACCACATACATCTGTATGTATGATTTTCAACAAATCTGTTGCTCTCTCCATAATACCGGAGAACAGTGTTTTGGTCATCTTGCCCATGAGGCACGGTTCGCAAGTACCAAGTGATTCATAATCAAGAGGTTCCAAAAGTCCATCAGTATGGAGTTTCTTCATGCGCTTTACACCGATATGACCTAAACGGCAGTGCCACAAATAAGTTGCACTATCATTATCAACTCTGCATCTTTTGGTTTCAACACTATGAATATGTGTATCACTACTATCGAGATTCATCAAAAATAGACCACTCTTCAAGGGTGCATGACCATAAAAGATATTACTCATATAAATAGAACAACCATTATTCTCTGATTTAAATGAATAACCGTCTTGCATCAAACAAGATCCAGATATAATGTTCATGCTCAACGCTGGCACCAAATAACAATTATTTAGGTCTAATACTAATCCCGAAGGTAGATGTAGAGGTAGCGTGCCGACCGCGATCACATCGACTTTGGAACCGTTTCCCACGCGCATCGTCACCTCGTCCTTTGCCAGTGTTCGCTTAATCCGTAGTCCCTGTTTCGAGTTGCAAATATTAGCAACAGAACCAGTATCAAATATCCAGGTGCTACTGCGAGCTCTAGTAAGGTACACATCAATAACATGTATATCACATATACCTTTGTTCACCTTGCCATCCTTCTTATCCGCCAAATACTTGGGGTAGTTCCGCTTCCAGTGACCAGTCTGCTTGCAGTAGAAGCACTCAGTTTCAGGATTAGGTCCAGACTTGGGTTTCTTCTCTTGAGCAGCAACTTGTTTGCTGTTCTTCTTGAAGTTCCCCTTCTTCTTCCCTTTGCCCTTTTTCTTGAAACTAGTGGTCTTGTTAACAATCAACACTTGATGCTCCTTCTTGATTTCTACCTCCGCAGCCTTTAGCATTGCGAAGAGCTCGGGAATCGTCTTATCCATCCCTTGCATATTATAGTTCATCACGAAGCTCTTGTAGCTTGGTGGAAGTGATTGGAGAATTCTATCAATGACGCTATCATCCGGAAGAGTAACTCCCAGTTGAATCAAGCGATTACAATACCCAGACATCTTGAGTATGTGCTCACTGACAGAACTATTCTCCTCCATCTTGCAGCTATAGAACTTATTGGAGACTTCATATCTCTCAATCCGGGCATTCTTCTGGAATATTAACTTCAACTCCTGGAACATCTCATATGCTCTATGACGTTCAAAACGTCGTTGAAGTCCCGGTTCTAAGCCGTAAAGCATGGCACATTGAACTATCGAGTAGTCATCAGCTTTGCTCTGCCAGACGTTCTTAACGTCGTCAATTGCATCAGCAGCAGGCCTGGCACTCAGCGGTGCTTCCAGGACGTAATTTTTCTGTGCAGCAATGAGGATAATCCTCAAGTTACGGACCCAGTCCGCGTAGTTGCTACCATCATCTTTCAACTTAGCTTTCTCAAGGAACGCATTAAAATTCAACGGAACAACAGCACGGGCCATCTATCTACAATCAACATAGACAAGCAAGGTACTATCAGGTACTAAGTTCATGATAAATTTAAGATCAATTAATCATATTACTAAAGAACTCCCACTTAGATAGACATCTCTCTAGTCATCTAAGTGATCACGTGATCCAAATCAACTAAACCATAACCGATCATCACGTGATATGGAGTAGTTTTCAATGGTGAACATCTTATGTTGATCATATCTACTATATGATTCACGCTCGACCTTTCGGTCTCCGTATTCCGAGGCCATATCTGCATATGCTAGGCTCGTCAAGTTTAACCTGAGTATTCTGCGTGTGCAAAAACTGGCTTGCACCCGTTGTAGATGGACGTAGAGCTTATCACACCCGATCATCACGTGGTGTCTGGGCACGACGAACTTTGGCAATGGTGCATACTCAGGGAGAACACTTCTTGATAATTTTTAGTGAGAGATCATCTTAAAATGCTACCGTCAATCAAAGCAAGATAATATGCATAAAGGATAAACATCACATGCAATCAATATAAGTGATATGATATGGCCATCATCATCTTGTGCTTATGATCTCCATCTCCGAAGCACCATCATGATCACCATCGTCACCGGCGCGACACCTTGATCTCCATCGTACCATCGTTGTCGTTTACGCCATCTATTGCTTCTACGACTATCACTACCGCTTAGTGATAAAGTAAAGCAATTTACAGGGCGTTTGCATTTCATACAATAAAGCGACAACTATATGGCTCCTGCCAGTTGCCGATAACTTCGGTTACAAAACATGATCATCTCATACAATAAAATATAGCATCATGTCTTGGCCATATCACATCACAACATGCCCTGCAAAAACAAGTTAGACGTCCTCTACTTTGTTGTTGCAAGTTTTACGTGGCTGCTACGGGCTTAAGCAAGAACAAATCTCACCTACGCATCAAAACCACAACGATAGTTTGTCAAGTTGATGCTGTTTTAACCTTCGCAAGGACCGGGCGTAGCCACACTCGGTTCAACTAAAGTTGGAGAAACTGACACCCGCTAGTCACCTGTGTGCAAAGCACGGCGGTAAAACCAGTCTCGCGTAAGCGTACGCGTAATGTCGGTCCGGGCCGCTTCATCCAACAATACCGCCGAACCAAAGTATGACATGCTGGTAAGCAGTATGACTTATATCGCCCACAACTCACTTGTGTTCTACTCGTGCATATAACATCAAACCATAAAAACCTAGGCTCGGATGCCACTGTTGGGAAATGTAGAAATTTCAAAAAAATTCCTACGCACACGCAAGATCATGGTGATGCATAGCAACGAGAGGGGAGAGTGTTGTCTACGTACCCTCGTAGACCGAAGCGGAAGCGTTGACGCAACGTAGAGGAAGTAGTCGTACGTCCTCCCGGTCCAACCGATCCAAGCACCGTTACTCCGGCACCTCCGAGTTCTTGACACACGTACAGCTCGATGACGCACCCCGATCTCCGATCCAGCAGAGGCGCGGGGAGGAGTTCCGTCAGCACGACGGCGTGGTGACGATCTTGATGTTCTCCTGTCGCAGGGCTTCGCCTAAGCACCGCTACAATATGACCGAGGTGTAATATCGTGGAGGGGGGCACCGCACACGGCTAAGGAATGATCTCAATGATCAACTTGTGTGTCTAGGGTGCCCCCCCGCCCCCGTATATAAAGGAGGGAGGGAGGAGGAGGCCGGCCTAGGGAGGAGGCGCGCCATAGGGGGGCAAACCTACTCCAAGTAGGTTTGGCCCCCCTTTCCTATTAGGAGTAGGAGAAGGAAGGAAGAGGGGGGGAGAGAAGGAAAGGGGGGGCCGGCCCCCCTCCCAATTCGGATTGGGCTTGGGGGGGGCGCCCCCTCCCTTGCTCCTTCTCCCTCCCTTCCACTAAGGCCCAATAACGCCCATATACTTACCGGGGGGTTCCGGTAACCTCCCGGAACTCCGGTATATTTCCAGTCTCACCCGGAACCTTTCCGGTGTCCAAATATATCCGTCCAATATATCAATCTTTATGTCTCGACCATTTCGAGACTCCTCGTCATGTCCGTGATCACATCCGGGACTCCGAACAACCTTCGGTACATCAAAATACATAAACTCATAATATAACTGTCATCGAAACCTTAAGCGTGCGGACCCTACGGTTCGAGAAGAGGAGAGGCGGCTAGGGCAGGGCCGCGCGCCCCTCCCCCTTGTCCGAATAGGACAAGGAGAGGGGGGCGGCGCTGATGTCTACTACACAACCTTCTTCTTGTAGACGTTGTTGGGCCTGCAAGTGCACAGGTTTGTAGGACAGTAGCAAATTTCCCTCAAGTGGATGACCTAAGGTTTACCAATCCGTAGGAGGCGTAGGATGAAGATGGTCTCTCTCAAGCAACCCTGCAACCAAATAACAAAGAGTCTCTTGTGTCCCCAACACACCCAATACAATGGTAAATTGTATAGGTGCACTAGCTCGGCGAAGAGATGGTGATACAAGTGCAAAATAGATAGTAAATATAGGTTTTTGTAATCTGAAATAATAAAAACAGCAAGGTAACTAATGATAAAAGTGAGCATAAACGGTATTGCAATGATAGGAAACAAGGCCTAGGGTTCATACTTTCACTAGTGCAAGTACTCTCAACAATAATAACATAGATAGATCATATAACAATCCCTCAACATGCAACAAAGAGTCACTCCAAAGCCACTAATAGCAGAGAACAAACGTAGAGATTATGGTAGGGTACGAAACCACCTCAAAGTTATTCTTTCGGATCGATCTATAAAAGAGTTCGTACTAGAATAACACCTTAAGACACAAATCAACCAAAACCCTAATGTCACCTAGATACTCCATTGTCACCACAAGTATCCATGGGCATGATTATACGATATGCATCACACAATCTCAGATTCATCCAACCAACACAAAAGTACTTCAAAGAGTGCCCCAAAGTTTCTACCGGAGTGTCAAGAACGTGTGCCAACCCCTATGCATAGGTTCATGGGCGGAACCCACAAGTTGGTCACCAAAACATACATCAAGTGGCACGTGATATCCCATTGTCACCACAGATAAACACAGCAAGACATACATCAAGTGTTCTCAAATAAAGACTCAATCCGATAAGATAACTTCAAGAGGGAAACTCAATTCATCACAAGAGAGTAGAGGGGGAGAAACATCATAAGATCCAACTATAATAGCAAAGCTCGCGATACATCAAGATCGTGCCATAGAGAGAACACGAGAGAGAGAGAGAGAGATCAAACACATAGCTACTGGTACATACCCTCAGCCCCGAGGGTGAACTACTCCCTCCTCGTCATGGATAGCGTCGGGATGATGAAGATGGCCACCGGTGATGGGTTCCCCCTCCGGCAGGGTGCCGGAACGGACTCCCGAGAGGTCCTTGGTGGCTACAGAGGCTTGCGGCGGCGGAACTCCCGATCTATCTTGATTTTCGATGGTTTTAGGGTAAGTAGGCTTATATAGGCGAAAGAAGTCGGTCGGGAGGTGCTCCAGGGGCCCACGAGACACGGGGCCACCACCAGTAGGGGGGCGCGGCCTCCTATCTTGTGGCCTCCTTGAGGATCCTCTGACGTGGACTCCAAGTCTCCAGGATCATATTCTTCCAAAAAATCATGCTGCCGAAGGTTTCATTCCGTTTGGACTCCGTTTGATATTCCTTTTCTTCGAAATACTGAAACAGGCAATAAAACAGCAATATGGGTTGGGCCTCCGGTTAGTAGGTTAGTCCCAAAAATGATATAAAAGTGTATAATAAAGCCCATAAACATCCAAAAGGGGTAATATAATAGCATGGAACAATCAAAAATTATAGATACATTGGAGACGTATCAGGCGCCCCCCTTTCCTTCCTCTCTCTCCCTCCTCTTTCCCCCCTTCTCCTAATCCAACAAGGAAGGGAGGGAGTCCTACTCCCGGTGGGAGTAGGACTCCTCCTGGCGCGCCTCCTCCTGGCCGGCCGCACATCCCCCCCTTGCTCCTTTATATACGGAGGCAGGGGGCACCCTAGACACAACAACAATAGATCATTGATCTCTTAGTCGTGTGCGGTGCCCCCCTGCACCATAGTCCTCCTCGATAATATTGTAGCAGTGCTTAGGAGAAGCCCTGTGACGGTAGAACATCATCATCGTCACCACGCCGTCGTGCTGACGGAACTCTCCCTCGACACTCGGCTGGATCGGAGTTCGAGGGACGTCATCGAGCTGAACGTGTGCTAGAACTCGGAGGTGCCGTACTTTCGGTGCTTGATCGGTCGGGCCGTGAAGACGTACGACTACATCAACCGCGTTGTTCTAACGCTTCCGCTTTCGGTCTATGAGGGTACATGGAAAACACTCTCCCCTCTCATTGCTATGCATCACCATGATCTTGCGTGTGCATAGGAATTTTTTTGAAATTCCTACGTTCCCAACAGTGGCATCCGAGCCTGGTTTTATGCGTAGATGTTATATGCACGAGTAGAACACAAGTGGTTGTGAGCGATACAAGTCATACTGCTTACCAGCATATCATACTTTGGTTTAGTGGTATTGTTGGATGAAGCGGCCTGGACCGACATTACGCATACGCTTATGCGAGACTGGTTCTACCGACGTGCTTTGCACATAGGTGGCTGGCGGGTGTCAGTTTCTCCAACTTTAGTTGAACCAAGTGTGGCTACGCCCGGTCCTTGAGAAGGTTAAAACAGCACTAACTTGACGAACTATCATTGTGGTTTTGATGCGTAGGTAAGAACGGTTCTTGCTCAGCCTGTAGCGGCCACGTAAAACTTGCAACAACAAAGTAGAGGACGTCTAACTTGTTTTTGCAGGGCATGTTGTGATGTGATATGGTCAAGACGTGATGCTATATTTTATTGTATGAGATGATCATGTTTTGTAACCGAGTTATCGGCAACTGGCAGGAGCCATATGGTTGTCGCTTTATTGTATGCAATGCAAACGACCTGTAATTGCTTTACTTTATCACTAAGCGGTAGCGATAGTCGTAGAAGCAATAGGTGGCGAAACGACAACGATGCTATGATGGAGTTCAAGGTGTCGCGCTGGTGACGATGGTGATCACAACGGTGCTTCGGAGATGGAGATCACAAGCACAAGATGATGATGGCCATATCATATCACTTATATTGATTGCATGTGATATTTATCCTTTATGCATCTTATTTTGCTTTGATTGACGGTAGCATTATAAGATGATCTCTCACTAAATTTCAAGGTATAAGTGTTCTCCCTGAGTATGCACCGTTGCGAAAGTTCTTCGTGCTGAGACACCACGTGATGATCGGGTGTGATAGGTTCTACGTTCAAATACAACGGGTGCAAAACAGTTGCTCACGCAGAATACTCAGGTTAAACTTGACGAGCCTAGCATATACAGATATGGCCTCGGAACACTAAGACCGAAAGGTCGAACGTGAATCATATAGTAGACATTATCAACATAGTGATGTTCACCATTGAAAACTACTCCATCTCACGTGATGATCGGAAATGGTTTAGTTGATTTGGATCACGTGATCACTTAGATGATTAGAGGATGTCTATCTAAGTGGGAGTTATTTAGTAATATGATTAATTGAACTTAAATTTATCATGAACTTAGTACCTGATAGTATTTTGCTTGTCTATGTTTGTTGTAGATAGATGGCCCGTGTTGTTGTTCCGTTGAATTTTAATGCATTCTTTGAGAAAGCTAAGTTGAAAGATGATGGTAGCAATTACACGGACTGGGTCCGTAACATGAGGATTATCCTCATTACTGCACAAAAGAATTACGTCCTGGAAGCACCGCTGGGTGCCAGGCGTGCTGCAGATGCAACTAACGATGTTAAGAACGTCTGGCAGAGCAAAGCTGATGACTACTCGATAGTTTAGTGTGCCATGCTTTACGGCTTAGAACCGGGACTTCAGCGATGTTTTGAACGTCATGGGGCATATGAGATGTTCCAGGAGTTGAAGTTAATATTTCAAGCAAATGCCCGAATTGAGAGATATGAAGTCTCCAATAAGTTCTATAGCTGCAAGATGGAAGAGAATAGTTCTGTCAGTGAACATATACTCAAAATGTCTGGGTATAATAATCACTTGATTCAACTGGGAGTTAATCTTCCTGATGATAGTGTCATTGACAGAATTCTTCAATCACTGTCACCAAGCTACAAGAGCTTCGTGATGAACTATAATATGCAAGGGATGGACAAGAATATTCCCGAGCTCTTCGCAATGCTAAAAGTTGCGGATGTAGAAATCAAAAAGGAGCATCAAGTATTGATGGTCAATAAGACCACCAGTTTCAAGAAAAAGGGTAAAGGGAAGAAGAAGGGGAACTTCAAGAAGAACGGCAAACAAGTTGCTGCTCAAGAGAAGAAACCCAAATCTGGACCTAAGCCTGAGATTGAGTGCTTCTACTGCAAGCAGACTGGTCACTGGAAGCGAAACTGCCCCAAGTATTTGGCGGATAAGAAGGATGGCAAGGTGAACAAAGGTATATGTGATATACATGTTATTGATGTGTACCTTACTAATGCTCGTAGTAGCACCTGGGTATCTGATACTGGTTCTGTTGCTAATATTTGCAACTCGAAACAGGGACTACGGATTAAGCGAAGATTGGCTAAGGATGAGGTGACGATGCGCGTGGGAAATGGTTCCAAAGTCGATGTGATCGCGGTCGGCACGCTACCTCTACATCTACCTTCGGGATTAGTTTTAGACCTGAATAATTGTTATTTGGTGCCAGCGTTGAGCATGAACATTATATCTGGATCTTGTTTGATGCAAGACGGTTATTCATTTAAATCAAAGAATAATGGCTGTTCTATTTATATGAGTAATATCTTTTATGGTCATGCACCCTTGAACAGTGGTCTATTTTTATTAAATCTCGATAATAGTGATATACATATTCATAGTGTTGCCAAAAGAAGCAGAGTTGATAATGACAGTGCAACTTATTTCTGGCACTGCCATTTGTGTCATATTGGTGTAAAGCGCATGAAGAAACTCCATACTGATGGACTTCTGGAATCACTTCATTATGAATCACATGGTACTTGTGAACCGTGCCTTATGGGCAAGATGACTAAAACGCCGTTCTCTGGAACTATGGAGCGAGCAACTGATTTGTTGGAAATCATACATACTGATGTGTGTGGTCCAATGAATATTGAGGCTCGCGGCGGGTATCATTATTTTCTCACCTTCACAAATGATTTGAACAGATATGGGTATATCTACTTAATGAAACATAAGTCTGAAACATTTGAAAAGTTCGAGGAATTTCAGAGTGAAGTTGAAAATCATCGTAACAAGAAAATAAAGTTTCTACGATCTGATAGTGGAGGAGAATATTTGAGTTACGAGTTTGGTTTACATTTGAAGTAATGCAAAATAGTTTCGCAACTCACGCCACCCGGAACACCACAACGTAATGGTGTGTCCGAACGTCGTAATCGTACTTTACTAGATATGGTGCGATCTATGACGTCTCTTACTGATTTACCGCTATCATTTTGGGGTTATGCTTTAGAGACGGCTGCATTCACATTAAATAGGGCACCATCAAAATCCGTTGAGACGATGCCTTATGAACTATGGTTTGACAAGAAACCAAAGTTGTCGTTTCTTAAAGTTTGGGGCTGCGATGCTTATGTGAAGAAACTTCAACCAGATAAGCTCAAACCCAAATCGGAGAAATGTGTCTTCATAGGATACCCAAAGGAAACTATTGGGTACACCTTCTATCACAGATCTGAAGGCAAGACTTTTGTTACTAAATTCAGATCATTTCTAGAGAAAGAATTTCTCTCGGAAGAAGTGAGTGGGAGGGAAGTAGAACTTGATGAGGTAACTGTACCTGCTCCCTTATTGGAAAATAGTTCATCACAGAAACCGGTTCCTGTGACAACTACACCAATTAGTGAGGAAGCTAATGATATTGATCATGAAACTTCAGATCAAGTTACTACCAAACCTCGTAGGTCAACTAGAGTAAGATCCACACCAGAGTGGTACGGTAATCCTATTCTGGAGGTCATGTTACTTGACCATGGCGAACCTACGAACTATGAGGAAGAGATGATGAGCCCAGATTCCGCAAAATGGTTTGAGGCCATGAAATCTGAGATGGGATCCATGTATGAGAACAAAGTATGGACTTTGGTTGACTTGCCCGATGATCGGCAAGCCATCGAGAATAAATGGATCTTCAAGAAGAAGACTGACGCTGATGGTAATGTGACTGTCTACAAAGCTCGACTTGTTGCAAAAGGTTTTCGACAAGTTCAAGGAGTTGACTACGATAAGACTTTCTCACCCGTAGCGATCCTTAAGTCTGTCCAAATCATGTTAGCAATTGCCGCATTTTATGATTATGAAATATGTCAAATGGATGTCAAAACTGCATTCCTGAATGGATTTCTGGAAGAAGAGTTGTATATGATGCAACCAGAAGGTTTTGTCGATCCAAAAGGTGCTAACAAAGTGTTCAAGCTCTAGCGATCCATTTATGGACTGGTGCAAGCCTCTCGGAGTTGGAATAAATATTTTGATAGTGTGATCAAAGCATATGGTTTTATATAGACTTTTGGAGAAGTCTGTATTTACAAGAAAGTGAGTGGGAGCTCTGTAGCATTTCTGATATTATATGTAGATGACATATTGTGGATTGGAAACGATATAGAATATCTGGATAGCATAAAAGGATACTTGAATATAAGTTTTTCAATGAAAGACCTCGGTGAAGCTGCTTACATATTGGGCATCAAGATCTGTAGAGATAGATCAAGACGCTTAAGTGGACTTTCACAAAGCCCATACCTTGGTAAAGTTTTGAAAAAGTTCAAAATGGATCAAGCAAAGAAAGGGTTCTTGCCTGTATTACAAGGTGTGAAGTTGAGTCAGACTCAATGCCCGACCACAACAGAAGATAGAGAGAAAATGAAAGATGTTCCCTATGCTTCAGCCATAGGCTCTATCATGTATGCAATGCTGTGTACCAGACCTGATGTATGCTTAGCAATAAGTTTAGCAGGGAGGTACCAAAGTAATCCAGGAGTGGATCACTGGACAGCGGTCAAGAATATCCTGAAATACCTGAAAAAGGACTAAGGATATGTTTCTCATTTATGGAGGTGACAAAGAGCTAGTCGTAAATGGTTACGTCGATGCAAGCTTTGACACTGATCCGGACGATTCTAAATCGCAAACCGGATACGTGTTTATATTGAACGGTGGAGCTGTCAGTTGGTGCAGTTCTAAACAAAGCGTTGTGGCGGGATCTACATGCGAAGCGGAGTACATAGCTGCTTCGGAAGCAGCAAATGAAGGAGTCTGGATGAAGGAGTTCATATCCGATCTAGGTGTCATACCTAGTGCATCGGGACCAATGAAGATCTTCTATGACAATAGTGGTGCAATTGCCTTGGCAAAGGAATCCAGATTTCACAAGAGGACCAAGCACATCAAGAGACGCTTCAATTCCATCCGGGACCAAGTCCAGGTGGGAAACATAGATATTTGCAAGATACATACGGATCTAAATGTTGCAGACCCGTTGACTAAGCCTCTTCCACGAGCAAAACATGATCAGCACCAAGGCCCATGGGTGTTAGAATCATTACTGTGTAATCTAGACTATTGACTCTAGTGCAAGTGGGAGACTGAAGGAAATATGCCCTAGAGGCAATAATAAATTTATTATTTATTCCCTTCTATCATGATAAATGTTTATTATTCATGCTAGAATTGTATTAACCGGAAACATAATACATGTGTGAATACATAGACAAACATAGTGTCACTAGTATGCCTCTACTTGACTAGCTCATTAATCAAAGATGGTTATATTTCCTGACCATAGACATGAGTTGTCATTTGATTAACGGGATCACATCATTAGGAGAATGATGTGATTGACTTGACCCACTCCGTTAGCTTAGCACTTGATCGTTTAGTATTTTGCTATTGCTTTCTTCATGACTTATACATGTTCCTACAACTATGAGATTATGCAATTCCCATTTACCGGAGGAACACTTTGTGTGCTACCAAATGTCACAACGTAACTGGGTGATTATAAAGGAGCTCTACAGGTGTCTCCAAAGGTACATGTTGAGTTGGCGTATTTCGAGATTAGGTTTTGTCACTCCGATTGTCGGAGAGGTATCTCTGGGCCCTCTCGGTAATGCACATCACTATAAGCCTTGCAAGCAATGTAGCTAATGAGTTAGTTACGGAATGATGTATTACATAACGAGTAAAAAGACTTGCTGGTAACGAGGTTGAACTAGGTATTGAGATACCGACGATCAAATCTCGGGCAAGTAACATACCAATGACAAAGGGAACAACGTATGTTGTTATGTGGTTTGACCGATAAAGATCTTCATAGAATATGTAGGAGCCACTATGAGCATCCATCTTCCGCTATTGGTTATTGACCGGAGTCGTGTCTCGGTCATGTCTACATAGTTCTCGAACCCGTAGGGTCCGCACGCTTAAAGTTTCGATGATGGTTATATTATGAGTTTATGAGTTTTGATGTACCGAAGGTTGTTCAGAGTCCTGGATGTGATCACGGACATGACGAGGAGTCTCGAAATGGTCGAGACATGAAGATTGATATATTGGAAGCCTATATTTGGATATCGGAAGTGTTCCGGGTGAAATCGGGATTTTACCGGAGTACCGAGGGGTTACCGGAACCCCCGGGGGCTTAATGGGCCTTAGTGGAGAAGAGGAGAGGCGGCTAGGGCAGGGCCGCGTGCCCCTCCCCCCTAGTCCGAATAGGACAAGGATAGGGGGCGGCGCCCCCCTTTCCTTCCTCTCTCTGCCTCCCCTTTCCCCCTTCTCCTAATCCAACAAGGAAGGGAGGGAGTCCTACTCCCGGTGGGAGTAGGACTCCTCCTGGTCGGCCGCACGTCCCCCCTTGCTCCTTTATATACGGGGGTAGGGGGCACCCTAGACACAACAACAATAGATCATTGATCTCTTAGCCGTGTGCGGTGCCCCCCTCCACCATAGTCCTCCTCGATAATATTGTAGCGGTGCTTAGGCGAAGCCCTGCGGCAGTAGAACATCATCATCGTCACCATGCCGTCGTGCTGACGGAACTCTCCCTCGACACTCGGCTGGATCGGAGTTCAAGGGACGTCATCGAGCTGAACATGTGCTAGAACTCGGAGGTGCCGTACTTTCGGTGCTTGATCATTCGGGCCGTGAAGACGTACGACTACATCAACCACGTTGTTCTAACACTTCCGCTTTCGGTCTACGAGGGTACGTGGACAACACTCTCCCCTCTCGTTGCTATGCATCACCATGTTCTTGCGTGTGCGTAGGATTTTTTTGAAATTACTACGTTCCCCAACACGAAGCTTGCTATCACGAGTCACTAGCTATCGAAGACCGTCAGCCAGGCAAGTCATTTGATCATGTTTTTACAATACCTATGGTTTGTTGCATTAGAATTATTCCTCCCCACCAAGCATGCAGTAGGAGAGTTCTAAGTTATGTTCTTGAGTAGTATCATGTGGTAGGTTGAACCCAATTCCCCTTGTTACCAATGCCCGGGATGATGTAGTTGATTGCTATGCTTTCGTAGACGGGGTTGGTTGAGTGATTCATAAGGGAGATGTGAGAGTCAAGATGATGACAACCCCATGACTTCAAGCTCAAGATAGACTTCAAATTCACTACTGTGTGGAGAACAGATGATGGGCACCCTGGAGCAACCAGCAGATGGTCGGGATGCATGGAGAAGCACCATGACATCTTGCGGAAAGCTTCACCCAGCCACGAAGAGACGGATGGATACACCTTGACCGGAAGCTTACCTATGCAGCCGCAAGCCATTATGGGCTCTAGCTTGGTCGACCCTAGGCGTGACTTGGCCGGACGGTGCTACAAGATGTAAAAGAACAGTAGGATTGGATGGGCACCGGAAGTGGCCCAGAGGAACTCTACGGAAGACCCTGTTTCGTTCGTCCCATCTTCAAACACCAGGTAGTGCGAGGACATAAAGGAGGGAACGATTATGAGGGTAAAGTGCACAAGACTCTGCAGAGTGAAAACCTAATCGATTAGTCGTGTCCCCGGTTACGGACATTTGAGCCTCTGGAATTGGAGTACTTCGAAAATCTCAACACCGAACATAATAAATTAATTGATGGGTTATTTAATAATTGGGAATGAGACATTGGTTTGCGGAACCATCTCAATAACAACCAACATTTAGTAGTAATTGCAAGCAAGTCCTTTGTTGTATAAAAAAATTGGCTTTTTCACAAAAAACATAAAATTTAGAGCCGCACTGCCAAATTGCATATAGTGTTAGTAATTTTATTGTTGTTCTCTCTTCATGACTTGCCGACATATTCAAAATGCTAACCTACACGGCCGCAATGTCTTATGTTGCAGAGGAGTTTTCCGACCAGGAGTGAGGCTACGATCCACGCTTGGCGATTGCCCTATGGAGTTGGATGGACTCGCTTATCGTCTATGCTTCCGTAGCTTTATTTAGTTTATTTCTCATGAGTTGGCCTTCAGTCGAATTTATTATGATGTAATAAAGACTCGATATGAGAATCGTGTAATAAATTCAGGTGTGACTGAACTTTGAATCTTTTCATCAATGTACTATGTGTGCCAGCATGATCTTGGGATGGTACAGCTATACAGAGACTTGACTGATTTCGGGTCGGGTCGTTACAGAGATGGTATTCAGAGCACACGCTGACCGTAGGACGTAACCCCTAGGATCGGAAATCCATAGGAAGAAACTATTTATTTTATGTCTATATTTTTCCATAATTCTCCCCTGTTCATTTCTGACTTCTCTCCGATTTCAACATTCTAGATGGCGGTGAAGTTCATCCCAGTTCTGCTCCTGGAGTTTTGCCAGCCAGATGAGACGATGCTTTTCGGCAGGAGGCTGGTCCAGATCACCAAGGAATCGAAGATTGCTCTGCCTTCTATCACCGGGACCCCTATCATGGCATTTCCAGAAGACCGTAGCTATATGATTAAGGTGCACATACCAGGGAGGACTTTCGGAAGCCTATCGGCGCCCGTTGACTTCCGGTTCACTACTCCCACTTGGATCCTCAGGAGAGACATAGCAGTTCATAGTCCACTTGGATGCATCCAGGAGGAATACAGATTACACCATGATTTCTCGCAGGATTGCAGATGGAGAGATCATCTGCACCATAGATGACGACCCCGTTCGCTCATATGTCCAAGACTTGGAGGCTCACATCAGGGCTCTAGAGATTTAGATGCGCAGGAGCTTGAAGACGGTCCATAAGTTACAGCTTCGTGAAATTGAACTGGAGGATGCAGCACGTGAAGCCCACTATGAGCATGAGGATGAAGTCAAGGATTTCATGGAGAGAGTCGACAAGCTGAAGATTGATGTTGCCGCATTGGAGGAGAAGATGGACAAGGGAGAAGACCTTTTTCCGAGTGGAGATGATGGACCCCTCGTGAGCAATGACCAGGATTATGAAGAGAGCTCCACCGAAGGAAGCCGCAAGAGGAGACGCCGCACCAGAGGACGCCGCACCGGAGGACGCAAGGATAATTGATGAAGACATTTAGTCGACCACCATGTTTTATTTTTATTTTTTGTCGATCAGTTAGGCCGTTATTTTCGATTAGTCATGAGATTTTGCAATCCGAGATTGAACTATGTTTGAGATGATTGTATAAATGATTGGTGTGATAATGATTGTTGCATTCATATGGGTAGTGCTATTTCTTTTAGACCCTTGTTCTATTCTAAATTTCTCATCCACTCCAAAACACCAGATGCCTTCGAGACGTGACCCCAGTTTCACCTTCCCGCCAGAGCTCACCCAGTTGATCCAGTAGCAGAATGCCTTAATGCAGATGCTCATCCAGAACCAAGGCAACAACAACAAGAACAACAATCCACCGCCACCACCCCTTGTCGACAACTTGACCCGTTTCCTAAGGCTGAATCCGCTGGTGTTCTCTAGCAGCACTGAGCCGATTGTGGCCGATGATTGTCTCCGCAAGGTCGGAAGGGAGTTAGCCACTGCTGGATGCACAGATGCAAAGAAGGTCCGCTTTGCCGCGCATCAGCTGGATGGACCCGCAGTATCGTGGTGGGAGAACTACACCGCCACTTATCCTCTCGCCACCATGACATGGGATCAGTTCCAGCAGGCCTTCTGCACCGCTCATGTCTCGGCTGGAGCCATGAGTCTGAAGAAGCGTGAGTCCCGCAACTTACATCAGGGGAATCGTATTGTGGGGCGGTACTTGGATGCGTTCAGCAAGTTAGCTCGCTATGCCCCAGATGATGTGGCCGCAGATGCCGCAAAACAGGAGAGGTTTCTCGAGGGACTCAATGATGAGCTGGGAATGCAGCTGATGGTGGCTACCTTCAACAACTACCAGGAGCTGGTAGACAAGGCCACCATACTTGAAGGCAAACAACAGCAGATTGATAGCCGCAAGCGGAAGTATGGCCAGGGGAAGTACAACTCCGGAGCTCAGCAGAAGCCCCGCTATGCCCCATACTCGGGAGGACACACCCATCACACCCATGGAGGACATAATCACGGAGGACATAACCATGAAGGGAATGGGAACAATCGCCACAACAACGACAACAACTTCAAGTTCGGCAATGGAGGCAATGACAACCAGCACCGTCCTGCTCCGGCTTAGAAGGATCCGAGTCACATCACCTGTTTCAAGTGGATCCGCGTCACATCACCTGTTTCAAGTGTCAGAAGACAGGACACTATGCCACCGACTGCCCGGTGGCCAAGCAGAGGAATGGGAACGGCAACGGCAATGGAAGCTCAATAAAGAAGTCCAACCCTTTTCCCCGTGCTCAGGTGAACCGTGGAGGACGTCTATGATCAGCCAGAAACTCTGGTTGGTAAGTTTTTATTAAATTCAAGTCTAGTATTGGTACTCTTTGATAACTAGAGTACCAATAAAGCATATGTGGTTCTCTTTGATAACGGCAATGGAAACAGGAGAAGTTTTTTAAATACAATTATCAAGCACAATAAAGCATATGTATTTTTAGTTTTAGCTCTCATAGTATTTCTCTGGATATTCTTATTTCCATAAAATCAATATATTTGGAATATATTGCAAATATTCCCGCAACAACGTGCTAGGCGTCATCTAGTTATCATAGTTAGTCGTGCATGTGTTGGCTGAAGCCTTTTTTCAAGTGTTGGAGAAGCTACTAATTCATGGATTATCATAGATATTCAACGGATTTCTATATCTAAATAGCTAATCCATACTAACATATTTCTCTCAACATGCAAGTGTGACACCTCATCAAGCAACATGCATTAGAAAAGACCCACCTCAACATTCAATGAGTCATAGAGAAAGGTTCATCTCAACACACAAACATGCATGATATATTTAATAAATATTTTACAAAAATACAATTATCAAACACAACAAAGCATATGTATTTTTTGTTTTAGCTCCCATATTATTTCTCCGAATTTTATTATTTCCATAAAATCAATATCTTCGGAATATATTGGAAATATTCCCGCAACAATGTACGGGGCATCATCTAGTTTTACAACACGTGACGTTGCAGAAAAAGTTACATAAAGAGACACGCAAAGGGGGAGGCGGATCCCTCGCGTGCGATCAGACGGCTGAAGACAAGCGTCTCCCCTGTTATTTCCTCTTGCTCACTGTTTCCCAAAGATAATAACCCATTGTAAACATATAACTTTTACCATCTCTAAATTACATGCAAAACTTAAAATAAAACTGTATTATCAACCATTGTAGATGCCCTTATTTCCTCTTGCTCGCCGTTTCCCAAAGTTCAGTTCAGTTGAGTTTGCAAATAAAACCGCCGCTGGTCTACCGGAGCAGTTTGCGATGCGAATACCCTCCGAGCTAGTTTACGATTTGAACTCCTCTTTCTGGACTGCAAACCCTTCCCCGTACGGTGAAAAAAGGAAGCTTCGCAGCAGGTTCCAAGGAAACGGGCGCGTAGCGAACGGCAATCCCGATCAACCCTGAAGCAAAGAGAGAGAATTACCACCACGTGACCTGACGGCACCCCACAAAATCCACCTGCGTCGGCAGACGCGACGTGAAACTCCAGTCCAGCCGCGGGTGCCGCCGTTGTAGGTGCCTCGCAGGACGCGCGCAGGCAGCAAAGAATATACTTGGCGGAGGCGAGGATAAGCCTTCCACTATGTATCTGGTGCCAAAACTCTGAAAAGTATGCCATATACATATGGATGTCAGATGAAAATAATTTAGCACCGCTCACACAATGTTGAAGAATGATTGAAACTCAGGCCCGCTCATATAAACTAGTATAAATCAGCCTTGGTCACCCCACCGCCAGTGTCCCTTCCTGGCTGTTGCATGGGCTGACATAGTTTACTTTATTGCATAGAAGGATTTGGCATCGGTGCAAGTAGATGCTCCGGTGCCCAGAAATTTTCATTTGGCATCGCTTGGGCAATGTAGGGCATCGGTGCCAAATACCCAAAAAGCAAATTTAGCACCGCTTTTGGCCTACATAGTGGAAGGCCTAAACCGTGAAACAGGCTGCTGGGATTACCAAGTAACTTTCGAATCCGATAAGTTTTGCTGATAATAACAACCGGCTGTGGCTTTTACTGCTGGGTAGGCCGGGGCCGGGGCCGGAGGGTGGGGCGCGCGGGGCACTGTTGGTGGTGCATGCCTCAGTGGCTCTCGCTGCTCTTGGCTTTATTTACTCCTTAAGAATCGTTCCCTACAGCTGACCTCCCCCTCCTCTCCCAGCTCCACGCCAATTAAACCCTACTTACTGCTACCAGCACTCCCCCTCTCGCCCCTCGCGTTATCTCCGCCCCCCTCGCGCAGCCCACGTACAAAACGAAACAAAAAAGCGCCGAGTAACGCACTGCCCCGCCGCGGATAGAGAATTGCGGTGCCTACCGCTCTCGCGGCGGCGATGGAGGCGACGGCGCCCGACTACTACGGCCGCGACAAGAAGGGCTCCGACCTCTTCGTCGTCGACGACCTCCTCGCGCTGCCGTGCGACGACGACGAGGAGGAGGAGGAAGGGGTGGGCGAGGCGCCGTTCCTGCCGGCCAACTCCGCCTCCGCCGCCGCCGTCGTCGTCAAGCAGGAGGCCGGGTTCGGGAACGCGTCGGCCGACTCGTCCACCGTCACGGCCCTCGACAGCTGCAGCAACTCCTTCTCCGGCCTCGCCGACGGCGACTTCTCCGGCGGCCTCTGCGAGCCGGTAAATTCTCCATCCATCCTTGTGTTGGCATCATCAATTGTTCGTCGGAATTCTTCTCCGCTAATTAACTGAACGACTTTACGTTTTTTCCGTCCTTATTAATTTGTTCCATTTACACCAGGGAATTCCATGGAAAATTGCATATAGGAGTACTAACGGATATTTAAGACTGATTTCACAATATATATTCCGCAATTAAACCACTCCAAAAAATATCCTCCACAATCTCGCATGAATGTGGTTTTCTCTCGCACAGAGAGTAACCGAAATAGGAAACAGCTGCCACGCGTAAGTGGCACTGCGCACTACCAAAAATAGCAGCTTTCGCGTTCAGCGCTAGCTGGACGCTTCCATATACGCACAAGAATTCGAGCGGCTTTCCAAGTTTTTAGCTTAATAATTATAGACTTCTCAAAACGAAGCAAACTCACGCGCATGCATGAGCTGTTGCTAACTAAACTTGATGTGAATTGTGCGCAGTACGATCAGCTGGCGGAGCTGGAATGGCTGTCCAACTACATGGGCGAGGGCGAGGAGAGCTTCGCCACCGAGGACCTACACAAGCTGCAGCTCATCTCCGGCATCCCCTCCGGGGGCTTCCCCTCGGCGAACGGGCCACCTGCTCCGGCTGCCACGGCGCAGCCCGGCGTGTTCCTGCCGGAGGGCCCCGTCCCCGCCAAGGCCCGTAGCAAGCGCTCCCGCGTTGCGCCGGGCAACTGGTCGTCCCGCCTGCTCGTTCTCCCGCCGGCCCCGGCCTCCCCGCCGTCCCCGGCGTCCATGGCCATCTCGCCGGCAGAGTCTGGCGTCTCAGCCCAGGCATTCCATGTCAAGAAGCCCTCCAAGCCGGCAAAGAAGAAGGAGGTGCCGCCGCAGGTGCAGGCGCAGGCTCAGGCTCAGTCGGTGAGCGCGCCCACAGCGCCGTCGGGCGTCACGGCGGCGGCCAACGAAGGTCGGCGGTGCCTGCACTGCGAGACGGACAAGACGCCGCAGTGGAGGACGGGGCCCATGGGCCCCAAGACGCTGTGCAACGCGTGCGGGGTGCGCTACAAGTCGGGCCGGCTGGTGCCGGAGTACCGCCCTGCCGCGAGCCCGACGTTCGTGACGTCGAGGCACTCCAACTCCCACCGCAAGGTGCTGGAGCTCCGCCGCCAGAGGGAGATGCACCACTACCACCAGCCGTCGCAGCTCCAGCAGCACGCGGTCGCCGGCGGCGTCGGAAGGATAATGCACATGGAGAGCCACCTGCTGTTCGACGGGCCGGCGGCGCCGCCCATCCTCGGCGGCGGCGACGACTTCTTGATCCACCACCGCCTAGGGACGGCAGACTACCGGCAGCAGCTCATCTAGACGAGTCGTCAGTCTATTAGAACTGAATCAGTTTAGCCCAGGAATAATAATTAAAAGCAGCTAAAACCCCAAGAGCCGGAAATATCGGAAGAACTGCAAATGTTTGCTTATTAGGAGTTATATTTTCCCAGTTTTCTCTACCCCGTTTGGTTAGCCTGTGTGTTTTTTGTTCAGCTCGAAATTTTCGTGTCGATTTAGTTTGTGATCCTGCCCAGTTTCCCGGCCGCTTGATTAGTTCACTCCTAATTACTACCCCTCAGAAACTAATTCTAGGCAGTTGAGTCCTTTTATTTCTTAGCATTTTGTAATACAAATACTTTTCATTTCGACTTTTGCTTCTTTTTCTGCGGCTAGCTAGAATATGAAAACAAGCTTTTCGGCCAATTGTTCGATCGAGATAACTCCCATTCATGCATCCAATAGATAGCTTTGGCATGGTATGAGTGTGATGCGCAAGGATGAATCTCATGGCTCCTCCCTCCCTCCGCTCTGGCATGCAATTGCAGTTGCAGCCATGCGTGCATTCATGTCACAGATGTTGTGTGCGCAACCGAACATGCAAAGTAAACACAAGGAGGAGGAGGCGAGAGTGCCATTGCCCACCCACCATCAGTCCGCCCGTCGGAGCTCACACGTGATCATTAGTAGAATCTCGCGTGAAAAAAAGATGCCATCTCACTCGTTGGATCCAATCAGAGCGTCCTCCTTTGGTCCTGGCCTGTAGGTGTTGCCTGGTGGTGGTGGTGTTGGGGGTAACTAGGGTTCATCATTGCGCTGCTGCAGGCTGCACCTCGCGCGGGGTACCACCTCTCCGTGGAGAGGGTTTCCGGATAAGTGGGGTCATTCACAGCCCCTCGCTTGGATTTGCCACTCCCAAGTGGCCAAGTGAAGCTTCGTTTTACCTCGCCGTAACCAACACTGGCCGCCGTCAGAGGTCAGAAGGGCAGCACAATGCCAGAAACTAAGCAGGCCACCGTACGTACTCCAACGACGCTGGCTGGCGTATGCACTCAATTGTCTCTACTACTTATAGAGAGCACGGTCACCACAGCCCACCGGCCGGCCCTGGAAAACGAAAGTTACCGCGTGCGTTTTACCAGGCCCGTACGCATGTACGTAATGGATGAACATTGAATAAGTGCAGCGCCGTTGGCGAGCGGGAGAGGTAATTCGGCAGCAGTGGAAGTGCGAGGGCATGTTGGCGCTCACCGCTCAGTGCCACCAGCCGGCGACAAGTGGAGGGGCATATAGAACGGGCGATCGGGGCGGCAGGGCGCCCGGCGACGCGCGGTGGCTCACATGGGGGCGGCAATAGAGAAACCCGAGATAGATAGAGTAGAATACTGGAGCTGCTACGAGCGGGACGGAGAGAGCCTCTGAAACTCTGACGGGAGCGCGGCAGCGCGGAGTACAATATTTGCGTCCTCGTGATCCCAGACACGCAGGCAGGCGTTGGCGATCCAGATGCTGGAACGAACGTTTGTTTATCCTGCCATCGGGTGCTGGGCTTACGCTACTGCCGCGTCAATTCATTCATCCGGTTTGACGAAAGTTTACCACCTCTGAATATGCTCCTGGCGCCGGAGCATGAATGTGCCCCCGGCCTCGGTAGCGCCAACGGCTGCGCCTCCGCCGCCAGCAGCAACGACGGTGCACGGTAATTTTGCTAGCAAACCACCGGCATTGCACATCTGCACCGTGCTTCTGTCTGCTCAGCTCATGCATAATGCATTGGAAGACAAGATTGCACGGATCAAAGCCTGGCTCACGCGCGCATCTTCTGCACGTACGCGCTGGCAGCTTGTGCGGTCAATGCCACGGCCCCTCTCCTCTAGACCCGATATACAAACAAATCACTAGCCAAACTAATGAGAGAGGGAGGTCCGTCGGGGCGAGATGGATGGATGGAGGGATCAAGGAGCACAGATTCGCTGCGAGTTAATTAAGCGGGAAGGGGCGTGCGAAGCGGGCGAGCGTAGTGGGGGGTGTCGACTCACATGCATGCATGCGCCGTGGCCGGCCGGGGTAGCAAGCGTTGCCGTGGGCTTTTGCTGTGCTGGCCCCCCGTGCAGCTAGCTCTCCTCTTGTTGCCCGCCTTGGTCGCCGGCGAGTGAGGTGAGGTGAGCAGAACAGTGCGGCTCACGACTCCGGGCACGTGCGGCCACGTGCGCGTGCGTGAGAGCACCCACCCTGCCTGCGCCCCCCGGCGGGGGCGGCTTTTGGGTGGGGCCGCGGCGGTGCCAAGGCAGCCAGATGCGGACGGTTGCCTTGCCCCGCACCGCAGGCGGGCAGGCAAGAACCGGCGAATCAGCCTAGCTAAGCTATGCATTGCCCTCTTCACCTTGATTGCTGTAATTACTTCCATCCTCTTCGGCCGAGTTGCGGCCTGCCTGCCTGCCTCCTTTTGTTTTGAGTACTTCACCACTGGAGTACTACCTCAATTAGCCCCCTTTGTAATTTGTGTTATATTTTGATCAAAAATTTAACTGACAAAATATTAGTACATGTCAATAATAATTATATTGTTGGATTCGTATTTGAACACAGTTTTCAATGATATAACTTTTTATGATATGCATAAACATTTTATTAGTTAAATTTATGATCAAAATTTGACACTGATTATAATGAAAACCCATAAACCAGGATGGAGGTAGTAGTACTTACTGTAGTACTACGTGGTAGCATACCGGTAAAAACCTTGTTTCATCTGGTTTCTGCACTCTCTGTAAAATTTGAATACGGACCCAATCGCACTGAGCGGTCAAAACTCGAGACAGTTCAGAGGATTGCAACCGCGTACGATCGATCGAATTCAGGTGGTGGTATACGCTACGGCCCGGCAGTGCAAGAATCCTTGGTCGACCTTTCTGTAAGCAAAAGTAGTGTCGGCAGTCGCAAGGATGAGCTCGACTCATTCCCTCACTTTTCGACAAAGAAAATAAAGGATGTTTCTAGCGTCTCCTCTACACGACAGCAGAGGAAACAACACGTACGTAGGTACGCTTCCTTTGCTTCGGAGAAGAAAAAGGCTCTGCACGTAACTGTAAAGCCTCACGCCTAGCAACACACACTTCTCCTGGTTTCCGCCAAGGTCTGTGACGTGCTTCCATGCCTTCCGTTCCATCACGATAGATGAAGAGGAACCGTTAAGGCATCTCCAAAGCTGACCCGTCTAGACCGAGCTATATATATATATATTATTATTTAAAAAAAAGATATAACCGGGCCTCTGCATCTCGACGATGCATGCAACCATTTTATTAATTATTTACAAAAACCATACAAGGTAATACATCAGTCAGACTGAAGCCGCAATCTATGCAACATCTGGTGCTACTCCTATCCCTTGATGAAGGTGTGCCGAATATCCGGGCCTAATATCAATCAGACACCGCACAAAACCCTAACATCTATAACCGGATGTCCCAGCCCAGCCACATACCGGAACTAAGTCCCACACCGGTTCAGCGCACTCTCGCTACCGCCGTCATCTTCCACCGGTCCATCTTCAGAGCAGGAACTGACACATCCACCTTACCAGGCCTGTCGTCGACGCCACCACGGCGCCAGACAATGCCACCATCCTGCACGTGTCCATCCACACGCGCCCGTCGCCGAAACTCCGCAGTGCCATGCCGCAGTGATCCGCCGTCGGCCCTGCGGTAGATGCAACATCGCTCCTCCTCTTTTCCCCTTCAGCCATCACTTTCTTCAAAATGATGCCCCCAAAAGGACCGCGCTATCTGAACGCAGTTTGTCATCCAACATAGTCCCTGTTGATATCAGATTTTGGCATAGTCAAAAACATAATTAAGAAAGTCTCAAATGGAAATGTGCTCAAAGTGAGAAAGTTCCGTATCGTCAAAAAGAGAAACTTTGATATTTGGGCCATAGCCATCCGATCTCATCTCTAAGACCGAAGTTGTGTTTGAGGTACTGAGATTTTGTACACAAAACACTGTTCGGCTGATTACGCCCCCAAGACAACCCCATATGAAAGACCGATCTACACGAATTGTCTTCGTCTCGTTGAAAAACGATCGATTCTGATATAAATATCGTCTCAATTCGAGGTCATATGCAAAAGTTAGAGCCCGCACAGCCCGTCCCTGCAGTGAGCATGCGAATATGACGCCCGGGGCCACACACATGTGAGTATGTCTGATGAGCAGCGTGAATAATTTCCTATTTTGCGCGAGCAATTTGACCCTAAAGATGGCCTCTAATCTAAAAATGGTCAACATGAAAGTTATTCGTCTCGTCAAAACATGTAAACATGCCTTTCGTCGCATTTTCATTGGAGGTTGTTTACTACCTCAAAAGTGACCCCCAAGGTGCAGCCATGTTATAAACCGAACAATTTTAGAAAGTTCGGATTCCGAGTTGGACCCAAACTAGGGTTTTGAACGTGAATTCTAACATTTCCTTGCACGGGAAGTCCATCCGCCTCTCATATACATGAGCGGTGACGGCCGATGGAAAACACAACACACAATCGCAAAACCCATCTACAAACTTTTATGTCCTACCCTAGTTTTCTGATTCCCGTTCGTCGGTATTCTTCGCTTCGGAGAGGTTCAATCTATGAAGTCCTAGGGGCGGGCAAACCGACCTAGGGCAGCTCATCACCGCTGTGCGTCCAGACGGGGTCTCTCCTGGCCACGTGGGGTTTCGGCTCTTCAAAAGCGCTCTCCGGATTGTCTTGCGTATCGCACTTCCGGCGAGCCTCCTTCGGCGACGTGTCTTGCCTTTCACACTCGACGCCGAGGGTACACGGTGATGTGTTCGTGTGCGAACATACTTTTTGGCGACTCCGCTGGGGATCAAAGAGCAATCATCATCATCCATCATGGTCGATCTTCCCAAGCCATGAAGTGGATGCCGATAACATCATCAAGCCCAATTTTGAGGATTTATCGGCAGACCATCACCAAGCTTATGAGGAGTACAAGAAGGCGCGTGAAGAGAAGGAGATGCAGGAGTTCCTTGCTAAGTTCAAAAAGGATCGCCAAGGCAACATCACTTCAATTGAAGAAATCAAGTGTCCTCCTCTTCATGACGAGCAGGTAGAGCCGGCTGTAAGCAAAATCTTCCCTCCTGAATAGTCGGCTGAAATTACTACTCTTATTGCTCAGAATAATGATCTTATTTACCAAGCTACCATAGACAATAATACTGCTCGAAAAAATACTCCTCAATCATCTAATGGTAGTGGTAGTATGTCTACTAACGTAGAAAACTTTAGTCCAACTTTACATATCTCATCGGCGCCGCCCGTGACATTGAATTCTTATCCCAATCAGACGAACCAACTTGTTGCTCCACCCTTTAGTCCTGCCATGAACATACCAAGTTTAGTGAATCCAACTGCGTTACTAGGTTACGTTTCGGCAAGTCCAAGTGGATTGCTGTCGAACTATGGTACAACATACACACCACCATCTCTTCCGACTAGCACTATACCAGCTATTAGGAATCATATTCACCATGCGCCACAACCACACGCAACGCCGCTCAATACAAGTGATGTTTTGGCTAATGTCAGAGTGGAGATGTCTAGGGTGTTCCGAGAGCATTGTGGGATTGAAATACCTAAACCATGAATTTTCAGGAAACCATATCTAGAAATTTTTGATGTCGTGCCATGCCCTTTCGGATACAAAGTTCTAGATTTTGTTAAATTTAGCAGATAGGGAACAAAGACTACATGGGAGCATGTTAGTCAGTACTTGGCACAATTAGGTGAGGCAAGTTCATGAGACAAGTGGAAAGTACGTTATTTTCCTTTATCTTTAACCCATACGGTTTTCTCGTGGTTTTCTGTGTTACCACCGGTTCTATTAGTACATGGTTCCACCTGGAGCAAAAGTTTCATGACCATTTCTACAGTGGTGACAATGAGCATAAACTATCCCATCTTACATCGGTTAAGCAAAAGCATGATGAATCGGTCTCCGATTATGTCAAAAGATTTAGAGATACAAAAAACCGGTGCTATAGTTTGGTGATAACTGAGAGAGACTTGGTTGATCTCGTGCTTAGTGGTTTGAGAAATCACATTAGAGAAAAGCTGGAAGGCTATGAGTTTTCAAGTATCAACCAAGTCTTACAAAGGGCTTTGGCTCAAGAAAGCCGAAGCAAAGATCTTAAAGAGGTGCATAAGTATAAAACTGATCGTCCTAAGATGAATATGGTTGAGTATGATAGTGAGCACTCGGACGATGAGGGTGATATTTATGCTACTGAATTTGTTTGGCCGTCTAAGGCCAAACCATTTATCTGCAATGATCTGAAACCGATTCATGAGAACCGTGATGAAGAGATGAAGTTTACTTATAACATTGCTAAATGTGATAAAATATTTGATGCTTTTCTACAAGCTAAGATTATTGGAATATATCATACTTTACTGCCATGAAAGAGCTAAAACGGCCTGCTTATTGCAAGTATCATAATTCTTTTTCTCATGTTACTAATGATTGTAATGTTTTTCAACGACAGATACAATTGGTCATTAATGGCGGTCGATTGAATTTTTCAGAGATGCAAGTTGATAGGCAGACCTTTCCAATTAACACCATGGATTTGGAGGGGAAGAAGATGTTAATTCGGACAGGTAAACTCACCTTAGCACCAAGAAAATTTCCACTTGCAACATTATTAGTCTTTTCATGCCAACTGCCATTAACACCATGTCGGCGAAGATTTAACATTGGGGGTCCAGGAGATAGCTTTGCTTCCATACTTAGTCCTATTCTACCCGCTGCCTCCATTGCAGCCTCTAATGCATCTGAATCGGTGATACATTAGTGACCAGCATACTTAGCCTTCTTTCCTGGAAAAAATCATAAAGGCATGAACTGCTACACTGGCAAACTTTGCATAACTAATGAGATCATAGCATCTAGTTTTTTTTTTGCAAGACCACAAACATTAAGAATTTGTAGACCTCTTTTCAGTTCCAAAATTGTATCAAGATATGAGATCTACAAATTCGGTGGTCAGATATTCGTCATTGATATTTACACTTCCAGTGATTAGATTGCACGTTATTTGGTATAAATTTGTGAAGTTTATCAACGAGTAGAATTCCTCCTCCGCAATACCACGATACTTCTCTTACTTGCTATTATATCAAATCATGCATATATCAAGAAATAAAGCAAGGATATGGTAATTAACACTCCAGAAGTGACGGGGTCAGAAAACAGCTAACCTCTCTCTGCTAAGAGCTTATCTATCTCGACATGGATTCCAGGAACATGAACAAATTTGGTCCCAAAGCTATGAAGAAGTGATATATCTCGTATGTCAAAAAATACAATAGAGACAAGATACAAATGTCAATGTCTTCATTTCATAAACTATTTTTAAGTACATTAGGAAGGTTGATGCCTCCCGATCCCCTCCGCATCCCCTCCCCTCTCACCGTCGTCGGATCCCGGCTGGGCAAAGCCCGTGAGGAGGGGGGGATAATGGCGGCGGTGGGGCGTCCATCCGACGTGGCTTGGAGGCGTGGTTGCGACGGTGGATCTTGAGCGGGCACCTCGAGACGACGTGTATGTGGCCATGGCGCCGGTTACGCAGCGATGTGACCTCCTCTACCTTTGGTTGTCATCATCGTCGATCCAAAGGGATCTGGTCTGTGGGTGTTGCCTCGCGGTGGCTTCCCGGCGGCGGGTCAAGTGGAAGTGGAGTGGTGGCCTAGCTGCTAAAGTGGGTGAGGATGCCACCATCGTCGGCGGCGCCCGTGGGTGTCGTTTTCCTCGTTGGAGGCGATTGGGGGCGTCCATCACTTCATTGTTTCTGGGGGAAACCTCAGATCTGGAGGAGGCTACCATTGACGGCGGCTCCCGTGAGCATCGTAGCCCTCATTGGAGGCTTGAGGGGCCTCCTGGATTGGATGATGGCGACGTCTAAGTCGTCACCCTCAAGGGGGCATCATCTTTGGAGACATTCATCGGCTGGACGGTGATAACCCACAAGTGTAGGGGATCGCAACAGCTTTCGAGGGTAAAGTATTCAACCCAAATTTATTGATTCGACACAAGGGGAGCCAAAGAATATTCTTGAGTATTAGCAATTGAGTTGTCAATTCAACCACACCTGGATAACTTAGTATCTGCAGCAAAGTATTTAGTAGCAAAAGTGGTATGATAATAATGGCAACGGTAGCAAAAGCAAAGATAAATGTTTTGGGGGTTTTGTAGTAGTTGTAACAGTAGCAACGGAAAAGTAAATAAGCGAAGAACAATATGTGAAAAGCTCGTAGGCAATGGATCAGTGATGGATAATTATGCCGGATGTGATTCCTCATGTAATAGTTATAACATAGGGTGATATAGAACTAGCTCCAGTTCATCAATGTAATGTAGGCATGTATTCCGTAAATAGTCATACGTGCTTATGGAAAAGAACTTGCATGACATCTTTTGTCCTACCCTCCCGTGGCAGCGGGGTCCTAACGAAACTAAGGGATATTAAGGCCTGCTTTTAATAGAGAACCGGAACAAAGCATTAGCACATAGTGAATACATGAACTCCTCAAACTATGGTCATCACCGAGAAGTATCCCGATTATTATCACTTCGGGGTTGTCGGATCATAACACATAATAGGTGACTATAGACTTGCAAGATAGGATCAAGAACACACATATATTCATGAAAACATAATAGGTTCAGATCTGAAATCATGGCACTCGGGCCCTAGTGACAAGCATTCAGCATAGCAAAGTCATAGCAACATCAATCTCAGAACATAGTGGATACTAGGGATCAAACCCTAACAAAACTAACTTGATTACATGGTAAATCTCATCCAACCCATTACTGTCCAGCAAGCCTACGATGGAATTACTCATGCACGATGGTGAGCATCATGAAATTTGTGCTGGAGGATGGTTGATGATGACGATGGTGACGAATCCCCCTCTCCGGAGCCCCGAACGAACTCCAGATCAGCCCTCCCGAGAGAGATTAGGGCTTGGCGGCAGCTCCCTGTCGTAAAACGCGATGAAACTTACTCTCTAATTTTTTTCTCCCCGAACGTGAATATATGGAGTTGGAGTTGAGGTCGGTGGAGGTCCAGGGGGCCCACAAGATAGGAGGCCGCGCCCTAGGGGGCGCGCCTCCCTTTCTCGTGGACAGCCTGTGGGCCCCTGGTATTGATTCTTTCGCCAAAAATTCTTATTAATTCCAAAAAGTGCCTCCGTGGATTTCCAGGACATTCCGAGAACTTTTCTTTTCTACACATAAAATAGCATCATGGCAGTTCTGCTGAAAACAGCGTCAGTCCGGGTTAGTTTAATTCAAATCATGCAAGTTAGAGTCCAAAACAAGGGCAAAAGTGTTTGGAAAAGTAGATACGTTGGAGACATATCAAGTCCCCCAAGCTTAAACCTTTGCTTGTCCTCAAGCAATTCGGTTGATAAACTGAAAGTGATAAAGAAAAACTTTTACAAACTCTATTTGCTCTTGTTGTTGTAAACATGAAAAGCCAGCATTCAAGTTTCAGCAAATATTATGAACTAACCATACTCACAATAACACTTAGCTCTCAGAATTACTCATATCAATAGCATAATCAGCTAGTGAGCCATAATAATAAAACTCGGATGACAACACTTTCTCAAAATAATTATAACATGATATAACAAAATGGTATCTCGCTAGCCCTTTCTGAGACCGCAAAACATAAATGCAGAGCACCTTTAAAGATCAAGGACTGACTAAACATTGTAATTCATGGTAAAAGAGATCCAGTCAAGTCATACCCAATATAAACCAATAATAATGAATGCAAATGACAGTGTGCTCTCCAGCGGGTGCTTTTAATAAGAAGGGTGATGACTCAATATAAAAGTAAATAGATAGGCCCTTCGCAGAGGGAAGCAGGGATTTGTAGAGGTGCCAGAGCTTGATTTTAAAATAGAGATTGAATAACATTTTGAGCGGCATACTTTCGCTGTCAACGCAACAACTATGAGATGACTGTATCTTCCATACTACATGCATTATAGGCAGTTCCCAAACAGAATGGTAAAGGTTTATACTCCCCCAACCACCAACAAGCATCAATCCATGGCTTGCTCGAAAAAACGAGTGCCTCCAACATACAACAACCCTGGGGGAGTTTTGTTTAATTATTTTGATTTGCTTTGATCTTTTTGGATCATGGGACTAGGCATCCCGGTTACCGGCCCTTTCTCGTGAATGAGGAGCGGAGTCCACTCCTCTTGAGAATAACCCACCTAGCATGGAAGATATATGCAGCCCTAGTTGAAACATGAGCTGCTCGAGCATACAAAACAGAATTTCATTTGAAGGTTTGGAGTTTGGCACATACAAATTTACTTGGAACGGCAGGTAAATACCGCATATAGGAAGGTATAGTGGACTCATATGGAACAACTTTGGGGGTTTAAGGAGTTTGGATGCACAAGCAGTATTCCGGCTTAGTACAGGTGAAGGCTAGCAAAAAGACTGGGAAGCGACCATTTGAGAGAGCGACAACAGTCGTAAACATGCATTAAAATTAATTCACACTGAATACAAGCATGAGTAGGATATAATCCACCATGAACATAAATATCGTGAAGGCTATGTTGATTCGTTTTAACTACATGCGTGAACATGTGCCAAGTCAAGTCACTCAATTCATTCAAAGGAGGATACCATCCCATCATACCACATCATAATCATTCTAATAACATGTTGGCGCGCAAGGTAAACCATTATAACTCATAGCTAATCAAGCATGGCACAAGCAACTATAATCTCCAAATGTCATTGCAAATATGTTTACTTCATAATAGCTGACTCAGGAACGATGAATCATCATATTTATAAAAACAAGAGAGGTCGAGTTCATACCAGCTTTTCTCACCCCAATAAGTCCATCATATATCATCATTATTGCCTTTCACTTGCACGACCAAACGATGTGTATAATAATATGAGTGCACGTGCATTGGACTAAGCTGGAATCTGCAAGCATTCAACTCAAGAGAGAAGACAAGGTAATATGGGCTCTAAGTTAAATAAACAATCATGCATATAACAGCCACTAAGCATTTTCAAGAAGGTCTTCTCGACCCCCAAAGGAAAGAAAAGAAAATAAAACTATTTACACGGGAAAGCTCCCAACAAGTAAGAAGAAGAACTAGAAATCTTTTTGGGTTTTCATTTTAATTTCTACTACAAGCATGGAAATTAAACTAACTTTTTTTTGGTTTTTCTTAAGGTTTATCAAACACACAAGAAAAAAACTAGACAAAGAAATTTAAACTAGCATGGATAATACAATGAAAGAGTATGAGCACCGACGACTAGTGTGTGAACATGAATGTAAAGTCGGTGAGAAATACGTACTCCCCGAAGCTTAGGCTTTTGGCCTAAGTTGGTCTAGTACCAAGGACCGCCGCTACTCTCCCCGGTGTAATGGGAGGTGTAATCAGGATACCACTGGCTAGTCATCTCCGGATCCCACTGGACAGATGATGCACGATAAGGGTCCAGTTCAGGTTCTAGCTCAGGTTCAGGCTCTGGAGTGAAAGCTTGGGCTCGATGATTGTTCACCGCTTCCGGTGTGACAAGAAAATTTTCTGCAAGCAAATCAAACAACAAAGGCGCAGGCAAAATAATAATCTCAATGTGTTTCTTATTAAATCTAAGTTTATACAAGAGCATCTTTTCTTCATTGTCAACAATAAACTTGTGTGCTACCATGCTCTTGTAATCTAAAATGTGGGGAGGCAATTTTATCTCCTCCTCCTCATGGTGCCTAAAATCCCCAAATATTCCAGAAAAAATCATACTAAATTTGCAGGGCATTTGGAGCACTTTTATTTTAGGACTATTTTTTTAATGCACGGATAATCCAGAAAACTGACAGATAATACTATTTTTGCTTTATTTATTCTAAATAACAGAAAGTAAAAAGAGGGTACAGAAGATTGTGTCTTCTAGTTTCATCCATCTCGTGATCATCAAAGTGAACCCACTAACAAGGTTGATCAAGTCTTGTTAACAAACTCATTCCGAATAACACGGAACCGGAGAAATTTCGAATAACACTAAGTTACCTCAACGGGGATATGAAAATCCCCAGCAATAAGAATATCATACTTTTTCTTGACAGTAGGAAGAGGAAATTCAAAACCTCCAGAAATGATAGTTGGGACTTTTTCAATAGAATTGATGCTATGAACTTGAGATTGTTTCCTCGGAAAGTGTACTGTATGCTCATTACCATTAACATGAAAAGTGACATTGCCTTTGTTGCAATCAATAACAGCCCCTGCAGTATTAAGAAAAGGTCTACCAAGGATAATAGACATACTATTGTCCTCGGAAATATCAAGAATAACAAAGTCCGTTAAGATAGTGACATTTGCAACCACAACAGGCACATCCTCACAAATACCGACATGTATAGCAGTTGATTTATCAGCCATTTGCAAAGATATTTCAGTAGGTGTCAACTTATTCAATTCAAGTCTACGATATAAAGAGAGAGGCATAACACTAACACCGGCTCCAAGATCACATAAAGCAGTTCTAACATAATTTCTTTTAATGGAGCATGGTATAGTTGGCACACCTGGATCTCCAAGTTTCTTTGGTATTCCACCCTTAAAAGTGTAATTAGCAAGCATGGTGGAAATTTCAGCTTCCGGTATCTTTCTTTTGTTTGTAATAATATCCTTCATATACTTAGCATAAGGATTTACTTTCAGTATATCAGTTAAGCGCATACGTAAGAAAATAGGTCTAATCATTTCAGCAAAGAGCTCAAAATCCTCATCATCCTTTGACTTGGATGTTTTAGGAGGAAAGGGCATGGGTTTCTGAACCCATGGCTCTCTTTCTTTACCGTGCTTCCTAGCAACAAAATCTCTCTTATCATAACATTGATTTTTTGATTGTGGGTTATCAAGATCAACAGCAGGTTCAATCTCTACATCATTGTCTTTGCTAGGTTGAGCATCAACATGAACATTATCATTAACATTATCACTAGGTTCATGTTCATCACTTGATTGAGTTTCAGCATCAGAAATAGAAATATCATTGGGATTCTCAGGTGTGTCTACGACAGGTTCACTAGAAGCATGCAAAGTCCAATCGTTTTTCTTTTTCTTCTTCTTAGAAGAACTAGGTGCCTCTAAATTATTTTCCTCAGAATCTTGCTCGATTCTCTTAGGGTGGCCTTCAGGATACAAAGGTTCCTGAGTCATTCTACCAGTTCTAGTAGCCACTCTAACAGCAAAGTCATTTTTATTATTTAATTAATCAAGCAAATCATTTTGAGCTTTAAGTACTTGCTCAGCTTGAGTAGCAACCATATAAGCATATTTGCTAACGCGGTGAAGTTCATCTTTAACTCTAGCTATATTATCGCCTATGCGTCCTATCTCGAAAGCATTATTCTTTAACTCTCTACCAACATAAGCATTAAAATTTTCTTGTCTAGCCATAAAGTCATCAAATTCATCTAAGCATGGGCTATGAAAATATAGTAGAGGGTATTTCAACTTTATCATATCTATAGAGAGAATTTACCTTTACTACATGTGTCGGGTTATCAAGACAATGTAGTTCTTCAGGCGGTATATTAAGACCATGTATTTCTTCAATAGGAGGTAAATTCTTAACATCTTAAGCTTTAATACCTTTTTCTTTTATTGATTTCTTTGCCTCTTGCATATCTTCAGGACTGAGAAATAAAACATCTCTCTTCTTCGGAGTGGGTTTAGGAATAGGCTCGGGAGTTGGCTCAATTGGTTCAGGAATTACTTCAGGAATTGGCTCAGGAAGAGTCCAATTATTTTCATCAGTCAA
The DNA here is from genome assembly GCA_963921465.1 of Triticum timopheevii. Lineage (NCBI taxonomy): Eukaryota > Viridiplantae > Streptophyta > Magnoliopsida > Poales > Poaceae > Triticum > Triticum timopheevii. Next base: position 421,985,379 of record OY997266.1, on the reverse strand, counting down.
CATATTATTCAATAATATTTCAGCTTCGTCGACTGTTCTTTCCCTGAAAACACAACCAGCACAACTATCCAAGTAGTCCTTGGAAGCATCGGTTAGTCCATTATAAAAGATATCAAGTATTTCATTTTTCTTAAGAGGATGATCAGGCAAAGCATTAAGTAACCGGAGAAGCCTCCCCAAGCTTGTGGGAGACTCTCTTCTTTGATTTGCACAAAATTATATATTTCCTACAAGGCAGCTTGTTTCTTATGAGCAGGGAAATATTTAGCAGAGAAGTAATAAATCATATCCTGGGGACTACGCACACAACCAGGAGTAAGAGAATTATACTAAGTCTTAGCATCACCCTTTAATGAGAACGGAAATATCTTAAGGATATAAAAACAGCGAGACTTCTCATCATGAGTAAACAGGGTAGCTATATCATTCAACTTGGTAACATGTGCCACAACAGTTTCAGATTCAAGGCCATAAAAAGGATCAGATTCAACTAAAGTAATAATTTCAGGATCAACAAAGAATTCATAATCCTTATCAGTAACACAAATAGGTGAAGTAGCAAAAGCAAGATCGGGTTTCATTCTAGCATTAAGAGACTGCTGCTTCCATTTAGCTAATAATTTCTTAAGATCATATCTATCATTGCAAGCAAAGATTTCCCTAACAGCTTCTTCATTCATAACATAACCCTTAGGAACAACAGGTAATACATAATCATTGGGAGAACCTTCATCATCACTATCATCAATAATAGGTTCTTCAGTAATTTCATTCCCCCTAACTCTAGCAAGTTGTTCATCAAGAAATTCACCTAATGGCAAAATAGTATCACGCGCAGAACTAGTTTCATCATGCATAGCAGAAGTGGCATCATCAATAACATGCGACATATTAGAATTCATAGCAGTAGCAGGTTTAGGTATCGCAAGCCTACTAATAATGGAAGGAGAATCTAGTGCAGAGCTAGATGGCAGTTCCTTACCTCCCCTCGTATTTGAGGGCAAAATAGTAGTTTGGTCGTCTTTCAAGTTCTTCATAGTGATCAACAGATATAAATCCCAAGTGACTCATAGAATAGAGCTATGCTCCCCGGCAACGGCGCCAGAAATTAGTCTTGATGACCCACAAGTGTAGGGGATCACAACAGCTTTCGAGGGTAAAGTATTCAACCCAAATTTATTGATTCGACATAAGGAACCAAAGAATATTCTTGAGTATTAGCAATTGAGTTATCAATTCAGCCACACGTGGATAACTTAGTATCTGCAACAAAGTATTTAGTAGCAAAAGTGGTATGATAATAATGGTAACGGTAGCAAAAGCAAAGATAAATGTTTTTGGGGTTTTGTAGTAGTTGTAACAGTAACAACGGAAAAGTAAATAAGCGAAGAACAATATGTGAAAAGCTCGTAGGCAATGGATCAGTGATGGATAATTATGCCGGATGCGATTCCTCATGTTATAGTTATAACATAGGGTGATATAGAACTAGCTCCTGTTCATTAATGTAATGTAGGCATGTATTCCGTAAATAGTCATACGTGCTTATGGAAAAGAACTTGCATGACATCTTTTGTCCTACCCTCCCGTGGCAGCGGGGTCCTAACGAAACTAAGGGATATTAAGGCCTCCTTTTAATGAGAATCGGAACAAAGCATTAGCACATAGTGAATACATGAACTCCTCAAACTACGGTCATTACCGAGAAGTATCCCAATTATTGTCACTTCGGGGTTGTCGGATCATAACACATAATAGGTGACTATAGACTTGCAAGATAGGGTCAAGAACACACATATATTCATGAAAACATAATATGTTCAGATCTGAAATCATGGCACTTGGGCCCTAGTGACAAGCATTAAGCATAGCAAAGTCATAGCAACATCAATCTCAGAACATAGTGGATACTAGGGATCAAACCCTAACAAAACTAACTTGATTACATGGTAAATCTCATCCAACCCATCACCGTCCATCAAGCCTACGGTGGAATTACTCACGCACGGCGGTGAGCATCATAAAATTGGTGCTGGAGGATGGTTGATGATGACGACGGCGACGAATCCCCCTCTCCGGAGCCCCGAACGGACTCCAGATCAGCCCTCCCGAGAGAGATTAGGGATTGGCGGCGGCTCCGTGTCGTAAAACACGATGAAACTTTCTCTCTGATTTTTTTCTCCCCGAACGTGAATATATGGAGTTGGAGTTGAGGTCGGTGGAGGTCCAGGGGGCCCACGAGATAGGAGGCCGCGCCCTAGGGGGGCGCCCCCCCGTCTCGTGGACAGTCTGTGGGCCCCTGGTATTGATTCTTTCACCAAAAATTCTTATTAATTCTAAAAAGTGCCTCCGTGGATTTCCAGGACATTCCGCGAACTTTTCTTTTCTACACATAAAATAACATCATGGCAGTTCTGCTGAAAACAGCGTCAGTCCAGGTTAGTTTCATTCAAATCATGCAAGTTAGAGTCCAAAACAAGGGCAAAAGTGTTTGGAAAAGTAGATACGTTGGAGACGTATCAGACGGACATGTGGACGCCTTGGTGGTTGGGCGTCGGTAGGTGGTGGAGAGGTGCTTCATCCTACATATCGATGACGATGGATCTCGCCGGTGTGGCGCAGTGGAGACTCGGTGTCCAGACATGGCGATGGACTCGTGCAGGAGGACAACGCTGTCTGGCGTCGTGGTGGCGTTGATGGCAGAGAGGCCTGGCAAGGTCGATGAGTCAATATCTGATCTGAGGATGGATCAATGGATGAAGAGGTGACGGCCCTTGCAGCGTGCGCATATGGTGCCCACTGAAAGTGCGCCGGACCGGTGTGTAACCCAGTCCAGGTACTGTGGCTTGGATGAGGCATCCGGCATTAGATGTTAGGTGTTGGTGCGATGTCTGTTTGGTATTAGGCTTGGACATTCGGCACCCCTTAATCACGGGGATAGGAGTAGCGACAGGTGTTGCCAAGATGGTGGCTTCAGTCTTACTGATGTATTACCTTGTAGGAGCTTTGAGAATAATTAATAAAATGGCTGCATGCATCGCCCAGATGCAGAGGCCGGGGGTACATCCTCTTTTTCGAAAAAGGTACATTAGGAAGGTAGTACCTCTATCACATAACTTTGCCAACGTTTTATTAGTATATCATTTATTTTATTTCACTCTAGAAGTTAGCAAGATTATTGATCTGTGATCCAAATCTTTCCCTCCGGTGTCATCCGAGCATAATAATAAATCTTTTGTAGGGTTCTTACAACATTAATCACGGCGCATTTTATAAACAACCTCTTCTTCTAAATCCTTGATCCAAGTTCTAGAAAAATCACCTATACATTTTATTTTAAGATGGTGTAAAACATACGACTGGATTACCACTATCGTGCACTTAACCTTAAGCAAAGAGAAGCAGGATCCTTTTGATCCAGAGTGATATATGCCTGCAGGATGCCGTCGAGGTTCGACCCGGAAATGAGGACGATAAACATGCCCCCTCTATAGCCGCGAATGTAGAGCCACGCCTCTCGGAACCACCCCCACGAACCTCCTAGCACCTTCCTCCGCCTCTGTTAACCTCGTCCCTCCACACCTCAACAGTGGCGGATGTAGAATTTGACGAACATGGAGACAACATTACAAAGGGTAATAGTTTTTTTTTTGTCAAAACACATTACAAAAAGTTAATAAAGTACTGAATATACATATGAATGCACTAGTAAAAACTATTATTCAAATTGTATATGGGGGCCATGGCCCCCACCACCCCACCCCTAGATCCGGCACTAAACCTCAAGCTTGCTGCTGGGCACCGGTGCGCGTGAACGCAATGGCGCATCCTCACGCTACCAGCAGATCGGGGCCGCACTGATCCCACCGCGGCCGCCGGCGTCAGCAAGCCCACGCGCGACGAAGAATGCCGCCATGAGCTCGTGACCGGACGGAGGCGTGGGGAGTGTCAGTGTTTATTGCTACCTTGAAATGTGAGCGTGGCAAAAGTAGAAAGCCGGATCGTGAATGGTATGCAGAGCGCAACGGGGTTCCGTCTAGTTTTCGTTGGCGCGCGGAGGGATCTGGAGAGACTAGGGGAGGATCCCTGGGTCGGGGCTTAATGAAAGTACACAACAAAAAATCATGGTTGGAACAATTATGTATCGCAACAAATTAATTTGGAGGACACCAGATGCAAAAGTCTTCAACTCACAAGACCGAGCGACCAGCCGGGAGGCTCTTCAAGGTCATGGATTACTGCAAGACCATAACTACAAGACCGAGCGACCAGCCTGAAACATAACACGGAAACATGCATAACTTTCACATATGAACTCAATAATTTCCATTGCATACACACATACAATGCGCCACTTGTCATCATCAGAGTAGATGTAGTAACCTTTGCAAGTGATACCCATTAATTATTGGTTTCTCCCGCAAAAAAAAATTAATTATTGGTTTCAGCTATACATTAACCTTTTCTATTTGATACAATTTGTGTCGATCTATTGAGCAAATGCACAAACAGACCAGAGGTGTGCGACTAATTGGGCCGGCCCGTTTAGCTAGTTAGTGGGATTTTTTTTACTCTCATTTTCCTAGTCGTAGGAACCTTCTAGATTTTTCCATTCCGGATTTTTCTAGTTTAATATTTCTAATAAAAACTTTTCCTCTAATATTTTATTATTTCGCAAAATGCTCCTAGAATTAAAAAAAAAAAAATTTTGGAAAATGTTCAGTTTTTTAATTTAATAATATTTCAAATTCTACAACATTTCTCAAAATTTTACAACAATATTAATATTTCGAGAATACTGCTTCATAACAGGAACATTTTTTCAAATCTGAGAACATTTTTTGCACTTAGAAAAAATTCCAAAATACGAGAAATTTTCAAAAATAGAACACTTTCTGAATTCATAAACATTTTTTATTTTTTAAGATTTCCTTAAAGTTCAAGAATGATTTTTGAAAACATGAACATTTATTTTTCATATACACGAACAAACTTGAAAATTGACAAAACAAATTAACAGAACATTTCTAAAAATTTACGATTCTTCAAAAAATATGACAGCGCATATTAGTTTTTTTGATTCTCTAATTTAAAGATATTTTAATTTTTTAAAAGATTTTCCAAAATTTTAGTATTTATTTTTTTCAAAATTTTAAAATTATAAATTATATTTGGAAATTTTAAATTTTAAATATTTAAAAGATTTTCAAAAAAATTGTACTTTGCAGAAATTGGCCAGAAAGACAGAGAGTGTCTATAGGTTGCTCGTGTGCGTCAAGAATATTTTCTAAGTATACAATGAACGTTTTTGTAGTCAAACTGAACTTTTGTATAATACCAAAATCAAAAGATTAAAAATAGAAAAGAATAAGAAATGGAAAGAGGAAAACAAGGAAAAAGTAGAAAAACAACAAGAAAAAGGAAAATGAAAAGGAAAAGGAAACGGGAAGGAGATGTAAGAGACCTGGCTGTAGGCTGGCCGGGGCATCGGGGTGCGGACTAGACCGAAGTTGCACGTATTTGCTGCCGGAAAAACCAGATGCATGTAAATGAGGGGACCTCCTACTTGACGCGGTATGTGCTTGGAAACAGGGACCCCCCACCCCACCCCCGCGCCCTTTTGGATAGGCCCAGTCGCATGGCGGAACGCCCACGACAATTTAGTATTTCAACAAAAATCAAAATATATAAGTACATTTTGAAAGTTCGTTAAAGCATAAAATGCTTCATTGATTAAAAAATGTTCGCATATTAAAAAAAATCACGAATTAGGAAAAAATGTTAGGGAAAGAGCAAAAGTTCATGATTTTTAAAAATTGCTTAGTGTATACTGCAAAATGTTCACAAATTCAAAAATGTTCACAATATAAAAGAATATCATGAATTACAAAAAATTTCCGTGACTTAAAAAAGTTCATGCATTTCAGAAGACATTCACAGAAACAAAAAACTGTTCATGAATTCCAAAAGTAGGCCCCAATTTTCAAAACGTATTCACGGGTTTCAAAAAACTGGTCACAATTTGGGAAAAAGTTCATGGATGTTTTAAGCAGTTCATGAATTCAGAAAATGTTCATGATGTAATCCGGCAATTTGTTGAAAATTTTCACTAATTTGAAGAATGTCATGATTTCAAAAAAAATTCACAAAATTTTAAAACTATTTGTAATATCAAAAAATGGTCACAAAGGTGAAAGATATTCGTAACAAAGAAAAAGATAAAAGAAAGAAAAGAAATTAAAAAAGGGGAAAAATAAGGTAAAAAATAAAATGGAAAAAGACAAAAAACCGAAAAGAAAAGAAACAACAGGTTCATGGAAAAACTTTCCCAAAAAGGCAAAGGCATAAACACTAAAATGGGTCGTCCCAAACTCTCGATTGGGCACTGGATGAGTGTGCGCTAGGTTGTTCGCGCACAAGCTACTTGCCAGATAGGGATCCCCGTAAAAAAGAGTCCTCATAACGGAAAAGATATGGCGCCGGTTAGGGGATCTGGCGCCCACAACAAAGCATAAATGGGTGGGCCCATGAGGCACACAACTGATCACTCGTCCAGGCGCACATGGATCGTCTTGTTCGGCAGTTGGCTGGTCCACGATGGACAAGTTGACCCTGTCAACCATTGACAGTTAAAAAAAAGCAAATAAAACCCCAAAAGAGCCGCTAAATATCACAAATTCAAAAAAGTTTATGATTTTCGAAAAAAAAATCAAAAAATGTTCAACGATTAGTAAAAGGTTCATCCATTTTGCATAAAAAACTTCAAATTCAGAATTCAAAATTATGAGTTTGAAAATAATTATGAATTTCGAAAAAGTTCACAAACTTGAAAAAACAATAATCAATTATGAAAATAAGCTCATCAATTATAAAAAAATTAAGAAATTTTAAAAAGTTCATCAATTTTGAAAAGCATGTATGCATTTAAAAAATAAAAAGGAAAAGGAAATAGATAAGAACGCGGAAAAAATATCAAACCTGAAGAATATATGTCTGCCCGCTACTAGACCTACTGCACACGAGATATAAGGATTAGGGACATTTTTAAAGTTTATAGAAAAATGTTGACCATGTACTAAAAATGATGAAAAATATTGGTCATTTATATAAAATTTTAATCAAGCATTTGAAAAATGTGAAATGTTTATAAACAAAATGTTGACCAGGTATTACAAAAATGATGAACAAATTTGATCATGTATATAAACATGTTAATTAAGATTTGATAAATGTTGACCAAGTGTTCAAAAAATGTTTATCAAGCTTTAGGAAAAAAAATATGTATAGAAAAAATGTTGACCATGTATTAAAAAATGTTAAGCCTTTTATTGAAATGTGTTAATCAAGCATTTAAAAATGTTTAAAACATATAGGAAAAATGTTGAGCATGTATTAAAAAATGTTAATCTTGTATTTAAAAAGGTTAATCAAGCATTTGAAAAATGCTAAAAATGTTTATAGGAAAAATATTGACCATGTACTAGAAAAATATTTAATTTGTTTTGGCAAAATGTTAGATATGTATTAGAAACTTTTCGTTGACATATGTAAAAATAAGTAGAATAATAACCAAAAGAACAGAGAATTATTAAAAAAGAAATGAATTAAACAAAAGAAAAAATAAAATGAGAAAAAAAAAAACAAAGGCCAAAAAACAATAATAGAAGAAGAAACCAGAAGACGATAAAAAGAAGAAGAAAACCGAAGAAAAGAAAGAAAAATGATGAAAGTAAAAGAAAAAAAATAAAAAGATGGAAAATTGTTGGGGGAAACGATGGAAAACAGGATCATTGCCCTGATGGTTGGCTGCACTAGCTACGAGCCATTATAACCTTGTTGAAATCTTAGGAACTCCCTTTTTTTCTCCTTTTTCTTTTCTCTTAAGTATACACACTATCAGGCCGACCCAGTTGAGCTATTCCCTTCAGCGGGAGTAGCTTCCATTCGGCTTAAGGCGAGGGGCGCTGCTGGAGAAGGTCTAGAGTGCGGTCCGTTCCAGCCAATCCATTCAGGCTCCCACACTGAATTTTGTGCGATCTGCTAGTAAGCCTACTACGGCCCCTAGACTGAATCAATGGAGAAAACCACTGCAAGGTCAGCTTTTTCTTAATGTGGATGCTTCTTTTTCAGAGGAGGACAACTCGGGGGCCTGCGGTGCGATTAAGAGATAGTAGTGGGATGTTCATGGGTGTGGCAACGACAAAATTAGAGTATGTGGCTGACGTGGTTTCAGCTGAAGTGGCTGCTCTTGTTAAAGGCCTTAAACTTGCCAGCAGGGTTGGAGCTAACTCTATCTGGTACAATCAGACAGTGTGATCATTGTAGAAGCCCTTCAACAAAATTCTGGACACTCAATGGTTGCGGCCCTAATATTGAGAACTTGTCGATCCTTGTTACGTGATTTCGGAAAGGTCTTATTAGAGCATTGCAATCGTGGATCTAATATGGCTGCCCATGCGCTTGCTCATAATGGACATGATGATCCGCCAAATTTGTGGTTGGACTCACCTCCAGATTTTATTTCCTGTCTTTTAGCGAATGATGTAACATTGTTTAAATTAATAACGCTAGCCATGAAGACCTTTTCCTAAAAAAGGCGAGAGACGCTGCTATTTCTCGCGTTCAGGGAGTAGGACGCTGCACTCGCATCGGGAGGTAGCCCCAGACGGGCCAGCCCAACAGCGTAGGAGCCACAACCTGTTTTTTCTATCTTCTGTTCTCATTTTCTGCTTCATTTTTGTACTATATATATATATTACAAAAACACTGTTTAAAAACACATTTAGAAAATGTTGAATAAGTATTAAAAATGTTGAACATGTATTTGAAAATGTTGAATAAGTATTAAAACTGTTGAACAAATATTTGAAAATTGTTGAACACGTATTAAAAATGTTAAAAAAGTATATGAAAAATGTAAAACAAGTGTTACAAATGTTTAACCAGTATTGGGAAATTTTGAACAAGAATTTGAAAAATGATGGACAAGTATTTGAAAATATTGAATAAGTATTAAAATATTGAACGGGTATCTGAAAAATGTTGAACAAATATTTAAAAATGTTGAATAAGTGTTAAAAGTGTTAAATAAGTACTTGAAAAATGTTAAATACGTGTCCGAACAATATTGAATGTGTATAGAAATATTATCGATCACTTGAAAAAGGAAAGCCAAACAAAAGATGGAGGAAAAAAAAGAAATAAAAAAATAAAAAAAGAGAACAAAGAATGTAGAATAAAAAACCAAAAGAAACGAAAAGAAAACAAATTATATTAACAAAAAAGGAAGCAGAAGAAAAAAACCAAACAAAAAAGGAAAGAAAAGTAAAAAAGAGAGAAATAAAAATAAAACCTCCCGTATTTTACGTCAAGTGGAATGCGGCTCTCATATGCAACACGAAGCCAACTGTGGCGCAGTGGCAAGCAGCTCTATGCACGATCGAAACGCCCTATTCGCCGCTCTCTGCTGTGAATTGTCGGGGTTTCGCACATGGGCAAGTATGCGAGCCAGAAGACTTAGGCCAGCCCACTTGCAGCAGACAGTGCGGCCAACGGATTTTTAGAACCTTCTGGAAGGTTCCCTGAGCAGGGTTTCCCCTTGTGCTGTTTCCTTTTGGGCTTTATTAGTTTTCCTTTGTTTTATTTTTTTCCCTTTTCTTTTTTTGCTTCTTTTTCTCTCTCTAATTTTTCTTTTCTTTTTATTTACTTTCTTCTTTTACTTTTCCAAGTTCCTTTTGTTTTTTAAAACTTGTTCAGAAATTTGAAAAAAATAACGTTTTCAGAAAATTATTCCAAATTTCACAAAATGTTCCTAATTTCAGTTTTTATTTGGAAACAGAAAAACTGTTCAAAATTAAAAAAGTATGAACTTCAAAAAAATTAGCATACTATCCAAAAAGTTCAGAAATTTCGAATAATTTTACAATTTGAAATATTATTTAGCATTTGAAAGAAAATTCATTTCAAAAATTTTCACAAATTCTAAAAATGTTCCAGAATTTTAAAAACTGTTTCCGTTTTACATTTTGTTCACTAATTCAAAAATTGTTTTTTACATTTTGTTCCAAATTTAGAAAATGTTCAGGAATTTCCGTAATTGTTCTAGTTTTGAAGTTTGTTCATGTTCCAAAATTTGTTCGCAAATTCACAATATGTTTGGGGTATTTAAAACAATGTTTGCATTTTACAAAAAAATGTTCTTAATTTCATGATTTCAAAATTTGTTCACGACTTCCCAAATTTTTCATAAAAATGTTCATGCTTAAAAAAATGCACGCGGTTTCAAATTTTGTTCGCGACTTCAAACATTGTTCCCATGTATCATATTTTGTTCAGGTTTCTAAAAAAGTGTACCAATACGTATTTTGTTCGCATTTTTGAAAAATTGTTCATGTTTTAACTTTTTGTTCTGAATTTAAAAATGTTCTCATTTCCAATTTTGTGTTCCAAAATTAAAAAAATGTTCATAATCTCAGAAAATATTCGGTAATTTGATTTTTTTTGCTTTTTTTCTTCTTTTTTAAAATCGGAATTAAAAATGGTTCAGTTTTCAAAAAGAGTTTGGAATAGCAAAAAAATTACAGCATTTAAAAACTGTGCGCAATTTTCAAAAAATAGATTTAGCCTATTATGAATGAAACATGTTTGCAATGACAATTAGAGATCATAGTTATTCATGCCATGTTTAAATACCTAGGAATGGATAATGGTTTATCTAGTATGTCAACATGCATTTAAAATAGTTATGATGTAGTATGATAGGATGTTATCCTCCTCTGAATGATTCAAGTGGCTTGACTTGGCACATGTTCATGTATGTAGTTGAATCATAATCAGCAAAACCTCCACAATATTTATGTTCACGGTGTTTTATATCCTACTCATGATTGTATGCAATGCTAATTAACCTCAGTGCATGTTTATGACCGTTGTTACTCTCTAGTTGGTCGCTCCTCAATCTCTTTGCTAGCCTTCACTTGTACTAAGCGGAAATATTACTTGTGCATCCAAATTCTTAAACCCTGAGTTATTCCATATGAGTCCACCATACCTACCTATATGCGGTAACTACCTGCCGTTTCAAGTAAATTTGCATGTGCCAAACTCTAAATATTCAAATGATAATTTTTTGTATGCCTGAATCACTCAGGAAGCGACAGGGGGCGGTCAATATCTTCCATGCTAGGTGGGTTATTATCATGACGGGTATTTATTCGCTTGTCATTCACGAGAAAGTGGCTGGTAATTGGGATGCCCAGTCCTATGATCAAAATCAAAATCAAAATATAATAATGAAACAAAACTCCTCCGGATTGTTGTTGGTATGGAGGGCACCCGAGGATTCGGTTAGCCATGGGGAGTAAAACTTTACCTTTCTATTTGGAAACCGCCTATAATGTGTCTAGCATGGAAGATGGTGAAAACTCTCAGTCGTTACATTGACAATGAAAGCATACCTCTCAAAATTATATTCATCTCTCTTTGAAAAGCTTCGAGCTCTGGCACCTCTATAAATCCCTGTTTCCCTCTGCAAAGGGTCTATCTATTTACGTTTATTATTGAGTCATCATCTTCTCATTATGACACCAGCTGGAGATCACTATTGTCATTTTTATACTTTGTTTTTAGTTAATGTTGAGTATGAGTGTGACTGGATCTCTTTTACCGCGAATTACAATGTCTAGTTAGCGCTTGAACTTCAGAGGTGCTCTGCATTTATGTTTTGCGGTCTCATAAAGGGCTAGCGAGATACCATTATGTCATATTATATCATGATTGTTTTGAAAAAATGTTGTCATCTGAGATATCTTATTATTGCTCGCTAAGTGGTTATGTCACTGATATGAGTAAATGTGATACCTAAATGTTATCGTGAATATGGTTAGTTCATAATCTTTGCTGAAAACCTGAACATGGTTAGTCATATTTACAACAACAAGATCAAACAGAGTTTGTAAAAGTTTTTCTTTGTCACTTTCAGTTTGTCAACTGAATTGCTTGAGGACAAGCGATGAGTTAAGCTTGGGGAGTTGATACGTCTCCATCGTGTCTATTTTTTCAAACACTTCTGCTCTTGTTTTGGACTCTAATTTGCATGATTTAAATGGAACTAACCCGGTCTGACATTAGTTTTCAGCAGAATTGCCATGGTGTTGTTTTCGTGTAGAAATAAAAGTCATCAGATTGACCTAAGAATTTACGGAGAATTTTTGTGGAATATATAAAAATACTGGTGGAAAAAGATACCAGAGGGGGCCACCCAGGAGCCACAAGCTCAGGGGGCGCGCCTACCCCCCCAGGGCGTGCCCTACGAGCTTGTGGGCCCGCTGGACCTCCGGCAACCCTAACTCCAACTCCACGTTTACCTATTCGCCAAGAAAAAATAGAGAGAAGGATTCGTCGCGTTTTACGATACAGAGCCGCCGCCGCCTCTTGTTCTTCATCGAGAGGGCTAACCCGGACTTCGTTCAGGGCTCTGGAGGGGGAATTCGATGCCATCATCATCATCAACCTTCCTCCATCACCAATTTCATGATGCTCACCGTTGAGAGTGAGTAATTTCTTCGTAGGCTTGCTGAACAGTGATGGGTTTGATGAGATCTATCATGAGTTTTGTTAGGGCTTGATGCCTAGTATCCACTATGTTTTGAGATTGATGTTGTTATGACTTTGCTATGCTTAATGCTTGTCACTAGGGCCTGAGTGCCATGATTTCAGACCTGAACCTATTATGTTGTCATGAATATATGTGTGTTCTTGATCTTATCTTGCAAGTTACATGCACTTATTACGTGTTATATCCGCATACCCCAAGGTGACAATAATTAGGATTCTATTCGGTGATTACCGTACTTTGATGAGTTCATGTATTCACTAAGTGTTAATGCTTTGTTCCGATTCTCTTTAAAAGGAGACATTAATATCCCTTAGTTTTCTTATGGACCCCGCTGTCACAGGAGTGTAGGACAAAAGATGGCATGCAAGTTCTTTTCCATAAGCATGTATGACTATATATGGAATACATGCCTACATTACATTGATGAGTTGGAGCTAGTTCAGTGTCGCTCTAGGTTATAACTGTTATATTATGAATGCCATCCAACACAATTATCCCTCACTGATCCAATGCCTACGAGTTTTTCATATATTAACCTTTGCTAAGTTACATTCGTCGTTGGTGCTGTTACAATCACTACAAAACTGCTTCTGTTTGTGCTACTGTTACTATTGCTACCGTTACCGTTACTATCAAACTACCATACTACTTTGCTACCAATCACCTTGCTGCAGATATTAAGTCTTTCATGTGTGGTTGAATTGACAACTCAACTCCTAATACTTGCGAATATTCTTTGGCTCCCCTTGTGTCGAGTCGATAAATTTAGGTTGAATACTCTACCCTAGAAAACTGTTGTGATCCCTTGTGGGTTTTCATCAGACTGTACTGCTGCAAGCCGGACCACAAGACAGAGATAGAAGCACAAGTTGAAGCACTATTGTGATTAGGTGTCATCCAACGCAACACCAGTCCATTTTCTTTGCTAGTCATCTTGGTCAAGAAAAAAGACGACACCTGGCATCTGTGTATAGACTACATGCAACTCAACGCCATCACCATCTTCAGTAAGTACCCTGTCCGAGTCATTGAGGAACTGCTGGATGAACTGCATGGCGTGGCATGGTTTTCGAAGCTGGACCTTCGCGCTGGCTACCACCAGATCTAGTTCGCGCTAAGCGAAGAACACAAAACAACTTTCTCAACACATGAGGGCCACTTCGAGTTCAAAGTGGTGTCGTTTGGTTTGGCCGGAGCTCCACCTACCTTTCTGGGAGCGATGAATACCACCCTAAAGCCACTTCTCCGTGTTTGCGTCCTCTGTTTCTTTGATGATATCTTGATCTTCAGTGCCACCTTGGAGGAACACAAACAACACGTGTGTCAGGTGCTGGAACTGCTACGCAAAAATAGCTAGAAGGTCAAGCTCAGTAAGTGTGCTTTCGGTGAGAACAATATCGCCTATCTTGGGCATGTTATCAGCATGCAGGGCGTCGCAATAGATCCAACAAAGATTGTTGTTGTAGTCAATTGGTCACCTCCACACGATGTCAAGGGTGTTTGCAGTTTCCTGGGGCTGGCCGGGTACTACCACCACTTTTGTGGAACTTTGGCGTGATCGAGAGACTGATGTTCAACCTGCTGAAGAAAGGGGTCCTTTTTCTCTGGACTTCCACCACAGAGACAACATTCCAAGTTCTGAAGCAACAACTGATGACAACGCGCGTTCTAGCACTCCCCGATTTTGATCAACCCTTCATAGTGGAGATAGACGTGAGTGATCATGGTATTGGCACAATTCTGCAACAAAAAGGCCACCCTATTGCATTTACGAGCAAGTCCCTTAGCCCAAGGTACCAAGGGCTCTCAACGTACGAAAAAGAATACCTCGCCATCATCACTGTGGATCAGTGGCGTCCGTATCTTTAGCATGCAGAGTTTGACATTTGGACAAATCAGAAGAGTCTAACGCACCTGAACAAAGACTGTCTGCATTGTGGTAGCAGAAGGCATTTACTAAGTTGCTTGGACTCTGCTATTGCATCGGGTACAAAAAAGGAGTGGAAAACAACGGTGCAAATGCTCTGTCTTGCGCCCTACTAGCCGATGCGTTGTTAGCAGTCACATCTTGTCAACCCAACTGGCTGGAGGATGTTATCACGCGTTACAACAACAACCCCCATGCGTAGAAGCTTCTAGAGCAGCTAGCAGTCCATGACAACCCTAAAGGCAAATTTCAGTTACAATAGGGCATCTTGCGATTTAGGGGCGGGATATGGCTGGGTGGTGGAATTCACATTCAGCAGCGGATCATGCAGGTGTTTCATGACAGTCCGGTAGGAGACCATTCAGGATTTCCCGTTACTTATCGACGCATACGTCGCCTGTTCGCATGGCTCAAGATGAAGACGCAGATCAAGCATTATGTCCAGTGTTGTCCAATTTGGCAACAAGACAAACCGGATCAGGCAGCATGTCCAGGTTTGCTCCTACCTCTGTCAAACCCCATGAAACCTTGGGAGATGATATCCATGGATTTCGTGGACGGACTCCCGCAGTCCAGTAAGTTCAAATGCTTGCAAGTGATAGTGGACAAGCGCACCAAATTCACTTACTTTATGCCGCTCTCTCATCCATACACAGCAGAAACAGTAGCTCAACTGTGCATGCAGCAAATATACAAAATTCACGGCCTGCTTGGCTCGATCGTCTTGGATTGGGATCAGGTGTTCACAAGCTACTTTGGGCAGGAGATATTTAGATCGGCAGGCACAGAGCTTCGACTCAGCATAGCAAATCACCCGCAGACGGACGGGCAGACAGAACAGGTCAACCAATGCTTGAAAACCTTCGTCCGCTGTTTCACTCAAGCGTGCCCTCGGCACTGGAGCTTCTGGATACCTCTGGCTCAATTATGGTATAAAAATGCTCACCACTCGGCGATCGGGATGACACCATTCAAGGCAATGTTTGGTAACGAACCTAGGCATTGCAGGCTTGCAGCTGATTACTCATGTTCCGTGTCAGCATCAAACTCGTGGATAGAGGAAAGAGACACAGTTCAAGTGCTCCTGCAAGAACACCTGAAGAGAGCAAGGCAGTTCATGAAAACACAAGCTGACAAGAAGCAATCCTTCAGGGCGTTCGTGGTGGGGGATCGAGTTTATCTGAAGCTGCGGCCTTATATTTAGACCTCCGTTTCCCCAAGGGCAAACGACAAGCTGGTGTACAAGTTCTACGGACCGTTTTCGGTCATTGCCAAGATCAATGACGTCGCCTACAAGCTTTAGCTTCCCCGGCAAGCAACAATTCATCCCGTGTTTCACGTATCACTGCTCCGGCGCGCTCTGACCCCTGGTATGACCACTGAAACCCATCTCCCACACTGCATTGATGATCTAGTTGTCCGAGTGGCAGCGCTTCAAACACGGTGGCGCCAGAAGAACGGCATGATGTGCGAGCAAGTGTGCGTACGCTGGTCCAATTCAGACGCTTTGGAGACGACGTGGGAAGACAAGGCCATCCTCGTCGCACGCTTTCCGTATGAGGTGACTTGGGGTCAAGCCTCGTCTCAAGGAGAGGGGTTGTCAGCGCCCCTGACAAGAGCTGC
Source organism: Triticum timopheevii (assembly GCA_963921465.1). NCBI lineage: Eukaryota > Viridiplantae > Streptophyta > Magnoliopsida > Poales > Poaceae > Triticum > Triticum timopheevii. Next base: position 421,969,213 of record OY997266.1, on the reverse strand, counting down.
CCACAGTGCAGCGGCTCCACCAGCTCACTCGCTGCCTCACGCGCAGCCAGGCCCAGGAAGCCCAACCCGAGTGTCTATGGACCACACTGGGCCAAGTGATGCCCAACCCCACGACTACTTCAGGAAGGGAACGGCAAGGCACTCGGCATCCAGAGGATCACAAATGGCAATGGCACGGCGGCTACCTACCCCGAGTTCCCCATTTCACCACGAACCCTAGTTCCTCGATCTCGCCATTTGTGTACTCCTCACCTGTAATCGACCGAACCAGAGAGTGAATCCTCGTTCATAATATAGACCCTAGTTCGTACCTGACACCCTCAAGCGACGATGGCTGGGGTGGGAGGGAGGGAGGTCTGGCGGCGGGTTTCTGACGCCACCCGTGTCGTCCCAAGCGGAGCGGTGCGGGGCTGGCTTTTCTTCACAAAAGCGAACTCAGAGAGGGGTGATCTGGGAGAGCACAATTCTTGTGGATATTTTTTCTTCAGCGGAACGTACGGGCAGCATACGTGTTAAGTCTATCGAAGGGTCAGTGGCCGAATTTTATTAGATAGGGAAAACAGAAATAGTACATGACGGTAACAGTTTAGGAGAACTAGAGCCGTTACACCACATTACAGCACGGTACCCATAGTGAGAAAATAAGCTGCAGGCAAGCCAGTTCAGGCCGTCAGGTCGCTGATACAGCCCGCAGATCTCCAAATGCCGATATCCTCAATTACCAAGTCCCGAACTTTGTCTGCTGTGCAGCTCACATATCAAACAAAAGGATCCGTCGTCAGTAAGGTACATGTTGAGTATCGTGACGTTCATGAATCATAATTGCATGAAGCCCGGCTAAAAACAAGTGTCTGATCTTTTTGACCTTTTTGAGAGAAAAAAAAAACAAGTGTCTGATCCGATACCTGGACGTCGTATATCGTACACTCGGAAAGGAGCCCGAACCCGAGCTGTGCTCCTACAAGAACGTCTTCTTGCCTGGTACATGTTCCATATATATGCACGCACCGTACGTACTTTGGTACATGCAAAAATCAATCAAGAGCGAAAAATCTTGAACAAGCCTAGACGAGAGACACTATGGTACCGGAGAGCATTGCACGAGAGTTCTGGTTTCCGGTCCGCCTACTCGGCAGCCGGAGCCCGCTCGTCGCAGATGGTTACGGCGTGTACTCATTGGCGCGCCGCCGCTACATCCGTACGTCGCGGCACCAGCGCTACCGTGAGCTGACCGCGGACGTCGCCCCGATCGTCAAAGCCTACCGCTCGCTACAAAAGCTCGGGATGGAAAACTGGCCGGAGTACAACGAGGAAGCGAGGAGAGAGATCACGCTCTGGAAGCGCAAGCTCATGGACGTGTACTGGGACGCCGCGCCGGACAAGCGCAGGGCGAGCGCCACGGAGCGGTACCTGAGGGTGCGGTACAAGCACCGGATGCTCTACCCTTTCGTCGCGTGCAACGGCGTCGTCGTGGCCGGCGGTCTGGCGCAGCGGATACTCGGGACAAACATGCCAATCCTCGGGCTGCTGCTCTACATCTTGGCGATATGGTTTCTGGTAGCATTGACGGAGATACTGGTGTCGGTTAGGTGGATCCTCCCCCGCTCCGTAATCTACAAAGTTTTGGAATTTGAGTTCACAAATTGACTCCACGGATATTTCCGTTAGTACAAGGGCCAGATTCTTCTTCCATGTAATAGTATATAGCTACTTTTCATAATGTCTTTTTTACGCAACATTTTCATATGATGTCACATGCACTATCTCTGCAGTATAAAAGCGAATCAACCTGTGGTTGAGTTGGTTAGGTGGACAGTGGTATCCCCAACCCACCAGGGTTCAAATCCTGGTGCTCGCATTATTCCTGGATTTATTTCAGGATTTCTGGCGATGCGCTTTCAGTGGGAGGAGACGTTCCCGTCGATGACGAGGCGCCTATGGTGACTTCGTAAATCTCAAGATGATATGCCGGCTCAGTCTCTCGGAGGTGCTCATAGGGGTAGGGTGTGCGTGTGTGTGTTCATAGGGATGAGTGTATGCGCGTGTATATGAGCGCTTGTGTCTGTACTGATGCTCAAAAAAAAATCTCTGCAGTATAAAATATGCATCACATGAAAATATGTTTCACCATGAAAATCACAAATTAAGGGGTATTTTTTGCTCACCAAGTTGATTGTCTAGATACACGTGAAGTTGTATGGGAGAGTACTTGTAACACGCAAGGGCAGGGGCACGCAACCTCTTTTTTCCTTTGGCTTTCGATTTTCAGTTTTTATATATTTTGATGGAATGTTCAAATTAAGTTTCATTTACAGATTCATGTATCTAGTGACAAGGGTTTCCAAATAATATCCATTCTGGATATGTTTCGATGAGTTTCTAAAACTTTGTGAAGTTTCAACTTCTGAAACTTGGTACGAGTGGCCGACAAAATCATAAGTTTCGGAACCTGCGAAGTTTCAACTTTTGAAACACTATACGAGTGACTGACAAAATCGTAAATTTCAGAATCTGCGTCAACAGTATCGTAAGTTTCGAGAACTAAATCTTAAAAATTATTGTGGCCCATACGGGATACAACGACTTGGTGGATCATGAGGCAATCAGGCGGCCGGACGGCTGGGTAGGTGCGTGCCCCTGTGAATTTCCGCAAGCTGTACTAGAGCAAACACTATGTGAATCATAATTGACCAAACATAATGTGTGTTTAGAGCTTGTTTGATGACATGTGAGGCCAAGATTCGATTGGTTCTCATCTTGACCATGGTTTGAGTATATTATTAGGATCCCTCTGATTTCAAATTTTAACATCCAAAATAAAATCGGTCACGGAACGAAAGCTTAAAAAGAGCCTGGGTTTGGATTAAAAAGCCATCAATCGGTCATGCATTACACAAGGCCACCATTACAACCAACAACGAGCGGTAACACACGGGAAATAAAAAAGAAAAGCGACAGATACATAGTATTGCTGAAGCAGCTTACAAGCACCAAAGGCTGCCTACAAGTCCTATAGAGATAATCAAAATAAGCACTAGCTTGTAATCGAAGGAGAAATTGTCTCAGAAGAGCACTCATAGAGGATCTTCGGATGAAAACAAATCCCAATGTGAATGAATTGCGCCCCTAGCTACAACAAAAGGTCGACACCGGGATCATGCCGCTCCTCTCCTATGTCACATGTTCTATTCTACCTCACCATCACTTTATGTGGCTCAGCTGGCCGCCGGACATGGGCACGGCGTGAAGCCGGACGAGCGGCAATGAAGATTTAGATTAGAATTTTACATTGTATATGGATTTGATGATTTTAAAACAGACGCATCTGCCGGGCGTTTGGAGGCGAGGGATTAGTAGATGCTCTAATGAGTTAAAAATGCATTGCATGAACACACTCTAAACCAATAGTCTAGAGAACCCACGTGAAGCTAGAGCCCATCGACGTGAAAGGGTTGCGGCGAGGGGTTGTTTAGATTAGTTTGGAAAGTTTCGTAACCTTACGTATAGTCTTTCGTAGGTTTAGCATTTTCGGGTTGCGACCACAAGCTATAAATCACAGGAGGCTCTCTCCCTCTTCCCCCTCTCTCTTCGTCTCTTGTCATCTTTGCTCCCCAGCCAGCCCTCCACCCTTCCGCCCACCACCGCACGCCATGGTCTACGTCTTCCCTTCCGCAGGCGCCATCCCCGCACCCAACTACAGGCACCAGCCCCTTGTAGGCCGGGAGAACATTCGCTTCAGCCACTCGGGCAACTCCAACCGCTACCTCCCTCTGCGCAGCAAGGAGGCGGCTGAGGACGGAGCACGTGCACGTCGCAGACGCCGCGACCACCATGCCTCCTCCGACTCGACCTCGGCGACCGATGCCGCCCACGCCGCGACCTCCGCCTCGACCTCCGCCTCGACCGACGCCTCCGCCGCCAGGCGATGCAGGCGCCGACGGCCCCGGCCCCGACCCCGACGACCCGAACGTGAGGCGCGCCCCGTGGAGGTCGCTGATCGAGCGTGGGGAGGAAGACGTCTCCTCGCCTTCGCCTTCCTCGTGGTCACCGGCGCCGTGTCCACCGTCCTTCTTCTCGGTGGGCATGAGCTCTCCATCTGGACCTACACCGCCGCGCAGACATCCTGCACCCGCTCCCTCGCCGCCGGTACGCCTCTCCTCCCGCTCTTCCGTATTGCATTGGTTGGAACATTCGAGATTGTAGAGAATGATTTTGTGCATCGATAATTGATTGATCGTGCACTAGGCACATATATATAGGTACAAGGGGTGCGATCGGTATCTTGTCTCCCAAGATATACGTACATACAGAGGGAGAGAGATACTACAGGTACTGCATACAAAACCCAGACCTACGTACATGTATGTATGTTCAACACCCCCCGCAGTCGAAGCGTCGCCGGTGACGCAAAGACTGGACCGAAACCCCTCGAAGATCGAGGTAGGTAGTCCCTTCGTCATCACATCGGCGAACTGCTGATCGGTCGGTACATGTAGAACACGGACACGACCAAGGGCGACGTGCTCCCGAACGAAGTGGATGTCGAGCTCGATGTGCTTCGTCCGTCGGTGATGGACAGGGTTGGCAGCGAGGTACACCGCGGAGACGTTGTCACAGTAGACAAGCGTCGCCTTGGTGACTTCACATAGCAACTCCTGGAGTAGCTGTCGTAGCCAGGAACACTCCGCGACGGCGTTAGCCACGGCCTGATACTCGGCCTCGGCGCTCGATCGTGAGACCGTGGGTTGTCGTTTAGACGACCACGAAATCAGAGAGGGCCCGAGGTAGACGCAGTAGCCAGAGGTGGAGCGTCGAGTGTCGGGACACCCAGCCCAGTCGGCGTCGGAGTAGGCGACAAGGCTGGTGTCGGGCGAGGCCGTCAGGGTGAGACCCATGGCTGTGGTGCCACGTATGTACCGAAGTATACGTTTCACGAGAGCCCAATGGGTGTCACGAGGAGCGTGCATGTGAAGGCACACCTGCTGGACAGCATACTGAATGTCCGGACGCGTCAGTGTAAGGTACTGAAGCGCACCGACGATGGAGCGGTAGAAGGAAGCGTCAGACGCCGGAGAGCCCTCGATGGCGGACACCTTAGCCTTCGTATCGACAGGCGTGGAAGCAGGCTTGCAATTAAGCATGCCCGCTCGCTCCAGAAGCTCGTAGGCGTACTTCTGCTGATGCAGGAAGAAGCCAGTAGCCCGGCGCACTACCTCGATGCCGAGGAAGTAGTGGAGAGCCCCCAAGTCCTTGAGGGCGAACTCGGTGCCGAGGCGAGCTGTGATCTGCTGTAGAAGTGTCGGCGAGGACGCAGTCAAGATGATGTCGTCGACGTACAGGAGGAGGTACGCGGTGGCGTGGCCCTGGTGGTAGACAAACAGGGAGGCATCGGACCGTGTGGACCGGAACCCCTGTTGCTGGAGGAAGGCCGCGATCCGCTGGTACCAGGCCCGAGGTGCCTGCTTCAACCCGTAGAGAGAACGGGAGAGCAAGCACACGTGGTCCGGATAGTCGGTGTCGACGAAACCAGTCGGCTGCTGACAGAACACCTGCTCATCGAGATGACCATGCAAGAAAGCATTAGACACATCGAGCTGGTGAACAGGCCAAGCCGCGAAACAGCGAGCTGGAGAAGGCGCGAATCGTGCCCGGTTTAACAACCGGGGGAAGGTGTCGGTGAAGTCCACGCCGGCGCGCTGGCGAAAACCGCGCACCACCCAGCGCGCCTTGTAGCGCTCGAGAGAACCATCGGAGCGAGTCTTATGGCGGAAGACCCACTTGCCAGTGATGACATTGGCACGGGGTGGCCGCGGGACAAGCTGCCACGTACGGTTGCGCTGCAGGGCGTCAAACTCCTCACGCATCGCAGCTAGCCAGTTCGGATCCCGAAGGGCTGCGCGAGCGGAGGTGGGTAGTGGTGACGGTGTCGAGGTAGAAGCCGCGTAGGCATACTCGTCCGACGAGTAGCGCGTGCTGGGACGCAAGGTCCCAGTCCGAGCCCGAGTGACTACACCGGTGAGAGGTGCGTCCGGGGCGGCGGGAGCCGCTAGGGGGACCACGGCGACGGGGGCCGTGGAGGGGGCCGCGACGACGGGGGCCGCGGCAACGGGGGCCGCGGTGGGGGCCGCAGCAACAGGGCCCGCGGTCGGCGTCGCAGCGGGGCCGGCCAGGGGGGCTACGGCGACGGGGGCCGCGGCGGCCGCCGAGGAGGCCACGGTGTCGGGGCCCGCGACAGGGGCCGAGGGGGCCGCGGCGTCGGGGGCGGCGACTGGGGGCGCAGCACCAGGGACCGCCGCGCGCAGGGAGCGCGAGCAGAGCCGGACCCGGGGTGCGGACGGGCGGTCCGCCAGAGGTGGAGGCAGGAACGGACCGCGCCGCAGGAGACTCCGATGGTGACGGTACCTGCTGAAACGGGAACACGAGCTCATCAAAGTACACATGCCGCGAAGTGAAAACGCGGTGGGAGACAGGATCATAGCACCAGTAACCTTTGGTGTTAGGAGGATAGCCAAGGAAGATGCAAGGAAGGGACCATGGTGCGAGTTTGTGAGGAGCGGTGGACGCGGTGCTAGGATAACAGAGACACCCAAAAATGCGAAGACCATCATAGGATGGAACCGCACCGAAGAGGAGCTGGTGAGGGGTGTAGTTCCAGCGGGAACGACAGGGGCGAATGTTAAGGAGGAGGCTGGCGGTCGCGAGCGCGTCCGGCCAGAACCGAGCAAGCATGTAGGAGTGGAAGAGCAACGTGCGGACACAGTCATTGAGCGTGCGAAGGACGCGCTCGGCGCGACCATTCTGTTGAGATGTGTAGGGGCAGGTGAGACGAAATATGGTGCCGTGGGACGCAAGGAGATTGCGGACGGCGACGTTGTCAAACTCCTTGCCGTTGTCGGTTTGCAAGGCGAGAATAGGACGACCGAACTGTGTGGCGACATATGAATAAAAAGCGGTGAGTGTGGCAAGGGCGCCGGACTTGCGACGGAGGGGGAACGTCCACACATAATGAGTAAAATCATCTAATATCACCAGGTAGTATAAATAGCCCGTGTTGCTAGCAACCAGGGACGTCCAAACATCACTATGCAATAGCTGAAACGGAAAGGTGGAAATGTTTGTAGACTCACTAAAGGAAAGACGAACGTGCTTGCCAAGACGGCAAGCCTCACAAGTGTGATCATCGACCTTATTACATGAGAAAGAAAAACTTTGAAGAATCTGACGCATAACGGTGGAGTTGGGATGACCGAGACGGGCATGCCAAAGATCGACACTGGCGGCGAAGGCGGCAGGGCGACGGGTGGTGGTGGAGCCGGAGGGATGCACTGGATAGAGGTCGTCCGGGCTATCACATCGGTGGAGCACCATCCATGTACGGGCGTCCTCACAGAAAAACCGAGATCGTCAAATTCGACAGTTACAGGATTCTCACGAGCAAGGCGACAAACGGAAACAAGATTAGTGACTAATTCAGGAGACACAAGAATATTAGACATATGCACATGAGTAGAAGTAGAAGGGAAAGACATATGACCGATATGTGTAATGGGTAGGGAGGAACCGTTACCAACGCTGATACGGGTGGGAGTATGAACGGGAGTGGCGGATGTAAGGTTACCGGGATGAGCAGTCATGTGAGCAGTGGTGCCCGAGTCCATGTACCAGTCACCACCGCCACCATAGGAGCTCGGTGACGGGGCGGAGTGTAGCGCAGCGAGCAAGGCCGGGTCCCACGGCGGCGGCACCTGAGGAGGGTAGGACCCTCCGTAGGCCGGTGCGGGTGCGGCCCCGTAGGCGGGCGCGGCCCCACAGGCCGGCGCGGACCCGTAGGCGGGCGACGGCGGAGGTACGGCACCATAGCCGCTGTACGGAGCGGCGTTCTGCGCGGCGAAGAGAGCCTGGTGACCCGCCGGGCGGGGCCCGAGGAAGCCCGGAGCCGGAGCCCGAGGGACCGGCATGGAGTACGCGTGAACGACGCCGGTCCACGGGTTGGTGCCGTAGGTCCAAGAGGGATTCACCTGCTGCTGCTGACGAGGGCCCCCCCGGACGCCTGTTGCTGCTTGCGGCCGCCCCCGCGGCGGTTGCCGCGGCGCCCGCCACCCGTCTGCTGGGGTGCAGCGGGAGGGGCGGGAGGCGCGGGCGGGAGGGGAAAGTACCACGGAGGCGCGGGTGGCGGCGGCTGCTGGCGCGGCGCGGGTGGGGCGGGCGGTGGAGGTGCGCCGCGAGTGGTGCCGGCGGCGAGGGCGTGGTGCTGCACACGCTTCTTCACCCCCTTCATCCGGCGCTCCTCCAACCTCAAGTACGCCACAAACTTGGGAAAGGAGGGCTCCGGCATCAAGGTGAGGTTGAAGGCGGCGTTGCCGAAGTCCTCGTTGAGGCCGGCGGTGAGGGTGCTGAGGAGGAGGTCGTCGTCCACCTTGGCTCCAATGTCGCGGAGCTCATCCGCCAACGTCTTCAGGCGGCGGCAGTAGTCATCAATGGACTGATCATCCTGGTGATAGTCAAAAAATTCCTGCTGCAAAAAAACGCGGCGCTGAAGTTTGTTGTCGGTGAAGAGGCCGTTCAGCTTGACCCACAGGGCGCGGGCGTCGTCGCTGGCGCTGACGACCGTGTGGAACAAGTCCTTGGAGATGGTGGTGAAGAACCACCGGATGATCGTGGCGTCGATCACGGTCCACTCGGCGTCATCCGTCATGGTGCGGGAGTCCACGGTGCCATCCACGTGATCCACGAGATTGTTCTCGCGAAAGAGCAGCGTGAAGTACGTCTTCCACGTGAAGTACGTGGAGGTGGAGGCGTCGAGGGTCACGGGGACGCGGGCATGGACGTTGATGTCGCGGATCTCGGCGGGGTCGACGGCGAAGGGGTTGGAGTAGGAGGAACCGTTGGAGGACATGGCGGCGGCGCGGCGCGGCGAGGGAGAGGCGGCGCGGCGGCGGGTGGTCAGGCGGCGCGGCGGGAGGGGCGGCGCAGCGGGGAGGCGCGCGGTGGGGAGGAGGGGGCGCGCAGGGAGGAGAGGTGGTGGCGGCGGCGTGGGGCGGCGGCGGCGGCGGCGGGAGATCGCGGCAGCGGCGGCGGTCCGAGGCGGCGGCTAGGGTTAGCGGAAGCGGGAAGATCGACTTGCGATAGATACCATGTAGAAAATGATTTTGTGCATCGATAATTGATTGATCGTGCACTAGGTACATATATATTGGTACAAGGGGTGCGACCGGTATCTTGTCTCCCAAAATATACGTACATACAGGGAAGAGAGATACTACAGGTACTGCATACAAAACCCAGACCTACGTACATGTATGTATGTTCAACAGAGATCGACTTGAAGGCCAAAGAAGCCAAGAACTAGGCGTAGGGAGGCAAAAGAAGAGGGGTTATGGCCGAAGCGGGCAGGCGGCTGCGCATCCACCTCTCGGGCGACGCCATTGATGGTGGAGCCGCCGCGGGCCGGGATGGCGGGCGCTGGTTCGTAGAATAGCGAGGCGAGAAGAGGGGTCAGACGCGCGGCATTTGCCGGAGCGGCGGCGGCGGTGGCGGTGCCACGCCCTTAATCGAGTTCTTGTTCTTCCAAGAACGACTCCCGGTCGTCCGCGCCAGCCAACTCGCCGTGGCGGCGCCGTTCTTGGATCGCGGCGCTTCCCTTTGTACAATAGCAAGGCAAGAAGAGGGGTTAGCAGCGGGGTATTGGCCGACACGGCGGAGCACGCCCTTGATCGAGTTCTTGTTCGTCCAAGAACGACCCCAGGTCGTCCGCACCGACCACCTGGGCGTGGCGGGGGCGTTTGGGGAGGCGGCGCGCGGCGCAGATTAAGCGGCGGACCGGGAGGAGCCCGGCGAGGGTTAAGGCGTTCGGGGGAGCTCCGGGCGTGAGAGGATGGAGGACGCGCTCCGGTCGTGTCGTGGAGCGGCAGACCTAGTTGTTGCGCGTGCCGGCGTCTGATTCCTGCTCGCTCGCCGCCTACCCCTCTCTTTGCTCAGCCGCTGCTCAAGCAGGCACGGTCATACCATGGCATGAACTGCACCTTTGATTGTTTATATGTTTTCTCTAACTGCATCCTTCCAATCTTAATCAAATGGCTGTGAGATTGTCGCTAATTGGGTTTGTCGTTTCATTTCAGACCCCAGCATGGTGTAGCAGAGGAGCTACACTAATCACTGGAGACTCTGGAGTGAAGTTCAAGCACATCCATGCCAAAGACGGCCGACGGATGACACAACAGACAGATACTTTGGAGTTCTTGTAGATCGAGTAGAGTGGATGGAGACCTTTATTTGGTGTCAGAATTTTTGTCGACCTCCTTGTAGAGGAATGATCCTTCTCTGAATTCTTTCATTCATATCTGCATAGATACAGAAAACTTGATACATGCATACATACAGTCCTGCATACATAGAATGCTCGTGATCCTTTGCTTTGTGCTAAGTGCACATTTCTTCCATGAATATAACCACTGTTCGTTAGTATTGTCTTTCCTGTGCATCCATCTTTGATGATGGATGTGTGCAATTTGAGCCAAGGTTGTGGCGTATGTTGGATAAATAAGTGCTTTTGCTGTTCACTGCGGCGGCACCTGTTGAGTTTCTTTTGATGGTTCGATGCATATTTTCCTTTTGTTGAACGGTGCTTTGCATTTTCTCGTAGTGGAACAACGCAATTTCTAAGCGCAATTTGTTTTATACCCTGGTGCTTCAGAACAGATTTCTGGCATGTTTTTTCTCTTTGCGGTCCATTCATGTAATCAGTTTTGCACCTATATTGAGTATATGCGCAGTGCAATGCTATTTGCTCTAGAGCAGTTTTAGCAATTCGGAGGAATTGTTCTAGAAAAAGAAATCAAGACGGAGGACTTCTACCGTTCGGAAAATGTAGAAATTCTATACAGATAGCAAGATGGAGAAACTTTATATTGATATTTCCGCACATTTTTTGTTGAACTTAAGTTGCTGTTGTTTCATGAATTATGAAATAGTCTTATGAAAACATATTTGCCCATCGGATGTTCAAACATAAATTTGCCCTGGTGTACAGAATGAATTCACCATGGTTTGTTCAACAAAAAATGTGTACAAAAAAGGAATTTGCCATGGTATGTAAAACAAACTTTACCATGTTCCCGAAATTATTGACCATGGACCAACAAGTAAAAAAAAGCCATGGTATAAGAATTAAAATTTTCATGGTCCAAATATAAATTTACCATGGTAAAAAAGGCCATGGTTCAGAAAAAAAAAGAATTTTGCCATGATCCAAATATATAATCGCCATAGTCCAAATATAAATTTAGCATGGTACAAAAAATTCCATTGTAAAAAAAAAAGAACTTTGCCATGATCCAAATATATAATTGCCATGGTCCAAATATAAAATTTTCCATGGTAAAAAAAAAGAAGTTTCCATGGTCTGAAAAAAATATTTTTGTCATGATCCAAGTATGATTTTGCTATGGTTCAAATATAAAATCTGCCATTGTAAAAAAGAAAATTTCCATGGGCCAAAAGATATGAAATTTGCCATGATCCATAAAGCAAATTTTTCATGGTCCCAAGAAGATTTGCCATGCTGCAAAGAATGAAATGTGCTTTAATCTACAATTTAAAAGAGAAACTTGCCATGCCATACACAATAAAAATGCGAGGATGGGTACGAAGTACTTTCCACTGTACTAAGAAATGACATTAACGGCAAAAAATGTGTGTAAGTTTGCCATAATGACAAAATATAGTGTAATTTTGCCATGATGTTATATGAACAAAATTTTGCCATGGGCTGTTAAACAAATTTGCCATCTGGTCCCCATTTAGTTAGCATATTTGCTACCAAAAGCTAATAGCAACTAACAAAAGCTTTTTTTTGCCATGAACCTAGAACTAACAAAAGTTACCATTTCCCCTACAAAAAAGTTACCATGGCCCACCTAAATTAGTTGTCATACCCCATCTAAAATAATTGACATGCATTTCTGCCATACATGACAACAATTTTGGACACATGCATGGTATAAACCCTAAAAACACGACAAATTTCAAAATTTTAAAACATTGCAATAATTATCGACTGCACAATTTAGAACATGGAAATTTCCAGAATTTTAAAAAACCATGACGTGGCAGTGTGCCAAGATTCATATGAGCAATCCAATGGTTGAAAGTTTGGGAAATTCTATAATGGCCCCAAAAATATGAATGAACAAAGGAAAGGAAAAAAGGGTTGGCCAACAATTCACATTCGCCCACCGTGGGGCTCGAACCCACGACCACAAGGTTAAGAGCCTTGCGCTCTACCAACTGAGCTAGACGGGCTTTGGCGAATGGGCGAGGAATTTTATCCTGGTATCCATTAAATCTCTACATGATTCCATGATGCCATCCACCAAAAGCAAACCCACCGGTCGGTCGGATCCGACTTCCGATCCCCGCCAGCACCAACTATCCCGCGAAGAGAACCCCACTGCTGCGGCCGGAAATCTCACCAGTCAGTTCATCTACCTAGCTCGCCGTCTCGTCGCCAGCCACCCTCCTCTCGCCGGGGCGGTGATCCCGCCATGGCCTCCTGGCTCAAGGTCGCCGAAGGTACGCGCCACAGCCTCCCCTCCCTTCCGTTCGATTCGCCGCCGAGATCCACCTCTCCTGCGGGCTAAGATCTGGGGTTTCTCCCCTCGACTCTAGCACTGCATCCGCGGCGGTTACTGCGTGGGATTACGACGCCGGCTGCGAAATCTGGCGAGCTAGCCTTGATGCAGTGCCTTGTTCGACCGCCTTTCGGTGTGCAGGCGGGCCAGTTGCACCCCACACGAACCCATTGCCAATTTGCCATCCCATTGCCTGCTTGATACGCTATTGAGTTGTTGGCAATGTGGAGCTGTAACAGGTTTCCTGTTTTTGCTGTAACAGACTTGCTCGAAGTGGTCGACCGGAGGGCGAAAAGCGTGGCCACCGAGCTGTCCGATGAGCAGACTGCTCCTCAGCCTTCAGGTAAACATTGCCCCGTGTTAGCCAGCAGCTCGGCCAGTTGGAATATTAGTAATCGCTGATGTTTGTTTGCTGAAGGATCGAATGGCCAAGAAGGGCAAGCAAAGAGGGGAAAGCCCAGGGAGAAGGTCGCAACTGGCTAGACTTCTTGAGCATACTTGATTACCTTGCAGGCCGTGTGCCTGCTACCTGATGTCTAAAGTCTGCTGTAACTTCGCATTGCAGGGTCCATTGAAGCTCACCACTGGGGATGCAGGTAACAGGACAGCGGCTCAGAAGGAGAGGAAAAACAGGCAACCACCACGTGAGAGGATTAAGATTGAGAAGATCAAACCTTCGGCACGTGCAGATTCATCAAATGATGATGCTATTGCTATTCCCAGTGCCAGTGAACCTGAAGTCACTTCAGTTGATGCTAAGGGAGCGAATGATGAGAGCACGTCGGACAAAGTGGAGAACGCCACCATTGACCTTAAAAATGATGCAGCTGCTAATGCTATCGATAATGTGGTTGAAGTCCAGCCGATGGAGAAAACACCTGAGGATACAGGTCCCATCACGGATCATGTTGCAGGTTCTGGACATTTGGAGAGTGCCTCTGAAAGCTCTGCTCCTTCAGTTCCAGACGAAAAAAATGAGCCAAGCAGTAGTAACCAGTCTACTGAGATTGGTTTAGCAGTCAGTTTGGAGGATAAAGACACAGCTGTGGCTGTTATCCAGGAGAGAACTATCTCTGGAGTACCCGATACAGAAGGTTCTGGCAAATCCCAAGATTTGAAAAAAGATAATTTGTCAGATCCACTAGAAATCACACAAAATCAACAGGAACATAAGTCTGATTCAGTTCCTTTGAAGGATCAAGACCAACTTGAGGAGGTAGGCTGTAGCAAATTGCACTCATAATGATCAAGATATGCTGATGTGAATGCATTCTCTGCTTACACTATAGCGCTGTCTTGTTGGTCTTTGGCAGGCTCAGGGATTACTAAAAAGCGCTGCAAAAACTGGCCAGTCAAAAGAAGCTAGATTAGCTCGGGTATGATTAGTATAAGCTTAGTGACTCTGCCACGTTACCTGCTTACCTTTATTGTGATTAAGTCCATATGTTGACCTGTTGGTTTATGTTTTACTTATCAACAGGTCTGTGCTGGACTTTCATCCCGTCTCCAAGAATATAAATCCGAGAATGCACAGCTAGAAGAGCTTCTTGTTCAGGAGGTCAGATTATCTTACCGAAATTCATCTCATTACATTATTTCCAATTACCTTAACCCCATGCATGGTAGAGTGGTTTTCTCTAATATATATTGATTTCATAACACATAACAGAGAGAGAAATGTAGCTCACATGAAGCTCATATAAAGCAACTACAGCAAGAACTATCGGTGTCCAGAGTACAAGGTTCACGAGTTGAATCTAACATGGTTGATGCTTTGGCTGCAAAAAACACTGAGATTGAATCTCTAGCTAAATCGTTGGACTCTTGGAAGAAAAAAGCAGCAGCTTCAGAAGAAATGCTGGCATCTTTACAGGTTTCATCTTTCATACTCTTCAAGTTTTTTTTTTAATCTTTCTGGAACACTACTGCATCGCCAAAGGAAAACCATACATTGTGGCCAGTATCCTGTACAGTTGCAGAGTTTAATGCTCAAAAGAACTGGCCCTTACTCGCAGGAACTAGCACCTGTGTGTTTAAGTTGTACAGCTTGATATGATCTCTTTTGGATATAAATGTTGAATAGTATGGCTATATGGGTGACTGTTAACACTTTTCCTTATGTTTTTAGGCTTCTGTAACATAACTGATGTTATCAAATAATAAATCGATTTTGTTTTCTGCTGATACTAGGAAGATATGGATGGCCTTAAGAGGAACCGTGAGCTTACTGAAACCAGGATCATCCAGGTTAGTGAAATAGACTTTCTGGGGTAGAATAATAGAACAGCCTCATATTTTCATGAAGTTATCTAACCTCTGTATGTACCATGTACATTTTAGGCTCTACGAGAGGAACTTTCAACCGTGGAGCGGAGGGCTGAAGAGGAGCGTATTGCACATAATGCTACAAAGATGGTAATTTGTTGAAGTGCATCCGTTTTATTGCTTTGTCTTTATCATAATTTCTTGTGTTATAAAATTTCAATACTTTCTATCACATTGCAGGCAGCTGTTGACAGAGAAGTAGAATTGGAGCATCGGGCTGTCGAGGCATCGAACGCTCTTGCTAGAATCCAGGTAATTTTACAAGGTATAAATATGAAGCATCAACATGTGGTCTATTATGCGACGATGTCAAAATTGTCTGCCAATTTTCTTGAACACTAACAAGGAAACTGCATGTTAGTGCTATGTAGATGTTTGGTTCAATTGACATTTCTTGCAATATCATGCGCAGTGCAAGGGGCATTTATCACAGCCTGACTATTTGTTTCAACAACTACAAATGTTAGTCTACTACGTTCTAGAATCGGCAGTATGAATAACTCTTTTGAATGACTTAAAATTTACTCATGTAAGATCAAATGTTTTGGCACATGCAGGTACGCTATCCCATTAGTTGCGTTCATCTGTTTATTGGCCTATTTTTCTCCAGGGGATACATTTGAAGATCTAAGTAGATGTCCTTAAAACAAGTTTCATACTCAAACTGCCAAGATGAGCTAATTCAACATTTAGAAGTTCTAGCACTGTGACTAAGTGGAGACAAATCTATCTAGATTTTAGAGGTTCGTCAATACCATACTTGCAAGAAACAGTAGTCCAGCTAGAAAATTAGTAACTGTTATGTTTCCAGGGCTGTGCTTCAATCCATATGTGCGATTTATAGTATGTTTCCACTAATTTCTAAGGTCTTGTTTAAATTGTTCAACTCCTATCCGTTTTATGTCAATTTAATCCAAATCTTGTACTTGCAATAATGTCACTTAGTTTAGATTCTATGGGTGTCACATTTTAGCCGATTGGTCTCCGATTTTAACACAATCAGTGGTACTATTAAACTTTTGTGTGTTTTTCAATCTGCTACTAAAGAAACATTGGCAAATTCAGTTTGATCTTGACTGTTCTGTTGGCATACAGAGAGCTGCTGATCAAAGCTCATCGAGAGCAATGGAATTCGAGCACAAAGTAGCTGTACTTGAGGTAAATTCCTTTCCGCACTGTGTGTCATATCTGATCAGTTTAGTTTCTGCTATTAACTATCGGTACCCTGGTTGTTTCAGGTTGAATGTGCATCACTGCACCAAGAACTACAGGAAATGGAAGCTCGTAATCGCCGTGCTCAGAAAAAGCCTTCTGAAGATGCTAATCAAGCTCTTCAGGTTAATTTTTTCTTCTAAAGCAGATCTCCCGTTTCTCATTACTAAAAAAATACAGTTGACAGAAATAGGAGGGGAAAAATGGAAAATGTTTTGACACCTATCAGGTAACCTGCAGTGCGATCGCGGTCTGGGTCACAAACTGCAGAAAAGTTGATAGCACCTCCTATTAGTATTAGCTATCTTTGCACAGACACTCAGCCAGATAAAATAGCGGCAAAGAAGTAACAACAAGGCATAACAATATATATAGTGTGGAACTGATTCCAAATGGTGGTGAAACCGTGAAAGTATAATTGGGGGTTCTTCAGGTTAAAATGAAAGAACCTTGGTTTCTTTACGGGATTAATATGAGCTGTACTTTTAGCATACTCCATGCCTGAGATACTCATATTGTGGAACTATTTACTACCCTATCTAGAAATGTCTATCTGTATTTATTTATCTTTGCTTTTGAAATAATAGAACTTAGCATATTGTACACTATCCTGAAATGTAACACTTTGGTGTTTGTTTCTCTTGATGCTGTGCTTTTGGAAAGCAGATACAGGCATGGCAGGAGGAAGTTGAGCGAGCACGGCAAAGCCAAAGAGAGGCAGAAAGCAAGATATTATCCTTGGAGGTACCATTTAATTCATAAGATATCAAAGAATCAGTTGTCAAGAAATAATTTGGAAGTTTAGGTAAAAATGCTAATATGATGATCAGGTATAATATCACAGAAAATGTAAAAAGTATCAATGGAGTTGTTTCTATTATAGTAATCAGAATGCTCTGTCTTGCACCATTATTGGTTCAACATCCTTACTTGTATGATGTAGGCTGAGTTGCAGAAGATGAGAGTTGAAATGGCCGGAATGAGACGAGACGCAGAGCATTATTCTAGACAGGTTGTTAATCCTAATCAAATCACACTTTTCTTGTTAAAACTGGGTGAACAACATTTATCCACCTTATAACTGGATGAATGCAACATTTACTACAATCCACCTTGTTACCAGATCATACTTAATGGTTACTTTTTCTTGTGCAAATGTGTCTCTTTTTAGGAGCATGTTGAGCTAGAGAAAAGATACCGGGAGCTCACTGATTTGCTGGTATGTGCTGAAGCATACCAATTTCCTTTTCTGTCATTGACATTTTAGCAAAGGAGAGCTAATTCATTATCTATGCATTATTTCTTCCAGTACCACAAGCAAACACAATTAGAATCTATGGCCAGTGAAAAAGGCGCATTAGAGTTCCAACTGGAGAAATCATTGAAGCAATTCCATGAAGTGCAGGTTCATAATTTCTCTTCTTCCTATGTTGCTTGTGCTATAGGCGTTGTCCTGCGGATGTTCTTATCTTCCTACCATTCTGTTATCTTTGTGTTCCATTTGATAGGTAGAAGCAGAAAGGAGTAGGGTTTCTCGCAGATCAGCATCATCATGGGAAGAAGATACTGATATCAATGCGCTAGAGTATGTTGACCATTTTCTTTTCGTTATTTAACATGCAGGAAAATATTGTTTATAAGCTTGCCATAGTTTTTTGATGATGTGAGAATGTCCAGTCAAAAGAGAAGCAGCCATGTGTTGCAAATTGTACTTTGAGATTTCCAAGTTTTAGCTGTGTTCTTCTATTTGGAAGTTCTAGTACAGTTTTAGATAATTACCTTTTATATGTCAGGCCTCTTCCTCTGCATCATCGACACATGGCAACGGCAAATCATCAGGTATATGTGTCCAATGGAAATCTGGAGTGCAGAATCCTAACAAATAGTGGGAGAGTACTAATATTTTATCTTGCTTGGCATTTTTGGTGTTCCAGTTACAAAAAGCTGCGAAGTTTTTAGATTCAGGGGCTGTGAGGGCGACAAGATTTTTGTGGCGGCATCCTGTTGCCCGAGTCAGCCTTCTATTCTATCTGGCAAGAACAACATAATTTTGATCCTGTATGTTTTATTTTAGATCATGTTAAGGCTGATCCCTGATTGAATCTGCGTATACCTGTACCAGGTGTTTGTGCATTTGTTCTTGATGTACTTGATGCAGCGCCTGCAGGTACTCAACCATGTTGTACTGCTATCGCATTTATTTGTTTTCGTTCATGTCATTTCATGCCATGGTCATGCACAGAATGTTGTTTATTTATCATTCTATCCGTGTATTATCACAGAGCTCTTTTGCTAAAACAATTAACCAAAGTTAACTGATGGGCGTGTTGAAATGTTACAGGACTTTGCAGCGGAAGAGACTGTGAAATCGTCCATGGGGGACCTGGCCAACGTGAAGTTGCCATAGGCTTTACAGCCCATTCCCACCCCCTCATGAATCTAGGCGTTACTTCCTGATTATAGCTCTATACGTGGCCCCTATATGTTCCTACGGGATTTCGACGATTGCCAGTGAAATTCCTGTGTTTGAAATAGGCCAGCCGTTAAGTTTTTTCGTGGTTTGATGTGGTGTCAACCATGCTACAATTTTTTCCTTCCCCTTCCCCCTCGTTTGTAAAGTAGTAATGTTCTTTGGTTGGCCGTGGGCTATATAATCCATTCTTTAACACTTGATATTGATCACAAATGTAGTAGCCTGACCCGATAATAATATATATGTGTCATACAGGCCACTTGAGCCAATTATTGTAGTACTTACAACAAACTGTTGGTGGTCGATGGAGCAAACTGATATGAAATGAGGAAATGCGTCCATATTTCGAGTTTTGTTTTGTTTTGTATTGCATCGTCTCTTCTCATCTGGGTGCTGCCTGTCTGGTGCACATCTAAGGAAGCTGGTCCCAATTCTCTGAATATGCAAAGTGTCCACCTCAATGTCCCACTATGGCCATCCATTTAAGGACCATTTTTTGCATGTGGTTTGGTTGAATGGAAGCAGAGACACAAGCAGTGCATTTAGCAGTGTGTTTGGTTGCATGTTTGTGCTTCACTGAGGCAACATTTTGCTGTTTTAGTTAAATGCAAGACGTGCGGTGTGGTAACCTCTTCTTCGAGCACACGTACCCATTGGCATAACAGTTGGCATAACAGTAGCAACAACACTAACAAACAGAGATTAAACCACACTACTAAATAATTGTTCAACACAAAACATGCATATATCATACTACAACTTTTAGGCATAATCACTGATCTTCCCCCCAAATCGAACCCTATCAGACCCAAAACTGAACAGATACGTGAGGTTCAGTCAGTTCAGTATTGATTGGGGGAGTTATAAAATAAGCAGAAATTGATTTCATTTTCTTATAGATTTCCTACATACAAGCAGTTTTACAACACCGTCAAGTTTAACTATTGGCCAGAAATTGAACAGTTAAATTAGATATAATCAGGGATGTGATGCACCTGCTCGTTGCGCATGCTGCTCTTGCAAGTTGCGACTGTCCGTTTGCGCAAGCTCGATGACATGCCCGTGTTGCCACGGCTGCCTTCCACGCAGGCTACACCTAGGGTTGGATCTTCATCTTGTCCTTCCATTTGTTTGAAGCCCGACGACTCGCGTCCAACGAGGGCGCGAGAAAATGCTGTGTCGGTCTGTCCAGCGGCGGCTAGGTTAGGAGCGAACCAGACTGGAGGCTGGAGCGAACGAATTGAGGATTTTTCCTGCTGTCGATCGGTATGGGAGACGCTCGTTTGGGCTGCGAGCCTGCTATAGGGCTTGCCTTGCACTTACGTTATTGGCCCATCCAAATTGAAATGGTTTTCTTCATTTTTTTACATTGCCTGCTCGTGCACTGGGACGAACAAAATTAGCCTGGGCCAACCTGGACGACTCAAACTAGGTGCACCCTTTCCAGCCACCCGAGGCGGCCGCCCATACCAGCCCCTATGGTGGTGTCGCCCCTTTTTGCGTGTATGACTGGGGTAGTGAAAAATATTCCAGTGGCGCTTTTGATTTACCCACAAAATGGTTGAATTGCTTATTTCTATGAACTGAGTTCGTCAATAATGCAAAGGACGTCAGTCTTTTCATCCTATTGTAGATTGCTTAGATCTCAATATGCCAAATGTAATCGCGTGAAATATACAGTAAAAGCCAGTGTGACGTGTGTTGCTACAACTAGTCTGACAACATGTCCTCATATAACATATCAAGGACGCACCATCTTATTAGATTAACCATTCGACTTACCAATGCAGTGTGGGAAGAAAGAAGTATTGGAACTGCGTATCCAAGCAATTGATGCGATGGACTCCTTCGTAGAACTTTGTAAGCGAAAAAGAAGTTGCAGTGTGCCTATACAAAGAGCTAGCGTAATTTTAGTTACCTGCTTTTCGGAATTTTAGTTAGCCACTGATTGCAAAAAATTTCAATTACGTTGCTTGGCTTAATTTAGTGTGCTACTGATTACATAATGTCATAGCCTGTAAATCCTATTATAGATTGCGCCTATGTGTTTGATACTTACTATTAAGAATTACCTGTTTGGCTGAACTTGAATAGCTACTTAAGCACATAGATAGCTGGTCATATGTACTTCTAGGGTGCAGTAAAATTCGTGTGTAATTTACGTTCTGATACCCTGTTTGTTTAAATGGTTTGCTATTATCACTTATAGGATTAGTAATGTTTGCATGTTCATAGACAGACAACTGCCAGATTTATATGAGGGACAACTTCTTTTTAACTTATATATATGTGTGTGTGTGTGTGTGTGTGTGTGTGTGTGTGTGTGTGTGTGTGTGTGTCGGAATCATTTTGCTTACATCAAGAATATTTACAGATGTCTGTGTTGCTGGTAAACGGTACTGACTTGTTACTTTAATACGTTGCCAAGAACTTGTTAGTTTTACTAGTTCATGTGTAATTAAATACGTTGCCAAAACTGGTTAGTTTTACTAGTTTGATGTTAGTTTTTTATGGCTCTTGCAACACTTTACTTATGATTGCTAAAATTCAAGTTTGCAGGATCCAACTGAAACTCTGTTGGCACAGCAGGTATGTTTTCAAAAACTTCCTTCTTTACCTGGTTTGTCGTTGTAACTTGTTGCTGTAATCATCTTATCACTTCAAGTTTTCAGGATCCAATTGGAAGTCCAATTGCACAACAGGTACGTTTTCAAAAATATATTTGTGTAACAGGTTTGCTGTTGTAACTTGTTGCTCTAATCAAGTTACTGGCTACTCAACTTTTCAGGATCCAAGAGAAACTCCAATGCCACAACATGTTCCTTTTGCAAAACTTGTTTGTTTAACTACTTTGATGCTGCAACCAGTTGCTCTAATCACGTTACTGGCTACTCAACTTTTCAAGATCCAAGAGAAACTCCAATGCCACAACAGGTACCTTTTGCAAAACTTGTTTATTTAACTGCTTTGTTGCTGCAACCGGTTACAATGATGTTAATAACTACTTTTCAGCATCCAATCAAAACTCTTTAATTCCTTGTTTGTTTAACTGGTTTGCTGTTCTAACCTCCAGCTGAGATGGTTTGCTAACTTCAACTTTTCAGAATCCAATCGGAACTTTAATGGCAAAACAGGTTAGCCCCATGGACGTTGTATCATCCCACAGCAGTGGCACCGACCCAATCGTGCATCGTGAATTGCCAACTCCTGATGCTCTAGAGGCTAAACAATTGGTAGAAAGAGATTCTGCTTCTGCACTTAGAGATGAAGTTGACATGTTGAGGAAGCAAACAACACAATCACAAGCAGTACTCAAGACAACCATTAAATATTTGATGGATTTCAAAACGAAGCAAGCTGAGACTGACCGCATTGTTAAGGTAAAAAGGAAATTAAATTCCCACTTGGTAAATCATAGGTGAAATGTTTTTCCATTGCTGAATAACGTTTGTGTTGTTTGTTCATGTAATCGATCAAACCATTTGTTCTAGAGATCATGTAATAATTGGTTTTTGTTTTTTGGTTTGTATTTTTTTAGCATGAGTCTGTATTAATTGATAAGACTCTGAGACATTTCATTTTTGATTGCTATGTCAGACCTACAAATATGCCAATCGGGCTGAATGTGCATTCAACAATAATAGTAGTATAGATGGTCCTTAAGTGGCACGCATCTGAAAGGGCCAAGATGATGTACTAGCTTTGCTAAAAAATGATGCTCTTCTAGCAAAAAAGGTACAGTGGCCAGGTTTATGTATGTTAGTTGATATTATTGATCCATATACTCTAAGTGTTTATATGTTTGTTAGTTTTGTACATTATTGGTTGATTGACTCAGTATTTTGAATCTTGAGACATCGCTTATGTACATATCTAAATGGGAGTACACTATATGATGCGTGTTTCATACTTGTTATACTTGAGTTGGACATGAAGTGGTTTCAAATATTTGAATTCACCTTAAACTAGATTCTACCTTCTGAATTCGAGTATCGGCATTTGTAAATCTATATGATAGTGGAATACATCTTTGTTGTGCTTTTGAAGATATATAAAAAAACATAGAATGATTTATAAAGATTCGTATAAGGATATAAAATGGATTCGAATTTAGTTGTCAGGGTAAACGTCAATGCTTATTGTCCCAAAATTTGAAAGAAGCGGCAAAATATCCACTCCCACGCCGGCTGCCCAAAGCCAGTGTTTGCGAGCGGGAAATTACTGTCTACCCCTTACACGGACAATCCATCGGACTGATTTCCACTGCTCTCAATAGGGGTAGGTTAGTAACTTCAATTAGACGTGACACGACCGTTTCTGAGCCAGTTCAGACACGATGGGCGCCAAACGTGGACGGCAAAACGCATTTGATTCAAGCTCGTCCGAAAGACCTCTGTCTCTCCCTCCATTTCCCCATTCATACACGGTGGGCGGCAAAGCAAACTCGACTCGGCCGAAGTCGATGTAGGCAAATATTTTTAGTAGGGGCAGGTTCGTAACTTCACTTAGACGTGACACAACTGCCCTACCTGTCAGCCCCGTTCATACACCATGGGCGCCAACCGTGGGCGGCAAAACACCCTCTCCTCGCCCGAAATCGCTCTGGGCAAATATTGGGGAGATGCGAGATTACCGTCCTATCCCCAACCGACGAGACGTCCAAATTTTAAACGGGGGCTAAGTTCATAACTTTCCCATATTTCAGACAGCCGCGTCCCAAAAACATGGTTCCCCGTACCTCTCGCTCCATTTTCCCATTCATACAACGTCCGCGCTAGAACACTAGCCTCCTTCGTCCGCCACCCCATCCATCGCCGCCGTCCTCCACCCCATCCGTCGCCGCCGTCCTCCACCATGCCGGAGCGCCTACCAAGATCGCGCCGTCCACTGCTAGAGATGGACGTTTCTCATCCACGACGACGGACCAGGAGCCTTGCATCGCGTCCTCTCGCTTCATCGGCGTTGTCGTCCTCCTTGCCGGGGCCGCTCCCATGACCTTCTCATCCACCGCAACGGGACTTATCCCCGGATGCACCAGTCTACCATCGTAGATCTGCTTCAATGCCATCGACAGCCATCGCACCCCCGATGCCTACACGCCACCGCAAGAGAGGTGGTACTACTTCATATCTGCTCAACTTTTTGATCTCAACCAGAAAATAGATCGTAACTTGCTTACTGTACTTTCTTTTCAGCTCTTAAAATTTAGTTCTTAGTTTGAAGCAAACAATGGTTGCTAAATAGCATTTATGCGGTTTGTAGTTTCAAATCTGCCATGGCACAGTCATAATCCATCTGTCATCATACCATATATATCCATTCAAATCTGTCATGGAATAATCTACTTTGTTGCACTGCCATTAACTTAGTTTACACATCGTGTATGTGAATACGCCATGACTATCAATTTTCATTACATATTCCATCTGTCATCATACTATATTTATCCATTCAAATGTTATTCTTATGTATCAGATGTTCAAAAGGAAGAGGGGGATTGTTGATCGTGGAGGAGCATGAACAAAGTATTTGGAAAACATAGTGACACCTGATAAATCAAATAGCCCATTAGGTGTAGTTGCAATATCACCAGACCTAGAAAACACGACCCCAACTCTAGCATACTCTAGCTCTACTACATTGGTCATCTCTGATGCCCCAACTCAGCAGACCCCAACTGCAGCAAACAGTATTATGATGCTAGTTGACATAGCACTAGATCTACGACGCAAAACCCCCATTCCAGCAAAGAGTACACCAAATCCAGTTGCCAAATCCATTTTTGAATGAGAGAGAGCCCCAATTGCAGCAAATAGGACCACTGTTCCACTTCTTCCTAGTTTAGAAGACAAAGCTTATATTGTTTTCAGGAACTTTGTGTGCATCTTTCCTTCATGGAAAGATTATACCACAGACAAAAAACAATTTCCAATCTTCCTCCGCAACTTACGTGTAAAGTAATGTACTAATGTTATTCATGGTAATTAGTGCATATGTTTCTGCTGACAGAAGACACAAGATTTCATTCTTTTAAATAGGTGAGGACCAAACCGGATAGTCAAGACGAGCAAGGGTTGGTTGCGCTTTTCAAGCACTCTTTGATGAAGTATCATTCCTACCCGAGTTAAGCGCACTTCGATGGCAAGCCTCTAAATGAAATTTCTATAAAGTCTCCGGTGCTACATTTATTAGACAGTGACTAGAATAATCTTGTTACACATTGGTCTTGTCTGCAGCGTAAGGTACTATCTATGATATCACATCACAATTTGAACTACATTTTTGCATGTGCCTTACCGTCTCACCTGTATGGAAACTGTTTGCAGAAGAACATTCATTCTCAAGGGACCACATAATCTCGCAACTATACTGCACACTGCATTGCTCTTGTGAGTACCTCTTGCCCTGTATGACCATACTTACTTTCATAGCTGGTTGATTATGTAGCATCACTGCACATGTTAGCCTCGTTATCCTCCATTTGGTGGACATTACAAGATCTGTATCAACTCTTACATAACTTTAGAAACAACCCAATGCTTTTGAAGAGGTTTAGCTCTGCAGTCCTCTTGTAAGGACTGAACGTCGTCTATCACTGTACTTACATTAACAGCTACTCCCTCCGTCCCATAATATAAGAGCATTTTGTACAGTACACCAGTGTACAAAACACTCTTATATTATGGGAAAGAGGGATGGGTTCATTGTGTAGCATTCTGCATCTTATCTCTCTCTCCCATCATTTACTAAAAATATCATATCTATATTTAATATTACCAAAAAGTTGAATACACAGACAATGCCAGTGCAGAAGTGTAGCCATTGCTCTTGTCAGTACATTTTTTCCTGTAACGCTTGTACTTACAAGGATTGGTAGTTGATTATGTAACATCAATCTGCATCTTATCTTCATTATCCTATGTCCCTTCCAGTATTATCATATCTATAATTACTCTCTACAAAATGCAGAGTACAGGCAATGCTTATGAAGAAGTTTCTGTGCTAAAATTCTTGAGTTATCCTTCCCTTGACATGGAGAAGGGCATTATAGAGCCGGTGTTAACTGTTAATGTAAGTCAGTCCTTCTAAAGCCTTTATCCTTAGTTGCTATTTAATTTGCTCATACTCCCTATCGTCAACTTCTGTTTAGTTTGTTGTTTCTATCAAAATGCATGCTCGCAACAACTGTAATTTCCAAGTTTTAGTTGTAAAACCAAATTCCTTATTCATACCATGCACATTACTCAATACTCCGTATTGAAGGAAATATGCCCTAGAAGCAATAATAAAGTTATTATTTATATTTCCTTATATCATGATAAATGTTTAGTATTCATGCTAGAATTGTATTAGCCGGAAACTTAGTACATGTGTGAATACATAGACAAACATAGTGTCACTAGTATGCCTCTACTTGAATATCTCGTTGAATCAAAGATGGTTATGTTTCCTAACCATAGACATGAGTTGTCATTTGATTAACGCGATCACATCATTAGAGAATGATGTGATTGACTTGACCCATTCCGTTAGCTTAGCACTTGATCGTTTAGTATGTTGCTATTGCTTTCTTCATGACTTATACATGTTCCTATGACTATGAGATTATGCAACTCCCTAATACCGGAGGAACACTTTGTGTGCTACCAAACGTCACAACTTAACTGGGTGATTATAATGGTGCTCTATAGGTGTTTCTGATGGTACTTGTTGAGTTGGCATAGATCAAGATTAGGATTTGTCACTCCGATTGTCGGAGAGGTATCTCTGGGCCCTCTCGGTAATGCACATCACTATAAGCCTTGCAATCAATGTGACTAATGAGTTAGTTGCGGGATGATGCATTACAGAACGAGTAAAGAGACTTGCCGGTAATGAGATTGAACTAGGTATTAACATACCGACGATCGAATCTCGGGCAAGTAACATATCGATGACAAAGGGAACAACGTATGTTGTTATGCGGTTTGACCGATAAAGATCTTCGTAGAATATGTGGGAGCCAATATGAGCATCCAGGTTCCGCTATTGGTTATTGACCGGAGACGTGTCTCGGTCATGTCTACATAGTGAGTTGTGGGCGATAATAGTCATACTACTTACCAGCATGTCATACTTTGATTTGGCGGTACTGTTGGATGAAGCAGCCCGGACCGACATTACGCATACGCTTACGCGAGTCTGGTTCTACCGACGTGATTCACACACAAGTGGCTGACGGGTGTCAGTTTCTCCAACTTTAGTTGAATCGAGTGTGGCTACGCCCGGTCCTTGTTGAAGGTTAAAACATCACATACTTGACGAAAAATCGTTGTGGTTTTGATGCGTAGGTAAGAACGGTTCTTGCTAAGCCCGTAGCAGCCACGTAAAACTTGCAACAACAAAGTAGAGGACGCCTAACTTGTTTTTGCAGGGCATGTTGTGATGTGATATGGTCAAGACGTGATGAGATATAATTTGTTATATGAGATGATCATGTTTTGTAACAGAGTTATCGGCAACTGGTAGGAGCCATATGGTTGTCGCTTTATTGTATGCAATACAATCGCCCTGTAATTGTTTTTTACTTTATCACTAAGCGATAGCGATAGTCGTAGAAACAATAGTTGGCGAGACGACAAAGATGCTACGATGGAGATCAAGGTGTCGCGCCGGTGACGATGGTGATCATGACAGTGCTTTGGAGATGGAGATCAAAGGCACAAGATAATGATGGCCATATCATATCACTTATATTGATTGCATGTGATGTTTATCCTTTATGCATCTTATTTTGCTTAGTTCGGCGGTAGCATTATAAGATGATCCCTTACTAAATTTCAAGGTATAAGTGTTCTCCCTGAGTATGAACCATTGCTACAGTTCTTCGTGCTGAGACACCACGTGATGATAGGGTGTGATAGGCTCTACGTTCACATACAACGGGTGCAAGCCAGTTTTGCACATGCAGAATACTCGGGTTAAACTTGACGAGCCTAACATATGCAAATATGGCCTCAGAACACCGAGACCGAAAGGTCGAGCGTGAATCATATAGTAGATATGATCAACATAGTGATGTTCACCATTGAAAACTACTCCATCTCACGTGATGATCAGACATGGTTTAGTTGATATGGATCACGTGATCACTTAGATGATTAGAGGGATGTTTATCTAAGTGGGAGTTCTTAAGTAATTTGATTAATTGAACTTTAATTTATCATGATCTTAGTACCTGATAGTATTTTGCATGTCTATGTTGTTGTAGATAGATGGCACGTGCTATTGTTCCGTTGAATTTTAATGCGTTCCTTGAGAAAGCTAAGTTGAAAGATGATGGTAGCAATTACACGGACTGGGTCCATAACTTGAGGATTATCCTCATTGTTGCACAGAAGAATTACGTCCTGGAAGCATTGCTAGGTGTACCACCCGCGCCGGCAACTACAGATATTGTGAATGCCTGGCAGTTGCGTGTTGATGACTAATCGATAGTTCAGTGTGCCATGCTTTACGGCTTAGAACCGGGACTTCAACGACGTTTTGAACGTCATGGAGCATATAAGATGTTCCAGGAGTTGAAGTTAATATTTCAAGCAAATGCCCGGATTAAGAGATATGAAGTCTCCAATAAGTTGTACAGCTGCAAAATGGAGGAGAATAGTTCTGCCGGTGAACATATACTCAGAATGTCTGGGTACTACAATCACTTGATTCAACTGTGAGTTAATCTTCCTGATGATAGTGTCATTGACAGAATTCTTCAATCACTGCCACCAAGCTACAAGAGCTTCATGATGAACTATAATATGCAAGGGATGAACAAGACAATTCCCGAGCTCTTCACAATACTAAAGGCCGCGGAGGTAGAAATCAAGAAGGAGCATCAAGTGTTGATGGTCAACAAGACCACCAGTTTCAAGAAAAAGGGTAAAGGGAAGAAGGGGAACTTCAAGACGAACGACAAACAAGTTGCTGCTCAAGTGAAGAAACCCAAGTCTGGACCTAAGCCTGAGACTAAGTGCTTCTACTACAAAGGGACTGGTCACTGGAAGCGGAACTGCCCCAAGTATTTAGCGGGTAAGAAGGATGGCAAGGTGAACAAAGGTATATGTGATATACATGTTATTGATGTGTACCTTACTAATGCTCGCAGTAGTGCCTGGGTATTTGATACTGGTTCTGTTGCTAATATTTGCAACTCGAAACAGGGACTACGGATTAAGCGAAGATTGGCTAAGGATGAGGTGACGATGTGCGTGAGAAATGGTTCCAAAGTCGATATGATCGCGGTCGGCACGCTACCTCTACATCTACCTTCGGGATTAATTTTAGACATGAATAATTTTTATTTGATGCCAGCGTTGAGCATGAACATTATATCTGGATCTTATTTAATGCGAGACAATTATTCATTTAAATCTGAGAATAATGGTTGTTCTATTTATATGAGTAATATCTTTTATGGTCATGCACCCTTGAAGAGTGGTCTATTTTTATTGAATCTCGATAGTAGTGATACACATATTCATAATATTGAAGCCAAAAGATGCAGCGTTGATAATGATAGTGCAACTTATTTGTGGCATTGCCGTTTAGGTCATATTGGTGTAAAGCGCATGAAGAAACTCCACTCTGATGGACTTTTGGAATAACTTGATTATGAATCACTTGGTACTTGTGACCCATGCCTCATGGGCAAGATGACTAAAACTTCATTCTCCGGAACAATGGAGCGAGTAACAGATTTGTTGGAAATCATACATACTGATGTATGTGGTCCAATGAACATTGAGGCTTGCGGTGGGTATCGTTATTTTCTCACGTTCACAGATGATTTGAGCAGATATGGGTATATCTACTTAATGAAACATAAGTCTGAAACATTTGAAAAGTTCAAAGAATTTTAGAGTGAAATGGAAAATCATCGTAACAAGAAAATAAAGTTTCTACAATCTGATCGTGGAGGAGAATATTTGAGTTACGAGTTTGGTCTTCATTTGAAACAATGCGGAATAGTTTCACAACTCATGCCACCCGGAACACCACAGCGTAATGTGTGTCCGAACGTCGTAACCGCACTTTATTAGATATGGTGCGGGTGTCTCTTACTGATTTACCGCTATCGTTTTGGGGTTATGCTTTAGAGACAGCTGCATTCACGTTAAATAGGGCACCATATAAATTTGTTGAAACGACGCCTTATGAACTGTGGTTTGGCAAGAAACCAAAGTTGTCATTTCTGAAAGTTTGGGGTTGCGATGCTTATGTGAAAAAGCTTCAACCTGATAAGCTCAAACCCAAATCGGAGAAATGTGTCTTCATAGGATACACAAAGGAAACTATTGGGTACACCTTCTATCACAGATCCGAAGGCAAGACATTCGTTGCTAAGAATGGATCCTTTCTAGAGAAGGAGTTTATCTCGAAAGAAGTGAGTGGGAGGAAAGTAGAACTTGATGAGGTAACTGTGCCTGCTCCCTTATTGGAAAGTAGTTCATCACAGAAATCAGTTCCTGTGATCCCTACACCAATTAGTGAGGAAGCTGATGATAATGATCATGACACTTCAGATCAAGTTACTACCAAACCTCGTAGGTCAACCAAAATAAGATCCGCACCAGAGTGGTACGATAATCCTGTTCTGGAGGTCATGTTACTTAACCATGGCGAACTTACGAACTATGAGGAAGCGATGATGAGCCCAGATTCCGCGAAATGGCTTGAGGCCATGAAATCTGAGATGGGATCCATGTATGAGAACAAAGTCTGGACTTTGGTTGACTTGCCCGATGATCGGCAAGCCATCGAGAATAAATTGATATTCAAGAAGAAGATTGACACTGGCGGTAATGTTACTGTCTACAAAGCTCAACTTGTTGTGAAAGGTTTTCGACAAGTTCAAGGAGTTGACTACGATGAGACCTTCTCACCAGTAGTGATGCTTAAGTCCGTCCGAATCATGTTAGCAATTGCCGCATTTTATGATTATGAAATTTGGCAAATGGATGTAAAGACTGCATTCCTGAATGGATTTCTGGAAGAAGAGTTGTATATGATGCAACCTGAAGGTTTTATCGATCCAAAGGATGCTAACAAAGTGTGTAAGCTCCAGCGATCCATCTATGGACTGGTGCAAGCATCTCGGAGTTGGAATAAATGTTTTGATAGTGTGATCAAAGCATATGGTTTTATACAGACTTTTGGAGAAGACTGTATTTACAAGAAGGTGAGTGGGAGCTTTGTAGCATTTCTAATATTATATGTGGATGACATATTGTTAATTGGAAATGATATAGAATTTCTGGATAGCATAAAAGGATACTTGAATAAGAGTTTTTCAATGAAGGACCTCAGTGAAGCTGCTTATATATTGGGCATCAAGATCTATAGAGATAGATCAAGACTCTTAATTGGACATTCACAAAGCACATACCTTGATAAAGTTTTGAAGAAGTTCAAAATGGATCAAGGAAAGAAAGGGTTCTTGCCTGTGTTACAAGGTGTGAAGTTGAGTCAGACTCAATGCCCGACCACTGTAGAAGATAGGGAGAAAATGAAAGGTGTTCCCTATGCTTCAGCCATAGGCTCTATCATGTATGCAATGATGTGTACCAGACCTGATGTGTACCTTGCTATTAGTTTAGCAGGGAGGTACCAAAGTAATCTAGGAGTGGATCACTGGACAACGGTCAAGAACATCTTGAAATACCAGAAAAGGACTAAAGATATGTTTCTCGTTTATGGAGGTGACAAAGAGCTCGTCGTAAATGGTTACGTCGATGCAAGCTTTGACACTGATCCGGATGACTCTAAGTCACAAACCGGATATGTGTTTATATTGAACGGTGGAGCTGTCAGTTGGTGCAGTTCTAAACAAAGCGTCGTGGCAGGATCTACGTGTGAAGCGGAGTACATAGCTGCTTCGGAAGCAGCAAATGAAGGAGTCTGGATGAAGGAGTTCATATCCGATCAAGGTGTCATACCTAGTGCATCGGCTCCAATGAAAATCTTTTGTGACAATACTGGTGCAATTGCCTTGGCAAAGGAATCCAGATTTCACAAGAGAACCAAGCACATGAAGAGACGCTTCAATTCCATCCGTGATCAAGTCAAGGAGGGAGACATAGAGATTTGCAAGATACACACTGATACGTCTCCAACATATCTATAATTTTTGATTGTTCCATGCTATTATATTACCCGTTTTGGATGTTTATGGGCTTTATTATACACTTTTATATTATTTTTGGAACTAACCTATTAACCGGAGGCCCAGCCCAAATTGTTGTTTTCTTGCCTATTTCAGTGTTTCGAAGAAAAGGAACATCAAACGGAGTCCAAATGGAATGAAACCTTCGGGAGAGTTATTTTTGGAACGAAAGCAATCCAGGAGACTTGGAGTAGACACCAGGGAAGCTTCGAGGTGGCCACGAGGGTACAGGCCACGCCTCCCACCCTCGTGGGCCCCTCGTGGCTCCCTTGACCGACTTCTTTCACCTATATATATCCGTATACCCTGAAAACATCCGAGAGCACAATAGATCGGGAGTTCCGCCACCGCAAGCCTCTGTAGCCACCAAAAACCAATCTGGACCCTGTTCTGGCACCCCGACGGAGGGGGGATCCCTCACCAGTGGCCATCTTCATCATCCCGGTGCTCTCCATGATGAGGAGGGAGTAGTTCACCCTCGGGGCTGAGGGTATGTACTAGTAGCTATGTGTTTGATCTCTCTCTCGTGTTCTTGATTTGGCACGATCTTGATGTACCGCGAGCTTTGCTATTATAGTTGGATCTTATGATGTTTCTCCCCCTCTACTCTCTTGTAATGGATTGAGTTTTCACCTTGAAGTTGTCTTGTCGGATTGAGTCTTTAAGTATTTGAGAACACTTGATGTATGTCTTGCCGTGCTTATCTGTGGTGACAATGGGATATCACGTGATCTACTTGATGTATGTTTTGGTGATCAACTTGTGGATTCAGTGACCTTGTGAACTTATGCATAGGGGTTTGTCGGGGGGATGGACCCCGGGCAGGCAACGGAACCCGAGTCCTCTTCAAAAATAATGGGGCTGGCACCGCCCCTCAAACCGGCACGCGCTTGGCCGGGTCGCTCGACCCGGCCAAGACCCGCAACCCGGCCAGACTCTCCGACCCGGCAAGACGCGTCGACTCGGCCTTGACAACTAGCGCAAGGCAGCCGAACCTGGCACCACCAAAGCTTCCCCAACAAGCCAGCTCCACCCGTGCGTGCCCCACAATTCGGCCACGGGTCAGCTCCCGTCCCGTCCAGGCCGTACGATGGGATGAGTCTTCAATCAACGATGACCAAGGCAACAGTGCCCCGCCCATGCCTCTGGTCAGCCGGAGCATGGCAACAGTGCCCCTCACCTACCCGCTGACCAGGGTCGGCATGGCAATAGTGCCCCCGCCCTCACCGCTGATGACAGCAAGCGGCAACCTGACGGAGAGCCACTGTACATGACTCGACTCGGCCATGCCCTGACGATCGACAAGACGGCGCACAGTCCCCCTAGGCCTGCGGGGCCCGCACCTAGGGGAACCCGGCGAACCGCAAGCCCTCAGCGGGACCTAGCCCGGGTCTCGGACACCGACAATCTGGACCCATTGACTTGTAACATTACCATTGTACCCCTGGGGGGTTGGTCTATAAAACCCCCCAGGAGCCCACGCTCATAGAGGCAGGTAACAAGAGAAAGGCAAGTAAGCACAGAACTAGCTACCGAAACAACAACACCAGAGAGAAGGACCATCCCAAGCCTTGGCCACCTTCCTTCCTCCCCCAAGCCTTGTACAGCTCCAGGAGCAACATTGTACTATTAAACATCCAACTACACTCGGCAGGACTAGGGGTGTTATCTCTCCGGAGAGCCCCGAACCTGGGTATGTCCGGCGTCCCGCGCCCGCTCATGCCAACCTCGCCTCTGGAGCCCACCAGCGCCCTCGAGCCTCCTCCTCTCTTTAGCCATCCCATGGCATCTGCCGTGCGTCCACCACGACAGTTGGCGCCCACTGTGGGGCAGCTCGAGGTGCTCAGCTACTCCGACTCCCCCTCTCCCTCGGCGGCGGCATTTCCGCCGGGGCAATGGACGTGCATGTGGAGGTCTTTCGTCACTATCGATGGCGCCTCCTCCTCGTCGAGAAAGACAAGGAAGGCTGCCGAAGCCAGGGCCGCAGTGGAACGGACCAAGCCATCCGATCCGTTGCGCACCGTGATGCAGAGCCTCCGCATCCCCATCGGCACCAACGTCGACGCCACCAACATCGCTGAGGCCCGAACCCAGCTCGAGGAAAGGCGCCAGCAGATGCTGGACCTGTCCGAGACGCTCGCCGCCACTCAGCGTCGCTTGGATGCCGCTCAGCTGGAGCGCAATGCCGCCTACGGATTCACGCCCACCGCGGCCGAGCCAAGCCGGGTCGCCGACGTGCATGCCCGGGGAGGAGCGATCGGCCGAGCCATTGACGCCGTCCCGACCATCTACGAGACCCCAGCGAAGAACATGCACGCTGCCCAGGCAGCCGCAGTCGGCCTGGACCAGCTCACGTGTGAGGAGCTGAAGGAGCGCATTGGGCGGATGCGCGAACTCCTCAACGTGACCAACACCCAGCAGGACCACCTCAACCAGCTCCCCAAGCCGGCGGGATCCGGCTCCGCCCGCCTTGGCGGACCCGACGAACTTCTACACACTGCTTCCTCGCCACCCGGTGAGGCGCACTCCGGCCGAGCCCGGACTCGGCGTGATCCGGCCGCCATAGCCGCCGGTGTATTGGGAGACGAGCCCGTCCCAGAGATCCACCGCGGACCCGGCCAGCATGGCCGGCGTTCGGCTCCAACCGACCGCAAGTCGACTCGGCCTGCGCGCCATCAACGAAGCCGACGCTCGCCACCGCCTCGATCAGCTCGCTCGCTCCCTGGAGGTGGAGGAGAGCGGCGCTACCGGGCCAGCGTCCTTCGGCCCACGTATCCGGGAGGAGCCCTTCCCCAAAGGGTTCATGCTCCCCCGCGACACCCCAAGTATAACGGGACCGTGAAACCAGAAGACTGGCTCACCGACTACACCACGGCCATTGGCATCACCGGTGCCAATCGTCGTCTCACCGTGCGCTACGCACCGCTCATGCTCCTAGGGTCGGCCCGCACGTGGTTGAATAGCCTACCGATGGGCAGCATCAACATGTGGGTCGATTTTGAGGAAGCCTTCGCCCGCAACTTCACGGGGACCTACAAGCGACCCGGCCGCCCTAGCCAGCTCGCCATGTGCGTGCAAGGGCCTACACAGACCGGTCGTGAGTACCTCGCGCGCTGGACCGAGCTCCGGAATAGCTGTGAGGGCGTCCATGAAGTCCAGGCGATCCAGTACTTCATCAGCGGGTGCCGAGACGGCACCCTCCTCAAGCACAAGCTCTTACGCTCCGAGCCGGCCACCATGGCCGCGCTCATGGTGACGGCGGACAAATATGCCAACGCCGACTCCGCCATGAAGATCCAGGTAGCGCTGGATGAAGCCGGCAAGGCGAAGCCGGTTCCCCCTCCGAAGCCGGCCGGCGAAAGCAGCCGACAACAACATCACCAGAACAACAAGCGCAAGGCCGACCAGCCGGTGTAGCGCCACGACAACCGGCTCGTCACGGCCACTGAGCCCATGGTGGACCCGGCGGCGAAGCACCGGCAGACCGGCAAGACGGCATGACAACCCGCCATGAGTTTCGAAGAGATGCTCGACGCCCCCTGCAAGCACCACAGCGGCGCAAGAACCTCCACGCAAACGCTTCGGCAGTGTGCCATCACCAAGCGCATCATGAGGGGCGACGTCCCGCCTCCTCCGGCTCCGGCCCCAGGCGCGGGACATCCGCCTCCACCTCCACCGCCGCCTCCAGCCGGCGGCGCGATGCGCGACAATGCCTACCCGGACTAGAACGAGGCCTACATCATCTTCACCAGCCTCGGCGACGACAAGCGCAGCGAGCACCTCCTTCGGCAGGAGATGAACACCGTCGTCCCGGCCAAGCCGGAGTTCATGCATTGGTCGGATCGCCCGATCACCTAGACCCGGGAGGATCACCTGGCGATCATGCCGAGTCCGGGTGGTTACGCCCTCGTCCTCAACCCCACCATCGTCGTGTGGCGCACATGCAAGTTCTCCCGAGTCCTCATCAACGGCGGCAGCAACATCAACATCCTCTATCGTGACACGATGACCAAGCTCGGCCTCAAGGCCGAGGACCTGGAGCCGACCCGGACGATCTTCCACGGCATCGTGCCCAGCCTCTCCTGCTCTCCCATTGGTCGGGTCCGGCTCGATGTCCTGTTCGGTGACATCAGCCTCCGACGCGAACCAATCTGGTTTGAGGTGGTGGACCTGTCCAGCGCGTACCACGCATTGCTGGGCCGGCCCGCGCTCGCCAAGTTCATGGTGGTTCCCCATTATGCGTATCTGAAGATGAAGATGCCGGGTCCCAAGGGCCTCATCACCATCACCAGCTATTACCGCAAGTCCCTGGAGTGCGCCCGAGATGGCGCCAAGTTGGCCGAGTCGCTGGTCATCGCCGAGGAGCGGCGCCAGCTCGACCGGATCGTTGCCCTGGCAGGCGAGGCCTCCGCTGCGTCGATCCCGACCCCGGACCCGGCCGACGAGGCCGCCTTCAAACCCTCCAAGGAGACCAAGAAAGTGAAGCTGAACCCGGAAGACCCCAGCTGCAGCAAGTACGTTGTCGTAGGCGCCCGCCTCGGCAACAAATAGGAAGGCGAGCTTGTCGACTTCCTCCGTGAGAATCCGGATATCTTCGCATGGACCCCCAAGGACATGCCGGGTATCCCGAGGAAGTACGCCGAGCACAAACTTCACATCCGCAAGGACGCCAAGCCTGTCCGTCAACCCCTACAACGATTTTCCGAAAAGAAGAGAAGAACCATTGGTGAAGAGGTCGCCAAGCTTTTGGCGGCCAGCTTCATAATGGAAGTGTTTCACCCCGAGTGGCTGGCCAATCCAGTCCTCGTCCTGAAGAAGAACAAGACCTGGCGCATGTGTATCGATTACACCAGCCTCAACAAGTCCTGTTCCAAGGATCCGTTCGCTCTCCCACGGATCGACCAAGTCATCGACTCGACCGCCGGGTGCGAGCTCCTGTCCTTCTGGACACTTACTCTGGCTACCACCAGATCAAGATGGACCCGGCCGACGCCTTGAAGACATCCTTCATCATGCTCTTTGGGGCGTATTGCTACATCACCATGTCATTCGGCTTGAAGAACGCGGGCGCCACCTTCCAACGCTGCATGCAGAAATGCCTGCTACCGCAACTCGGCCGCAATATCCACGTGTACGTGGACGACATCATGGTGAAGACCAAGCAGCACCTCGCGCTCCTCGACGATTTGATGGAAACATTTGCCAACCTCCGCGAATACAAGGTCAGCTCAACCCGGAAAAATGCGTCTTCAGCATCCCGGCCAGAAAGCTACTCGGCTTCCTCATCTCGGAACGCGGCATTGAGGCGAAGTCGGAGAAGATCAAGGCCATCGAGCGCATGTGCAAGCCGGCTCGGCTGCACGATGTCCAGAAGTTCACCGGATGCTTGGCCTCGGTCAGCCGGTTTCTAAGCCGGCTGGGTGAGAGAGCGCTACCCCTGTACCAGTTGATGAAGAAGACGAACCCGTTCGAATGGAACGACAAGGCAGACGAGGCCTTCCAAGACCTCAAGCGCATGCCCTCCACCGCACCAGTTCTGGCCGCGCCGACCGGCAAGGAGCCGCTGTTGCTCTACATAGCCGCGACCTCGCGGGCGGTCAGCATGGTGCTGGTGGTCGAGCGACCAGAGAAGGGCAAGATCCAAGCCGTCCAGCGCCTAGTCTACTACCTGAGCGAGGTGCTCTCCATCTCCAAGCAGAACTACCCGCACTACCAGAAGATGTGTTATGGCGTGTACTTCACCGCCAAGAAGCTGAAGCAGTATTTCCAAGAGCACGTCGTCACCGTGGTCAGCACGGCGCCTATCGGAGAAATCATCGGGTGCCGGGATGCCTCTGGCCGGGTCGCCAAGTGGGCGATCCAGCTAGCCGGCCACACCATCCTCTACGAACCCCGCACCACGATCAAGTCTCAAGCCCTGGCCGACTTCCTCGTCGACTGGACCGAGACCCAGTACTTGCACCGCCCCCCGACTCAATGCACTGGCGCATCCATTTCGACGGATCCAAGATGCGACTCGGCCTAGGGGCCGGCATTGTACTATCGTCCCCAAAGGGCGACCGGCTTTGCTACGCGCTCTAGATCCACTTCACCGCTTCCAACAACGTCGCCGAGTATGAAGCCCTTGTGCACGGCCGCCGGCTTGCCAAGGAACTCGGCATCCGGCGCATCCTGTGCTACGGCGACTCGGACCTGGTGGTGCAGCAGTGCTGCGGCGAATGGGACGCCCGTGACTCCAACATGGCAAGCTACCGCTTCCTCGTCCAGAAGCTGTCCGGATCCTTCGAGGGCTGTGAGTTCCTCCACGTCCCGCGCGCGGAGAATGAAGCAGCCGACACGCTCGCCAAGATCGCCTCGTCCCGACAAGCCATCCCGTCCGGCGTATTCCTCGAGCACCTGCGCAAGCCGTCCGTCAAGCCATCGCCGGACTCTGAGTCCATCCACGTTCCAGATTACCTAGCCGCACCTCAACCCGGCCCGAGGGCTGCTGAACTCGGCCCGGGGACTGCTGAACCCGGCCCGAGGGCTGCTTAGCTCGACCCGGCCACCATCGCCCCAGACCCGACCGTCGCCATCCCTGACCCGGGGGCTGCCCAACCCGGCTCGGGGGCTGCCAACCCGGAACCCACCCTGGTGGCCGTCTTCGCCGTGGTCACGGATCCATCTTGGGCCCTCCAAATATCATAATTCTTGGAGAACGGTGTTCTCCCCATGGACGAGACCGAAGCCCGGCAAGTGCAGCGCCGGGCGTCCGCCTACAGCATCATCAACAACGAGCTCATCAAGCACATCTCCATCGGTGTTTTCAAGCGCTGCATCGAGCAGGAACAGGGCATCGACATCCTCCTCGACATACATCAGGGCGAGTGCGGGCACCACGCCGCATCGCAATCCCTGGTGGCCAAGGCGTTTCGCCACGGTTTCTACTGGCCAACGGCCCTCCAAGATGCCGAGTCGCTCGTCCTCAAGTGCGAAGCATGCCAGCGCTTCAGCAAACGCAGCCACCAGCCACCGTCAGCACTCTGCACCATACCGATCGCCTGGCTCTTCGCGGTCTGGGGACTCGACATGGTGGGAACCTTCAAAACCGCTCGAGGCGGCATGACGCACCTGCTGGTGGCAGTAGACAAATTCACCAAGTGGATCGAGGCAAGACCAATCAAGAAACTGGACGGGCCAACAGCCGTTCGGTTCACCAAGGACACAGCGGTGCGCTACGGCATGCCGAACAGCATCATCATGGACAACGGCACCAACTTCGCCAAGGGCGCGCTCGGGCAATACTGCTCTGTCTCCGGCATCCGCCTCGACCTGGCCTCCGTTGCACATCCGCAGTCCAACGGGAAGGTCGAGCGGGCCAACGGACTCATCCTGTCCGGTGTCAACCCACGACTCATCGAGCCACTCATCCGCTCACCCGACAGCTGGCTTGACGAGTTGCCGGCCGTTCTCTGGAGTCTCCGCACCACGCCGAATCGGTCGACCGGGTTCACCCCGTTCTTCCTCGTCTACGGAGCCGAAGCCGTCATCTCGACTGACGCCGAGTTCGACTCGCCGCGCGTCGTGATGTACACCGAAGCCGAAGCCAGAGAAGCCCGCGAAGACGGCGTCGACCTGCTCGAAGAAGCACGCCTCCTAGCACTCAGTCATTCGGCCATCTACCAGCAAGGCCTGAGGC
Source organism: Triticum timopheevii (assembly GCA_963921465.1). NCBI lineage: Eukaryota > Viridiplantae > Streptophyta > Magnoliopsida > Poales > Poaceae > Triticum > Triticum timopheevii. The sequence goes on along the minus strand of OY997266.1, from coordinate 421,929,701 downwards.
ACTACCACAGCAAGAAGATCAAGCCCCTCATGTTCCGCGAGGGCAACCTCGTCCTCCGGCTCGTCCAAGAGCAAGCAGGCCAGCACAAGTTGTCCCCTCCATGGGAGGGCCAATTCATCGTGAGCAGGGCCTTGCACAACCGCAACGCCTACTGTCGGTGTCAAAACCGGCGGATCTCGGGTAGGGGGTCCCGAACTGTGCGTCTAGGTGGATGGTAACAGGAGACAAGGGACACGATGTTTTTACCTAGGTTCGGGCCCTCCCGATGGAGGTAAAACCCTACTCCTGCTTGATTAATATTGATGATATGGGTAGTACAAGAGTAGATCTACCACGAGATCAGAGAGGCTAAACCCTAGAAGCTAGCCTATGGTATGATTGTTGTTCTGTCCTACGGACTAAAACCCTCCGGTTTATATAGGCACCAAAGAGGGTTAGGGTTACACAGAGTCGGTTACAATGGTAGGAGATCTACATATCTGTATCACCAAGCTTGCCTTCCACGCCAAGGAAAGTCCCATCCGGACACGGGACGAAGTCTTCAATCTTGTATCTCCATAGTCCAGGAGTCCGGCCAAAGGTGATAGTTTGGCTATCCGGACACCCCCTAGTCCGGGACTCCCTCAGTAGCCCCCGAACCAGGCTTCAATGGCGATGAGTCCGGCGCATAGATTGTCTTTGGCATTGCAAGGCGGGTTCTTCTCCAAATCCTGTGTATCTGTTGAATAGCGTCCGGCTTCCTGTGAATATTGTGCTCCTCGGCTTCCACGCCCAATAATGGCCGTCTTCCACGTGTTGAACGAATGCGAAAAGTCAGGGTATTTTTACATTTACCCCCCTAGCTGCGCAAATGAGCTGCCTATAAAGGAGACGAGGATCTAGATCCGAATCACACCATCCTCCCTTCGCGAGCATTCATCAGAGCGCATCTGACAGAAATCCATTCCATCATGGACAGTCGATGTGGCTCCTCCTCTCACCCTCCCAGCCCTCGGCCTGGAGAATGGGAGAGATGCTCCGTCCCGTACAGCGAGTTAGTGACGCTCCAAACCAAGGGATTTCTTCCCCCAGCCTTCATGGTTCCGGTTCGAGCAGGACTCGCCACCTATAAGGGCGGAAAGCAAGCGGAGAGCGTTCCCAGCCCCTCCAAAGGAGAGTGGGTATGCCTTCTCTCTTATTTGATAAGAGGGCTTGGATTTCCAATTCATCTGTTTCTCCGGGGGCTCCTGGAGTTCTACGGCCTCCAGTTGCACAACCTTACGCCTGCCTCCATTTTGCATATTGCGGGCTTCGTGGCCCTTTGCGAGCTGTTTTTGGGCATCGAGGCCCATTTTGCGCTGTGGAAGAAGCTGTTCTGCCTTGTGCCCCGTTCTCAAGAGGGGTCAATATATCAAGTGGGCGGAGCCGAACTATGGCGCATCACCGGGACCGGATATCTATCCGGAACCCCAAAGAAGGCGTCCGAAGACTGGCCTTAGGAATGGTTTTATATAGAAGATGTCCCCCTGCCGGACCCCCTATTCGGATCGGCCTCCCTGAGTTCAATAACGCTCCTTTGAAGAAACGCCTAAGCTGGAGTCCACGGAGCCCTCAGAAGGAAAATGACAGGGACATCCTTTACCTGATGAGCCGAATTAGGCTGTTAGCTCATTCTGGACTGACCATGATCGAGGTCATGGCCACATGCATTATGCGGGGGGTGCAGCCACTCCAGTATAGAGGCCACCCCATGTGGGATTTCAACGGGGAGGATGATGCCACCACTGCGGTCATAAGGGGCCGGGATCGGTCGCCGATCTGTTGAAGATCTTGTCCGCATTGTACAAGGGAGAAGAGGAGGAATTTCTCCGTGTCAATCTGCAGGGTGGATTTTCTATGAACAATCCTCCAAGCTGGGTAAGCAGACATTTATTTTTGCCTATCCGATCCACACTCCCATAATCAAGTATCTCATTTTGTGATTTCGGCGTAGGAACTGCGCCAGGCCGTAAAGGATATAAACAACCCGCCTCCACAACCCGAGGATCCAGAACGGTTCCTCGATCCGACCTCCCAAGAGGATCCGGACATATCGGTGGAGCTGATTGACAGGATATTCCACCAACTGAGCATCGATAATGCCTTGGTCGCCATTACGGCCGATTACCTCGGAATACTCCCCGCCTCACAGGTAACTAAGACCGAAGTCCCAATACTTTGAAAATGACCCATCCGTGCATGTTTTTGATCACCGTATACCAATGGTCTTTCGTAGGGGAAGTCCTTGAGGCGGAAGGCCGAGCCTGCGACGGCCAGTCAACAAGGGACAGCAAGGCCCAACAGGCCGAAAAGAAGTGCAGTCCAGATTGAAACACCGATGCAACGGTATGGCGTGTCATCTTGCTCCCAGGTTTTATTCCCGGGAGGCATACTAACGCTCGTGCTTTTTCAGGAAGAAGAGCGCTCGCCGGACTATATCCAGAGAGTTTGCCAATCAATCCTCCGCTCGCCAGGCTCCAAAGCCAGGTCCAAAAGCGGAGGCGAACACGAGGCATGCGTTGGAAGCTCCTCCGACAGAGGATGCCGACAGGTTATCTGCCACCAATTCAGAGGTGGAGAGTGCCATCAATCACAGGCGTCGCCGAACAGTTCTTCGTGACGCATGTTTCTCCCCAGAGGCATTGGATGCCTTCAATTCGAGAGATGCGCACCTCCGTGCCGCTCAAAATGGTCTAGCCAGAGCCACGGAGCAGTATGTAAAAGACATACGGGTGAGAAAATTTGACAGTTATATATGCCAGTAGCCCCCGAGACTTGAAATAGTTAGAATAACTGATTTAAGGATCATTTGTTGTGCAGGATCTTACGGAAAAGAATACAAATCTGTCCCAGGAGCTGGAGGAGTGCAAAGCCCAACTTGAGGCCGCACTAGCTGCAGTGGGGGAAGCCAAAGAGACCCCCTCCGGTAATATATGCTTCAAAAGATGAGTAATTTGTGAAGTGTGGTGTGTGTATAAGTCTGACAATAATATTGCAGATGGCGCCGGGATAGATCCGGACAAGCAACAGCTCATGCGCCGGTTAAAGGCCGGCGAGAATGTGCTTACAAGGGTGAGGCAAGAGAAAAATAACCTCCAAGATGCCAACACCTAGCTGGGTGAGGAACTAAAGGATGTTCGTGCCCAGCTGTCTGACTCCGTTAAGGAGAATCGGCGGCTTCGACGCGGCATTTTTAGTAAGTGCTTGAACGAACTTTGAAAAAAGAGTTCGGCGAGGAAGTCGACTAACAGAGTTATGTCTGTAGGTATGCTCACAGGCCGTCCTGCAGAGGAAATGCCCGGTTCTACGGGTGACCTTCTTCCCGAGCTCTTGCAACTGCACGAACGAGTTTGGCAGGTGATGAAGGGCGTCGCCCAGGCCTTGTGGCCATCTGTCTCCCTGCCCGAAGGCCTTTGAGAGCTTGCAGAGAGGCTTCAGGGAGCGCGGCAGCGCTTCCGCTTATGGAAGATATCGGCGTGCCGCCAAGGCGCCAGGGAGGCCTGGGCCATGGTGAAGACGTGGTACACGAAGGCTGACCCAAACCACATGGCCGAGGTCGGACCTGCGGGGCCCGATGGGAAGGAGATCCCTGTGAGCTTAGTGTACGGCCAAGTAGAATTGGCCGCAAAGTATTCCCAACAGGACTGTAAACTAGACAGCCTGCTGGATGGCATTAAAGAGGAATATGCCCAATCAAGTTGACTATGTAATTTAAGATGACATGTAAAATGCCTTCTAGCCGGATTGTAGATCGTTTGTCATAGCGGACCTTTTCGCTTCAACCTCGAGACCCAATAGTCCGGAGTGTGTCCGAATATCCTCGCGGTTATATAAGAACCGGGGCATGCGTGGAGACCAGGCGTAGGGGTCATTAGTGCTTTATCAGATAAGTGCCCAACTAGTTATGTTATATTACATGGTTAGTAAGAAACATCTTCCAGGGAGAATAGTTCTGTTAGGGGTTCCTTTCCCTGGGAGGCATGCCCTAAAGTGCATGTCCGAACTGCGAAAAAAGCAGAAAAACATCGGGGGCAGATAAATAAATAGATAAGAATTCGTCTTTTAGTTCACCGACCGAATATTCCCTTAAGAATGCTAGCTTTCGGCTTCACCCAGTTTGAGGTACACATTCGGCTGACCCGGCAGTAACAATCGCAGAGGTGCTCCCTTTACCACCTAGCCGAACAATCGGGAACGTAGGGGTAAGCACAAGAGCCAGGCAACCCAGCTTGGCGAAAACTTAAGTCATATCAATGCATATAATGGTGAATAAAAGGTACATGCGGAAGTGTGACACATGTGTTGGGCATGAAGCCCGTATAAATAAGCTTCTGTTAAAGAAACCCCCAGGTATAATGAGCGCGGATAGCGCATCAAGTGTGTGCGAACAATGCGTGAACAAGCTTTCAAAGGCTGTAATAGGAAAGGAGGGAGAAGGAGAGAAACAGAAGACAACTAATATGTAAAATATAGACGGAGGAAGGAGACGAACTCAGAATCCGGCGCTAGGCATAGAATCTTCGGAGACGGGCTGCGTTCCATGGGTTCGGCTCGAGTCAGTTATCCGATGCATCTCGCAGACGGTACGCTCCACCAGTCAGGACTTGGTCGATGATAAAGGGACCTTCCCATTTGGGCTTGAGTTTGTCCTTTTTCTTGTCTGGCAGGCGTAGAACTAGCTCGCCAACGTTGTAAGTTTTGGCCCGTACTTCTCTGCTTTGATATCTTCAAGCTTGCTGTTGATAGAATGCGGAACGGGCTTTTGCCACGTCACGCTCCTCCTCCAATGCATCCAAACTGTCCTGCCGATCGAGCTCGGCTTCTCTTTCTTCGTACATGCACATGCGAGGTGAGTCATGATTTATGTCACAGGGCAGAACTGCCTCTGCACCGTATACCATAAAGAATGGTGTAAATCTGGTGGTGCGATTCGGAGTGGTCCGCAGCCCCCAGAGTACAGAGTCGAGCTCCTCTACCCAATGCGTGTTAGATTCCTTGAGGGACCGCACTAATCTGGGTTTGATGCCGCTCATGATTAGACCATTTGCTCACTCGACTTGACCGTCAGTTTGAGGGTGATAGACTGAAGCATAGTCGAGCTTGATGCCCATGTTTTTGCATGAGAGTTTAACCTCGTCGGCCATAAAGTTTGTACTGTTATCAGTGATGATGCTATGGGGGACGCCGTAACGGTGTACAACCCCTGATATGAAGTCTATCACCGGTCTGGATTCGGCCATCTTAACAGGTTTGGCCTCTATCCATTTGGTGAATTTATCCACCATGACCAGTAGGTATTTTTGCTTGTGGGTTCCTCCTTTAAGGGGTCCAACCATATCAAGCCCCCAGACCGTGAAGGGCTAGGTTATGGGTATAGTTTTGAGGGAAGTGGGTGGCATGTGGCTTTTATTAGCAAAGAGCTGGCAACTGACGCATCGTTGGACTAAGTCTTGAGCATCTGCCCGGGCCGTCGGCCAATAAAATCCTGTACGGAAGGCCTTGCCTACAAGGGCCCGGGCTGCGGCGTGGTGCCCGCCGAGTCCGGCATGAATTATAGCCAGAAGGTTCCGCCCTTCCTCTTCGGAGATACACCTTTGAAGGACTCCGGTTGTGCTTTTCTTGTAAATCTCTCCCTCATGGACCTTATAGGCTTTAGATCGCCGCATTATGCAGCGGGCCTCGTTTTGGTCCTCGGGAAGTTCCTGCCTGGTTAGGTAGGCTAGGAATGGTTCCATCCACGGGGCGATGACTGCCATTATTACGTGGGCTGAGGATGTTACTTCATTGGCAGGACCACCAATTGTGTCAGAATGTTCGGTGTCGGGCAGTGCGGTTGGGTCCGGGTTGTTATTTCCGGACTCCCCCTCCCATAGTACGGATGGCTTGAACAGCCTCTCTAGGAAGATGTTGGGGGGGACGGCATCGCGCTTTGCACCAATGCGTGCCAATATGTCTGCTGCCTGGTTGTTATCCCAGGCTATATGGTGAAATTCGAGCCCCTCAAACCGAGCTGACATTTTTAGTACGGCGTTGCGATAAGCTGCCATTTTCGGATCCTTGGCATCGAAGTCTCCATTTATTTGGGATATCACGAGGTTCGAATCCCCGCGCAACTCTAGGCGTTGAATGCCCATGGAGACTGCCATCCGGAGGCCATGTAGAAGGGCCTCGTATTCGGCTGCGTTGTTGGAGTCCATATACATTATCTGGGGTACGTATTGAACTGTATCTCCGGAAGGGGACGTCAGAATGACGCTAGCCCCCAGACTAGCCAACATTTTGGAGCCGTCGAAGTGCATGATCCAGTTGGAATATGCGCCGTACTCTTTAGGGAGTTCGGCTTCAGTCCATTCGGCGATGAAGTCGGCCAAAACTTGCGACTTAATAGCTCGCCGTGGCTTATAGGTTATGTCGAACGGGAGGAGCTCAATGGTCCATTTGGCAATCCGGCCCGTTGCGTCGCGGTTGTTTATAATGTCATTAAGAGGTACTTCGGAGGCTACTGTTATCGAACACTCTTGAAAGTAGTGTCGCAGCTTCCGGGATGCCATGAACACCGCGTACGCTATCTTTTGATAATGCGGGTACCGTGACTTGCATGGAGTTAGGACAGTGGACACGTAGTAAACTGGTTTTTGAAGGGGGAACTTGTGTCCGTCTATTTTTCGTTCGACAACAAGCACCGCGCTCACAACTTGATGAGTTGCCGTGATATATAATAGCATTGGTTCGCCCATGTTGGGCGCGGCCAGGACCGGGTTGTTTGCCAATATGGCTTTTATTTCTTTGAGTCCAGCCGTGGCGGCATCCGTCCACTCGAAGTGTTTGGTGCGTCGGAGGAGGCGGTACAGGGGTAATGCCTTTTCTCCTAAATGGGAGATAAAGCAGCTTAAAGCCGCCACACACCCCGTCAATTTTTGTATTTGTTTGAGGTCCTTTGGGATATCCAATTGTGACAGAGCTCGGATCTTGGCTGGGTTTGCTTCAATTCCTCTACCGGATACAATGAAGCCCAAGAGCTTTCCGGCTGGTACACCGAAAACACATTTTCCGGGTTAAGCTTAATGTCATATGTTCGGAGATTATCGAACGTGAGCTTCAAATCGTCTACTAGAGTTTCGACGTGCTTGGTTTTGACGACCACATCATCTATGTATGCCTCCACTGTTTTGCCGATCTGGTTTGCCAGACATGTCTGAATCATGCGCTGATATGTTGCGCCGGTGTTTTTGAGCCCAAAGGGCATTGTGTTGAAGCAGAATGGGCCGTATGGGGTGATGAATGCCGTTGCGGCCTGGTCGGGCTCTGCCATCTTAATTTGGTGGTAGCCGGAGTATGCGTCAAGGAAACACAATGAATCATGTCCTGTGGTAGCATCGATAATTTGATCTATGCGGGGGAGGGGGAAGGGATCCTTTGGGCAAGCCTTGTTAAGGTCCTTGAAATCGACGCATAGGCGCCAGGATTTGTCCTTCTTTGGTACCATCACCAGGTTTGCTAGCCAGTCCGGATGTTTTTATCTCTGATGAATCCGGCCTCCAATAGTTTGGCTAGCTCCTCTCCCATGGCCTGTCTCTTGGATTCGGAGAAACGCCGAAGAGCTTGTTTGACTGACTTGAATCCTTTTAGGATGTTTAGGCTGTGCTCGGCCAGCCGGCGTGGGATTCCTGGCATGTCTGAAGGGTGCCAGGCAAAAATGTCCCAATTTTCACGTAGGAATTCTCGTAGTGCGGCGTCTACATCAGGGTTTAATTGTGCCCTGATGGAGGCCGTTTTTGTAGGGTACGTTGGATGGACTTGGAATTTGACTATTTCGTCCGCCGGTTTAAAGGAGGTGGACTTGGATCTCTTATCGAGTATCACATCGTCCCTGTTTACCGTGGAGCGCAGCGTAGTGAGTTCCTCGGCCGCTAGGGCTTCGGATAGTGCCTCAAGTGCTAGTGCGGCTGTCTTGTTTTCGGCGCGGAGTGCTATGTCCGGGTCACTAGCAAGAGTGATGATTCCATTGGGCCCGGGCATTTTGAGCTTCATGTACCCGTAATGGGGTATAGCTTGAAAAATTGTGAATTCCTCTCGCCCTAATAGGGCGTGATATCCGCTGCTGAATGGGGCCACTTGGAACGTGACCTCCTCAGACCTGTAATTATCCGGCATGCCGAACACCACATCCAGTGTGATTTTTCCAGTACAGCATGCTTCCCGACTGGGGATTATTCCTCTAAAGGTTGTGCTACTTCGCTCAATGCGGCTCCAGTCTATTTCCATTTTTCTGAGGGTTTCCTCGTAAATGAGGTTCAATCCGCTGCCACCGTCCATGAGTACCTTGGTAAGGCGAAAGCCGTCCACTATTGGACTGAGGACCAATGCGGCTGGTGCTCGGGCTGTTCGGAATTTAGGTTCATCACTGGCATTAAAGGTAATAGCTGTGTCACTCCATGGGTTTATTGTTGCTACTTGGTAGACTTCGGCAAGGCTGCGGAGTGTTCGTTTTCGCATATTATTTGATGCGAAAGTCTCGAAGACTATTAATACCGTACTTGTATCCTTGGGATGGTGCTCTGGAGTTAGAAGCTCTTCGCCACTTTTGGCCACCTGCCGTAGTATCCAACATGCTCTAAGGCTATGAGTTGGAGTGGTGCCCTCTGTACTATGAATTTTGTAGGGTCCATTGAGCCATCCTTCCAGTATGGTTCCATGCCCTATAGAGGGTTTTTGCTTTTTTGGTGTTTAACCCAGGTGCCTGGCGATAATGCACCCTTTTATTTCGGGCTGGGGTTGTATTCAGGACCGGATTGTCCCAAAATTTGATTTCGGTTTTCCAGGCGATTTCCATCGCACAGTACTTTCGTACTATGGACGCCAAGTCAGCGAAGCGTGCAATTTCACGACAACTTACGGCGTTAAGGATTCCCTTGTCCGTGCAATTATTGTAGAAGAATGAAATTGCGTCCTCCTCGCGGCAGTCCTTTATCCTTTTCATAACCAGGAGGAATCTGGCCCAGTAATGGTGTACTGTTTCTGCGGGCTCTTGCCGGATTTGGGATAGATCGCTTATGTTTGGGCGGGCGGGCGGGATTAAATTCGGAACCCCGTCCAATCTAAGACTCAGGGGCCAAGAAGTTTCCGAATTTGGAAGCTTGGGTTCTTGGATGTTGTCCAATGAATCTAGCCCGCTGCCTGACTTTAGGTTCATGGCTTGAGTGACGTCCTCCCCTCCGCGGGAATCCGGCATGGAGGGATCAGGAATCCAGACATAGCTAGTCCTTAAAATAGAGGAAGGGTCGCCGTATTGTTCCTCAACCACAGCAATGTGGTGGGTAACCTAGGGAGAGTTGATCTCTCTTAGATCGGGTTTAGGCCCAATCTGGTCATAGTTTGTAGCGACTCCCAGGGCGGCGATGCGATCCAAGAGCTCGTTTAAGGAAGAGAGCTCCATCGGATCTAACTGCTCAGCGAGTTCCGAGCTAACGTGAAGATTGCTTTCGATGACCCGAGAAGTCATCGTCGGCGCGGCGGCCGGACAGGCGGTCATAAGGAAACTGCCTAGCCGGAGAGTTTGGCCGATAGCCAAAGCTCCTTTAGCAACAGTGCCATATTTAAAGACGGGATGAGGCATCCTTCCTGATGGCGACGGCACAGAGGAACTCTCAATGAAAGCACCAATGTCGGTGTCAAAACCGGTGGATCTCGGGTAGGGGGTCCCGAACTGTGTGTCTAGGCGGATGGTAACAGGAGACAAGGGACGCGATGTTTTTACCTAGGTTCGGGCCCTCTCGATGGAGGTAAAACCCTACTCCTGCTTGATTAATATTGATGATATGGGTAGTACAAGAGTAGATCTACCACGAGATCAGAGAGGCTAAACCATAGAAGCTAGCCTATGGTATGATTGTTGTTCTGTCCTACGGACTAAAACCCTCCGGTTTATATAGGCACCGAAGAGGGTTAGGGTTACACAGAGTCGGTTACAATGGTAGGAGATCTACATATCCGTATCACCAAGCTTGCCTTCCACGCCAAGGAAAGTCCCATCTGGACACGGGACGAAGTCTTCAATCTTGTATCTCCATAGTCCAGGAGTCCTGCCAAAGGTGATAGTTCGGCTATCCGGACAACCCCTAGTCCGGGACTCCCTCACCTACTACCTCATCGATGCACGCAAGTCAAGGAAGCGCAAGAAGGACACCGCCGGCGAAGATACGACCCGGCCGTGGAACGCGGAACTCCTCCGCTCGTTTTATAGTTAGCCGCACGAGTGTATGTATCATCGCCTTTTGTAAACGCATGAAACTATGGGGTTCCCGAACGAGACTCGGGGGCTGCCTTTTGTCGACCAATTTATTGTGTCCCTATTTTCCTGCATTACTATGCCACTGAACCCGGCCACTGGTCCGACTCGCTCGACCCGGGGGCTCGGGGGTTGGCCGGCTCGGTCGCCACCCCGCCGCCTTACTTGGTGATTCCTGATACAGTTAGGATGCCGCAGTCCCCCACTTCGCCCTAAAGCCACAGATCTAGCTTTGGTTGTCGGCTGGCAAGCATAACGGGCCAGAGCTCCTTTACGCTTCATACACTAAGTCAAAGGCTGCCGGGTCGATCGACCCGGCCCGCTGCTCATCAAATAAACATACGCACGACCGGCTGCTCGCCAACCGGCTTCGCTAGATTGCCGCCAGCTGGCCCAATTGGTGTTTCGTTCGTGCTCAAAGTTTCGAAGGGCCCAAGTCCTGCGCGCTCCTCTCGAAGAATCGAACTCCTTGTCACGGACCGGAGCCTCGGCTGTCTGACTCACGGGGGGAGGTTTGAGAAAGGAAAAGTGCATGAAATCGGTCCAAAAAACGGAAGGCAAGAGCAAAAACACTCACGACATTTGCACACAAATATTTAAGAAAAGGCCCACGCCCGAGTTCATTACACCCTAAAAACCCCCAGTGGGTGGGTGGACCTGCTACTTAACAAAATTTACATAGAATGTCTCAGGCATCTCCAGCGCCGCGTCGCGACGTCGACGGCTCTCCCTTGGCGGCCTCCAGGTCCAGCGAGGCACCGGTGTCCTCCTCGGCACCTCCATCGAGGTAGACTCCTGTCTCCTCCGAGCTCCCCTCCAGATCATGGAGAAGCAAGCCGTAGTCATCGCCGACCACGACCCTGCCGTCTTCCGTCCGCTCCGGGTGGAACTCGTCATGGAAGGCGAACTCGGCGATGTAGCTGGCCCGGGAGGCAATCCGGCCGGCTTGCTCCTGCAAGAGCTGCTTCGAGCCGGCCCGCTGGCCCATCAACGCGTCCAGCTACAGGTCCGGATGCCAAGACAGCATGAACCGAAGCGCCATCTCAGCACCGGCACGAGCGACGAAGACGCGCCACTTGTGAAGCCGGTCTTGCCCCATCTCCAACCAACGTGCCAGGCGCGTGAAGCTGCTCGGCTCGATAGAGTCCGGCCAAAGGGCCGACGTCATTGCTGTGTCGACCTGGGATAGGCGCCCCATCTACGTTCCCAAGACCCGCAGGTGGATCTCAGCGGCGGCGATGATCTCCGGGAAGGTCCATGCCACCCGCGGATCTGTCCCGGACCTAACGACTCCGGGTCGCGCTGATAGCGGATGGCTTCCTCCGCAAGCTGCTGCGTCTCCGGGAAGGCCCCTTCCACAAAAGGAGAAGCATATCAGAAGAAGAAGAACAAGGACGAAAGGCCGGATCCTAACACGGCAAAATGCAAGAAAACGCACTTACTGGATAAGGACTCTTCCAGGTGCTGTGCTTCGAGCAACGTACCACGCCGCTCCCGTTCAATGGCGCGGTCGCGCTCCTGGAGCGCCTTCTCCAGATCGCCCGCCTTGGCAAGGGCCGCCTTCAGCTCGGCGTCCTTGTCGTCGGCCGCCTTCTCGGCCGCCTCGCGGTGACGGGCCTCGTCCTGACGGGCCCCCTAAGCCATGGTGACCTGCCCCCGCAGGCGATCCACCTCGGCCTGGAGCCGGCCCTTGTCGTCGGCCAGCTGGTCGTGTTGCTGGTCCGCCTCCACCAGGGCCTGCTACGCGTCCACCACCTTGGCGGCTTCCGCCTTAAGAAGCTCCACCTCAGCCTCGAGGTGGCTCTTTTGACCTGCCAGCTGCTCGTGCAGCCTGTTGGCCTCATTGAGAGACCGCTGGGCCGCGGCCGCCTCCGCCCTTGCCTGCACCGTCTCGACGCCAAGACGGCCGGTGTCGGCAACAAGACAGTCATAGTGATGACCGGCCCAGAGCAGACGAGTCCGCCAGGACAGCACCTCGGCTGCGAAAAAGAAGGATTCAACAAAAGAGAAAGCAAGACTTAAGATTTGGCCCAACTTACACAGTTGGCCCGAATCTCGGGGGCTACACCCAGTGGGTGCGCTAGCGTGCCCCCACTAGAAAAGAGCACAAGGTTACCTGCAGCAACGCGAAGCTCCTCCTCCTTGGCAGCGAGCTTGAAAGGGATCGAGAAGAGGTGTCTAGAGGGGGGGGATTAGACACTAAGTACCAAAAGTTGCAGTTTTTAATTTCTTTAAGTTTAAGTGGAGTTTAGGCACAAGTTTAACACTCACAATACATATCAAGCAAGCATGCAAAGAGTATATGAGCAGCGGAAAGTCAAGCATGCAACTTGCAAGAATGTAAAGGGAAGGGTTTGGAGGATTCAAACGCAATTTGGAGACACGGTGATTTTTGAGTCGTGGTTTCGATAGGTGGTGCTATCGTACATCCACGTTGATGGAGACTTCAACCCACGAAGGGTAACGGTTGCGCGAGTCCACGGAGGGCTCCACCCACGAAGGGTCCACGAAGAAGCAACCTTGTCTATCCCACCATGGCCATCGCCCACGAACGACTTGCCTCACTAGCGGTAGATATTCACGAAGTAGGTGATCTCCTTGCCCTTACAAACTCCTTGGTTCAACTCCACAATCTTGTTGGAGGCTCCTAAGTGACACCTAGCCAATCTAGGAGACAACACTCTCCAAGAAGTAACAAATGGTGTGTTGATGATGAACTCCTTGCTCTTGTGCTTCAAATGATAGTCTCCCCAACACTCAACTCTCTCTCACAGGATTTGGATTTGGTGGAAAGAATATTTGAGTGGAAAGCAACTTTGGGAAGGCTAGAGATCAAGATTCATATGGTAGGAATGGAATATCTTGGCCTCAACACATGAGTAGGTGGTTCTCTCTTAGAAAATGGATGCTAGAAGTGTAGGTTCGTTCTGATGGCTTTCTCCATGAATGAAGAGTGGGTCGAGGGGTATATATAGCCTCCACACAAAATCTAACCGTTACACAAAACTTGCCAAACTCGGTGGGACCGAATTGGTAAACTTGGTCGGACCGATTTAGCAAATTTAGTGACCATTTGGTGGGACCGACATGCAACTCGGTAGGACCGATATGGTTAGGGTTAGGGCATAACGTAATCTCGGTGAGACTGATTACACAAACTCGGTGAGACTGATTTTGGTAATAAGCTAACCAGAGAGTTGGTCAGGCAAACTCGGTGAGACCGATTACACAAACTTGGCAGGGCCGATTTTGGTAATAAGCTAACCAGAGAGTTTGCATTGTTCTCTCGGTAGTACTGATTACTCAAATTCGGTGGGTCCGATTTTGGTAATGGACATACACAGAGAGATTACAATCCCATCTCGGTGAGACCGAGATCCCTATCGGTGAAACCGATTTGCTTAGGGTTTGTGGCAGTGGCTAAGACATCTGAACTCGGTGGTGCCGGATAGAAAGAATCGGTGGGGCCGAGTTAGACTTTTGGTTTAGGACATATGTGGATGTGAGAAAGTAGTTGAGGGCTTTGGAGCATATCACTAAGCACTTTGAGCAAGCAAGCCATTAAGCAACACCTCATCCCCTCTTGATAGTATTGGCTTTTCCTATAGACTTAATGTGATCTTGGATCACTAAAATAGAAAGTGTAGAGTCCTGATCTTGGAGATTGAGCCAATCCATTGTCCTTAGCATCTTGAAGGGGTTCCACATCCTTTAGTCCATGCCACTCCATTGCTGAACTTGTCTGAAGCATACTAGGTAAAAGTGTTAGTCCAACAAGAGATATGTTGACATTAATTACCAAAACCACCCAGGGAGCACTTGTGCTTTCAATCTCCCCCTTTTTGGTAATTGATGACAACATACATCAAAGCTTTAAATAAAGATATATAGAATAACAAGTAAAGCTTTGGAAAGACATGTAACATGCATAGGCTCCCCCTACATGTATGCAATCATGTGAATATGGAATATAAAAGCATGTGAGAGCATAACCATGACATAGTAAGCAATGTGTTACATGTATCTTGGCTATATGCATTAGAGCAAATGATGTGAATATGGGAAATGTACCTTCATGCTCATGAGTCCTTCTTGCAAACAGTATGTACATCAGCAAGAATTCCTCATACACATGACTGTGATGCATATACTTACCTTGTGGTCTTGAGTTGGCTTAGGATGGAATGAACCTGTGGAAATAGGGTTAGATAACACAGATACACCTACTGGCCAGAGCAAGCAAAAGAAACCACAAGAGTACCATGACTGGGATGACATGTTGAGAGTGAGTACTAAGTACCACATTGAATATAGACATGTCCCCAAAGGTAAAGATGTGCAATGAATTTAAAGAATTTCTTTCCCTTAGATGTCTTGCTCCCCCTGAATCTAGCATGGGATACTGGGAGAAGATAGGGAACAGAAAATTAGAGCAAAATGCAGAATCAAAGCTCAAAGAAACAAATGAACAGAGCTAATGCAAATAAGCACATATGAACATGTCTTTCCCCTCAAGAAGACATGTGGCATCTCTCCTCTTGAACACCAAGCATCTGGGATCCTTGAAGATTACTCTCTTCTTGAGTATTCTCTCCCCCTAGAGATATCTCTCTCCTCCTGTTGAAGTATATCTCTCTCCCCCTATGGAAGTGATTAAGCTTTGATGTGATCTCTCTCTCCCCCTTTGACATCAATTTCCAAGAAGGGCCTTCTTGAATTTGTCGTGAATGGGTTTGGTCCTTGAGTCATAACACAAAGCACTGATAAAAATGTGATGCTTGTAGAGGACAAGATTCATGGAGTGGAGCTGGATCAAAAGTAAAGCAGGAATAAATGGCAAAATGTTTTTCCTGTTGTGAAATTGGTGGCACCGAGTTGGATGCTTTGGTTGTACCGAATGATTTCGGTTGGACCGAAAACAAGAAACCGGCGTGACCGAGTTCATCATAGAGAAAACACTTGTCACCTCAGCTCACTAGACAAGTAAGATCTCACAAGGATTTTCAAGGAATTGGATGCAGGGAATGCAGAATAGAATAGAAAGAAAAGAAATCTAGATGAAGTTTTTTTTTTGAAAGGGGAAATAAATATGCATGAGACAAATGCAAGAGCACAGAAAAGAACACAAGATAACTTCATCTAGAGATGGTCGGCGACAAAGTCACCTATGTTAGAGTATATTGACTTAGGAGTCAAGTGAGATCACTTGATCATAGGTCATACTCATTGTTTAAGCTCAAAATGGGGTTACCATTTTTCGTTTAAGCATCTTGATGTATTCTCATCTTGTTGAGTTTCTTTGACTCAAGACTTGGAGTAAAGCTTCTCTAAGATGGAATAACATACCTTGGGTGGTGGTGTTGATCATGATCATGTAGTTGAACTTGTGTGGGGTGCTCAAGGTTGATGTAGCTCATCAAGAATTCGGAGCACCACTTGGAATTTGAGTTCATCTACCTACATGGGTTAGTTCTTGCAAGGAAGAGCACTTGTTTATCCAAAATGACAATCATGAAACTCAACATAGAATTTGTCAAAGGATATGTTTGAATGGTCTCATGCTTCCCTGTCTTCAACCACCATTGTGTAGAGACTTGGTGATGTAGAGATTGCTCAAGATGTGAGTGAGTTGCAATCTCATAGACTTAGATTCATCCAAGTACCTACAAGGGTTATATAACATGCAAGGTGCAAATATATCCAAGACATAAGATTATCATCATAAGAGAAATATCAAGGATTAGTCATAAGCTCATGTATTGCATGTATCCAATGGAGTTCCTACTCCAAGTTTGAAGCATCAATGATGTTCAATTTACCTCTTAACCTACAAAACACTTTCTCATCAAGTGGTTTAGTGAATATATCCGCTAATTGCTTTTCGGTGCGAACATGCTTAAGATTAATTCCACCCTTAGCAACATGATCTCGAATGAAATGATGACGAACTTCAATATGCTTAGTTTGAGAGTGTTGCACGGGATTGTGAGCAATCTTGATAACACTTTCATTGTCACAAAGTAATGGAACATGTTTCACATATATCCCATAATCTTTAAGAGTTTGGGTCATCCAAAGTAATTGAGCACAACATGAACCAGCGGCAATGTATTCCGCTTCGGCGGTGGATAAGGATACTGAGTTTTGTTTCTTGGAAGACCAAGACACAAGACATCTATCAAGAAGTTGACAAGTACCCGAAGTGGACTTTCTATCAACCTTGTCACTGGCATAGTCCGAGTCGGAGTAGCCAACAAGATCGAAAGAGGCCCTCTTAGGATACCAAATGCCAAAATTTGGTGTATGGATTAAGTATCTCACTATCCTTTTCACGGCCTTAAGATGACATTCTTTAGGAGCAGCTTGATATTGTGCACACATGCACACTTAGCATGATATCGGGACATGAAGCACATAGATATAACAATGAACCAATCATAGAGCGATAAACCTTTTGATCGACCGGTTCACCATCTTTGGTCAAATCAAGATGTCCACTAGTAGGCATTGGTGTAGTCATACCTTTGCATTCTTGCATATTGAACTTCTTGAATAAGTCCTTGGTGTACTTCGTTTGAGAGACAAAGGTACCTTCCTTAGTTTGCTTGATTTGCAAACCAAGAAAGAATTTGAGTTCACTCATCATAGACATCTCAAACTTCTCCGACATCAGCTTTCCAAACTTTTCACTAAAATGAGGGTTAGTAGAACCAAATTGTGACACTCCAAAAAAAATTTATTTGGTTTTTCAGCAAAAACTTTGTTGGATTTGAAGAAGGTCATTTAAATTCTTCCCAAAGACTTCCCTCTCAAAACTTTTTCCCCTTGGCAAGGATTTTATTTTTTGTATCTTCTTCAACCTTGGTGCTTGGTTATTAAAAACCTTTCTTCTGGTTGTCCTCTTCTCAAATTTATTCTTGGGATTTATTTTCTTTTAAAAAGGAACCCTAGGAGTTTTGGGACTTCTCTTATTTTGAAACCACTCATGGTTTTACCATGCCTCATGTGGTAAATCCTCCCCAAAACCCCTCTTTCCACTTTGGGGCAATCCAAACATTCTGTTCCAACAAGTCCAACCCATTTTTGGATTTTACTTCATTTGTTTTATTTCCCCAAAACAATTCTGTCATTTAATTTAAGCCTAGGTGATTTACAAAGCAAGTACCTAATTCCCTTTGAGTTTTGATCTCAAACCAACTCCTCTGGATAGTCCTTAGCGCCCACAACGTAGATCCATCAAGATCCACTCCTCCTCTTTTCAAAATTTTCAAGTTTCAGCCTCTGCAAGTTTGGACCAGATTTGTCAAATTTGGTGAAATTCATATTTTCCCTTCTCCAAAAATTCTACCAAAATTCAGGCAGCACCTAGATGCAATGAGAGGCCACTCCACCAAAAATCAGCTCAAGGAGAATTCTCCTCATGCCAAAATCATTTCGTCGAGCACTTGGCCGACACTGTTACTGTGCACTTTCAGAAAGTTCAGAGATTCAGTGTCGTTTTTCGTCAGAGTGTTGTCACCGATCAATAGTGCGCCCTGGTGCGTTGCGCACGGCCTCTCCTCCCCGGCTAGAGCACCGCACGCCCTCTTGGACGGGTGTAGGTGTCGGTGGCGGTGAGCATCGTCGACGCCGGCAGCATCTGCGGTGGCAGAGCCACCCGTGGCGGCCAGCGAGAGCCCGTGCCAGCTCGCTACGCCGTCCGGCGCCGCCCAACGCTCCCTTGCCCTTCGCGTGGCCTCATGCACGCCAGCGCACCCCGCAGCACCGTCGCAGTGGCCCGGCAAGCACAGGGCGCGCCCTCTGCCGCCGACGGGCCCGCGCCGCCCCGTTCCGTCGAATCCACCCCAGGGCAACTAATCCAAGCTCGTTTAGCGTCTAAATGGAACCAGTGGACCTCCACGTTGACGCTCAACCCCCTAAACACCCCGACCAAGCTCTGCGCCGCCGTAACCATCGCCGGAGATCCCCGTTCACGGCCACCGCCTCGGATCGCCTATAAAAAGGGGCCCCGAGCTCGCCCTCGAGCACGCACCACCACTGCACCACACAGACACCCCGCCAGGCCACTAGGAGGACCTCGAGGAGTTCTCCTCCCCCAACTCCGGCCGCCCCGTTCCGCCTCGGCCTCCACCTCAGTTCACTCCGGTGAGGCCATCCCCGGCGCCCAAACCGCGTCAGTAGCCTCCTCGAGCACCCAGTGAGCTAACCCAAGCTTCGATTTGACCCTCGCAGCCCTCCCCGACGAGATCCAACTCCACCCGAGCCACCGTCCGCCGGAGCAAGGGTCGCCGTCGACGTGGTGCTCGCCGATGACCACCACCACCACCTACCGACACGGAAGGACACGCTGAGCTCGAAGGTACCACCCGATCCCCCTGCCTCGCCGTGGATCGCCGCTGGCGACCACCGCAGCTCTCGGGCGCCGACGAGCTCTGTTCTCTCCGTTTAAATTTTCAAACCTGACAAGTGGGACCCGCCTGTCAGCCTCTCTGTTCTTTTTTTTCGAACCGTTTTCTAAAAGCGTATTCTGGCAAATGCGCTTTCCAATCCGAATCGTTTTTTGGACTTTTCTGCTTAGCCCCCTGAGAAGTTTCTGTTTCATTACAGAAAGGTCCCTGGATTAAAACACTTATAACTTTTAAACAAAGAAGGATTTTTGATTGATTCTTTTTCTGTTCTCTTTAAAGTTTTGTCTAGTTTTTTTTATCAGATTCGGTAATTACGATAGTGCGTGTATCTTTGTATACCGTAGATACCGAAGGAGGTGACGGAACCGTGAACTTCACCGAGCTAGGCTCCGACTACTACGAACCAGGCAAGCATGTTTGAACTTTTGATATGATGAGTCTCTTTGGCATGTTTGCATTAAGTAGTTCATGGCATGTTTATGAGCATCTCGATGAATGACATATTACATGCAAAGTTGTGGCAAGTAAGTTTCGGAAATCCATAAGTTGTTGGATATGAGTTTGCATGGCCATGTGATGGCATGAGAATGCGTAAGATGGCAGTGTTGTAGCATGCCAGTCTTATGCCAGGCTATTGGACTCAAGTGTCAACATGAATCAGTCCAGTTCCCATCCGTTTTCCCTTCCTGTACTACCACATGTTTTTCGCAAGGGATATGGCTTAGTAAGTTGCAAACCGCTTTCCTGGTACACACCAAATCAAGAGGCCGTGATGATGGTTCCATGGCCCTGGATTAAAGCCAGTCATCCGGTCAGGGGGCATGGGTGTTTCCGGTTGGGACCGAGAGGGGGGCACCCCTTAGAGCATGCGTATATAAATTTGATCCCATGCTATTCGAGATTGTGATCTCCCCGTCTCAAAGTTTTTCTTGAACGCTGTCTAGGGTGATTCCTGGCATCGTGAGGTGGGATGGGTGTGTACTGGTTAGATGTGTTTCTTCCGAAATACCATAAACGGAACTAGTCCTTAGTGACTACGGAAATCCGTTGGCTGTGGACATTTTAGTACAAACTCTGCAGAGTCAAAAATTCTACGAATCATCTTATCCATGTCCAAATACTGTGTTCAACTTATCTTATCAAGTGTCAGTCTTAGTCACAAAACTCCGGTGTACCACATGAGTGTTAAGTCCGGTTAAATGTTTATTCCTGTGGATGGACTAACCCGTTTATTACTATGTGTTGAATATTTCTCACGAGTATTATATTTTGTGAGTTTAATAATGAATTTAAGCCCTTTCTGCGATGTCGCTCAGACATTCGACTGTGGCATATTTGTTATTTACTTTTGATATAAGCCCTTTCTGCGATGTCCTCAGACATCCGACTGTGGCATATTTGTTATTTACTTTTGATATAAGCCCTTTCTGCGACATCGCTCAGACGTCCGTCTGTGGCATATTCGTTATTTACTTTTGATATAAGCCCTTTCTGCGATGTCGCTCAGACATCCGACTGTGGCATAATTGTTATTTACTTTTGATATAAGCCCTTTCTGCGATGTCGCTCAGACGTCCGACTGTGGCACGCTTGTTATTTACTTTTGATATAAGCCCTTTCTGTGATGTCGCTCCGACGTCCGACTGTGGCATGCATGTCCTTTATTTTTCAATATAAGCCCTTTATGTGGTGTCGCTTAGACGCCCGACTGCGGCATGATTATTTATTTGTTCACCCTTCGAGGCGTCGCTTCAGACACCCGATCGGTTCTCAGTTATTTTGAGGATTTCAGGAAGACTACCGCCCGACTCCCTTTTTACTTACCCTGTCTTACTAAATTGAATGTGCACTACTAATTGCTCATGACGCATTCATGCATACATTTGTTATATCTTACGTCCGAACTGTCTTGCGAGTACTTTCAAAGTACTCACCTGGCTTGTTGATTTGGCCAGATGCTGACGAAGGCGATCTCATGGATGAAGATGTGAGTCCGACGCCTAGAGGAATCCCAGTCAGTCTCGTGCGACCCTGGATTTGGTCACTGTGTTATATCCGCTTCCGCTACCCAAATAAATTCATCGAGCCTCACCTCGACGCTCGATGAGCTGCCAGTTAGGAGTCATGTTATCCACTCCACTGTGATATTCCACCACCACTTTTATCTCAAGTCAGTAGTATGCCACCACACCATTGTGTCATATCCGCCATTATGTATAATTATTGGCGTGCTTGTAATAAATTTTTGAGCACCCTCAGCTTGACCCTGTAATATATTTAATGCTACTGGCATACTGTATCAAGATTTTGTCTACCAGTGAGGAGGATTTTTCCTCATACTGGACTCAAATGATCAGGTTTCTCAATAAGCATTTTATTGGAAAACCGGTTGTGACAAGGTTGGTACCAGAGCCAGCCTGACTGTAGGAAGCCACTAGGCGCGATTGCTAATCGGTTATTAGCATAATACAGCTAATTCATATTTTTGCAAATGCAGTCATTTTCTGACAGTCAGCATAAATTTATGACCTGACCACTCAGAATTTCTGCGTACTTTTGTAGATGGCTGACAACAACTGCGAGTCACAGATGTTCGCCAACGTGCCTGATGGGTTCGTCAAGCTCCTCACCTTCATCGTCCAAGTCGCGATGGGGCCATCTATGCGCCCAGTCTTCACGCTCTATCAGCACAAGGTCAACGACAGTCTGGCCATGCACCAGGCCGCGGTGCTATTCAAGGGAGGGCGTGTTGAGTTACGCCGCTTCCGGTACTTGGGAAGAGCCATGCCTACGGAGAAGCATGCTATGCAGATGGCAGCCCGTGAGGCGATAGCTCGTCTCAGGGATGTCCTTCCTGTGATGAAGACTCGTTGTTACCACTACCTTCCATGCCACGTGCCATACACCTGTCACTACGCATTCTCTTGCCCCAGAGGAGAACGAGACGAGGCATTTGAGATGCTTATCGAGTACTTCCGGGCTTTGGAGGCAGCCTTCGACAACCTGGTAGACGACTTCGTGGCTGCCCGCATGGACTCAGTCCATGGCTGTGCCGCCAACAGGAGGGAGCTCCTGCACACCGCTCCGCCACTGACTTTCATCTCGTCCTCAGCATCTTATGCACCCACCACTCTCGCCACTACTCGTCGCCTGCCTACCACCAAGGAATTCAACCAAGTCATTGCGCCCACTCCAGTCCGCTCTGCACCACTCATTGCGCCCACTCCTGTTCGTGTTGCTCCGCCTATGGCGCCCGCTCCATCTACTCAGCGCAGCGCTTCACGTCTGGAGCCTATTAGCGAGGAGGAGGTTGAGTCCCCAGCCTCACTGCGCCTCACCCTCGGCAGGGCAAAGGAGATCGTTAACATCTCCAACTGAGTACGCTTAGCCGACTTGCGATGTACCGGCTTGTACGATATGTTTATATGTACATAGGTTGTGGGAAGTAGCTTGCTTGCGCATCATGTAGGAACTGGGAGAAGTGCACTAGCCTAAATAACATGTCAGGATATTGTACGCATATCCTGAGTGATGTATTGTATAATTACTGTTTGCTTGTAAAATATGTAATGAGTAGTCCTTCTCCGTGCGCAATCGAGTTACATCTTGGAAAAAAATCCTGGAGCATTTAAAATTTTTTCCCGTCTTTGTGCATTTATTGATTTTTTGACTCATTTCCCTTTCTTATGAGTTTTACAAAATATATCCCCAGAGTGAAAAATGTCTCGTCCTTGGACGCGCTCCATGCCAACTCCGCCAGAGGAAAATTATGACACACAACCAAGCAACAATTTCACACAGGGGCAGTCAAGTCAACAGGACAGTGAAACAGCACTTTCCCAAATGTGCCGCCTTAATGAGCAAAGTTAGCAACAACATCAGGAAATGGTGAACCAAGTCATCAATATGGGAAATCAACGTGGACAGTATCAGCAGCAATCCAAGTTATCTGAGCTACAGAAGACGCGTCCCGAAACATTTTCTCTTACTGACAAACCTCTTGAGGCCGAGGACTGGCTTCGAGACATGGAAAGAAAATTAATTATTGCACAGTGTTCAGACCGTGAGAAAGTACTATATGGCCCGCACTATCTCACTGGAGCAGCTGCATTGTGGTGGGAAAATTTCCTACACATGCACCCCAACGAAAATAATATAACCTGGGAGGAGTTCAAAGAAGGTTTTCGTGGGGCGCACATTCCTAAAAGTCTTATGAAGATCAAGAAGAGAGAATTTGATGACCTCAAGCAAAGGACCATGACGGTGTCAGAATACAACAGTCAGTTTACTCTGTTGTCTCGCTACGCCAATGAAGAGCGTATGACTGAAAGCAAGAAGATGGAAAAATTCCTGGACGGTCTGGCACCCGCGCTTAAATGTCAACTGGTTGTGCACACCTTCCCAGATTTCAAAACACTAGTGGATAAGGCCATTACCTTGGAAAATGAGAGACGCAGCTTGGAGGACTTCCGCAAGCGAAAAATGGACCAGACTAATCTTGCTCGCAACCACCGAAGCAAGACGGATTTTCAGAAAGGTGGGACACACAAAACCACGGCAAACGTCTCACGCCCAATCAAGAATTTCCATGCAAGGGACAAGGAGTTCACATATCGCCCAGGCGTTACTTGCTACGCTTGTGGAGAAGAAGGGCACTATGCCAAGCAGTGTCCCAAGCCAAGGAACTCAAACCCAAAGCCGAACAACGGTGGCAATAATTCAGCACCCAAGCGAAACAATTTCAACCCCAATAACAACCACAGGAAGGGTCATCTGAACCACGTGACTAAAGAGGAAGCACAGAATGCCCCAGATATCGTACTCGGTACGTTCCCTATCAACACAATACCTGCCATGGTTTTGTTTGATTCTGGAGCTTCTCACTCATTCATTTCAAAAAGTTTTGCTTTGCAAAATAATTTTTCGATGCTTCCTTTGGAAAAATCAATGATCATCAAGTCCCCTGGGATTAAGCAAGTTACCCAGAGTTACTGCCAAGGTGTGATTATTGAGTTTGAAGGATTGAAGTTCCACGCCAACCTTATTGTGTTGGAAAATAAAGGACTGGATGTCATCTTAGGGATGGATTGGTTAACCACCAACAAAGGTTTTATTGACTGCTTCAGCAGAACCGTAATTCTCACCCACCACCACGGGAAGACAATAAAAGCTTCAGCCAAAGAGAGAAAAATATCCCAGTAACCGAGATTGAACAAAGTGGATATTTCTGAATTAAGCAAGGTTCCAGTAGTGTGTGAATTTCCAGACGTATTTCCCGAGGAACTACCAGGCATGCCACCAGACCGAGAGATAGAATTCAGCATTGAGCTAGCACCCGGAACCGCCCCCATATACAAGAAACCATACAGAATGGCACCATCCGAGTTGGTAGAATTGAAGAAGCAAATAAAAGAATTACTGGACAAAGGACATATTCGAGCCAGCTCCTCACCTTGGGGTTCACCAATTTTATTTGCCAAAAAGAAGGATGGAACACTGAGATTGTGTATAGACTATCGAGCACTTAACATGGTCACAATCAAGAACAAATACCCGATGCCGCAGATAAATGATTTATTTGATCAGCTCGCTCAGGCCAAGGTATTCTCAAAAATTGACTTAAGGTCGGGATACCATCAATTAAAAGTACGAACAAAAGATATCCCCAAGACAGCCTTCACCTCCAGATACAGACTGTATGAGTTCACAGTAATGCCATTTGGACTAACGAACGCCCCCGCATATTTTGTTCACCTCATGAACAAAGTATTTATGAAATTTATGGACAAGTTTGTTGTGGTATTCATCGACGATATTCTGATATACTCCAAGACACCAGAAGAGCACGCTGAACATCTCCGATGTACGCCAAGTTCAGCAAGTGCGAATTTTGGCTAAGACAGGTAGGTTTTTCGGGCCACGTACTGACCCAAGAAGGTATTGCCGAGACCCGGAAAAAGTCAAGGCCATACTTGGCTGGAAACCACCAGCCAGCGTAACGGATGTACGAAGTTTCCTGGGAATGGCAGGTTACTACTGAAGATTTATTGAAGGATTTTCCACTATAGCAAAGCCAATGACGCAGCTACTCAAGAAAGACAAGAAGTTTGAATGGACGGAAGCTTGCGAGAAAAGTTTCAAAGAACTAAAAAGGAAATTAACGACAGCACCAGTATTAATTGTGCCAGATATACACAAGAATTTTGAGGTATATTGTGACGCATCCCAGAAGGGCCTAGGATGCGTATTGATGCAAGAAGGCAAGGTAGTCACGTATGTTTCCAGACAACTCCATAAGCATGAGGAAAATTATCCTACTCATGACCTGGAGTTAGCAGCAGTCATTCATGCACTCAAGGAATGGAGACACTTTTTACTTGGGAACCGTTGTGAAATATACACGGACCATAAAAGTCTCAAGTATATTTTCACACAACGGGAACTCAATTTACGACAACGACGCTGGTTGGAATTAGTAAAGGATTATGATGTTGGAATCCACTACCATCCAGGCAAAGCAAATGTAGTGGCAGATGCTCTAAGTCGGAACCCCAGTCCGAACAATGACAGCCTACCAAACTTGAGACCTGAATTTCAGTAGGAGTTTGCTAAACTCAACTTGATGGTGGTCACCGAAGGTAGTGTGTCAAATTTAGAAATACAGCCTACCCTGATTGAAAAGGTTAAGGAGGCTCAGCATGGACACCCCAGCATTGAAGGCATAAAACGGAGAGTGAGATTGGGCAAGGTCTCAGAATTTGTTATCGATAAGTAGGGAATATTGTGGTACGGAGATAGACTTTGAGTACCAAATATAAAGGACCTTAAACAGCAAATTTTAGCTGAAGGCCACACTGCTCCGTATTCGATCCATCCAGGAGGAACAAAAATGTACAAGGATCTTCAGGAAACATTTTGGTGGCAAGGTATGAAAAGGGACATAGCCACGTTCATCGCATGTTGTGACTCATGTCAACGCATCAAGGCCGAGCACCAGAAACTGGCCGGACTATTACAACCAAATAAGATACCCGAGTGGAAATGGGATGAAATTGGAATGGATTTTATTATTGGGCTACCTCGGTCACGGCACGAACATGATGCCATTGTTGGGTAACGTAGCAGAAATTCAAAATTTTCCTACGTGTCACCAAGATCTATCTAAGGAGAAACCAGCAACAAGGGGAAGGAGAGTGCATCTACATACCCTTGTAGATCGCTAAGCGGAAGCATTCAAGAGAACGGGGTTGAAGGAGTCGTACTCATCGTGATTCAAATCACCGATGATCCTAGCGCCGAACGGACGGCACCTCCGCGTTCAACACACGTACGGAACGGAGACGTCTCCCATGCCTAGATCCAGCAAGGAGGAGGGAGAGGTTGATGGAGATCCAGTAGCACGACGGTGTGGTGGAAGTAGCGGGATTCCAACAGGGCTTCGCTAAGCGCTGCGGGAGGAGGGAGATGTGTCACAGGAGGGAGAGGGAGGCGCCAGGCCTTAGGTATGGTTGCTCCTCCTTTTCCCCACTATATATAGGGACAAGGGAGAGGGGGGAGGCGCAGCCCTTGCCCCTTCCTCCAAGGAAAGGGTGCGGCCAAGGGGGGGGGGGGAGGAGTCCATCCTCCCCAAGGCACCTTGGAGGTGCCTTCCCCCTTGAGGACTCTTCCCTCTAGGGTTCCCTAGGCGCATGGGCCTCTTGGGGCTGGTGCCCTTGGCCCATGTAGGCCAAGGCGCACCCCCTACAGCCCATGTGGCCCCCCGGGGCAGGTGGCCCCACCCGGTGGGCCCCCGGGACCCTTCCGGTGGTCCCGGTACAATACCGATGACCCCGAAACTTGTCCCGATGGCCGAAATAGCACTTCCTATATATAATTCTTTACCTCCGGACCATTCCGAAACTCCTCGTGACGTCCGGGATCTCATCCGGGACTCCGAACAACTTT
This sequence comes from Triticum timopheevii, assembly GCA_963921465.1. Taxonomy (NCBI): domain Eukaryota; kingdom Viridiplantae; phylum Streptophyta; class Magnoliopsida; order Poales; family Poaceae; genus Triticum; species Triticum timopheevii. Next base: position 421,903,043 of record OY997266.1, on the reverse strand, counting down.
CGGGTTACCGCATACTAATATCTCTATAACCCTAGCGTCACCGAACCTTAAGTGTGTAGACCCTACGGGTTCGGGAGACATGCAGACATGACCGAGATGACTCTCCGGTCAATAACCAACAGCGGGATCTGGATACCCATGTTGGCTCCCACATGTTCCACGATGATCTCATCGGATGAACCACAATGTCAAGGACTTAATCAATCCCGTATACAATTCCCTTTGTCTATCGGTACGATACTTGCCTGAGATTCGATCGTCGGTATCCCGATACCTTGTTCAATCTCGTTACCGGCAAGTCTCTTTACTCGTTCCATAACACATCATCCCGTGATCAACCCCTTGGTCACATTGTGCACATTATGATGATGTCCTACCGAGTGGGCCCAGAGATACCTCTCCGTTTACACGGAGTGACAAATCCCAGTCTCGATTCGTGCCAACCCAACAGACACTTTCGGAGATACCTGTAATGCACCTTTATAGCCACCCAGTTACGTTGTGACGTTTGGTACACCCAAAGCACTCCTACGGTATCCGGGAGTTGCACAATCTCATGGTCTAAGGAAAAGATACTTGACATTAGAAAAGCTTTAGCATACGAACTACATGATCTTTGTGCTAGGCTTAGGATTGGGTCTTGTCCATCACATCATTCTTCTAATGATGTGATCCCGTTATCAACGACATCCAATGTCCATGGTCAGGAAACCGTAACCATCTATTGATCAACGAGCTAGTCAACTAGAGGCTTACTAGGGACATGGTGTTGTCTATGTATCCACACATGTATCTGAGTTTCCTATCAATACAATTATAGCATGGATAATAAACGATTATCATGAACAAGGAAATATAATAATAATCAATTTATTATTGCCTCTAGGGCATATTTCCAATAGTCTCCCACTTGCACTAGAGTCAATAATCTAGTTCACATCGATATGTGATTAACACTCAAGGTCACATCCCTATGTGACTAACACCCAAAGAGTTTACTAGAGTCAATAATCTAGTTCACATTACCATGTGATTAACACTCGATGAGTTCTGGGTTTGATGCTTGTGAGAGATGTTATAGTCAACGGTCTGAACCTTTCAGATCCGTGTGTGCTTTACAAATCTCTATGTCATCTCCTAGATGTAGCTACCACATTCTATTTGGAGCTATTCCAAATAACTGTTCTACTTGGAGCTATTCTAAATTGTTGCTCCATTATACGTATCCGGTATCTCTACTCAGAGCTATCCGGATAGGTGTCAAGCTTGCATCGACGTAACCCTTTACGATGAACTCTTTTACCACCTCCATAATCGAGAAAATTCCTTAGTCCACTAGTTACTAAGGATAACTTTGACCTGTCCTGTGATCCATTCTTGGATCACTCTTGTACCCCTTGACTGACTCATGGCAAGGCACACTTCAGGTGCGGTACATAGCACAACATACTGTAGAGCCTATGTCTTAAGCATAGGGGACGACCTTCGTCCTTTCTCTCTATTCTGCCGTGGTCGAGCTTTAAGTCTTAACTTCATACCTTACCACTCAGGCAAGAACTCCTTCTTTGACTGATCCATCTTGAACACCTTCAAGATCATGTCAAGGTATGTGCTCATTTGAAAGTACTATTAAGCGTTTTGATCTATCCTCATAGATCTTGATGCTCAATGTTCAAGTAGCTTAATCCAGGCTTTCCATTGAAAACACTTTCCAAATAACCCTATATGCTTTCCAGAAATTCTACGTCATTTCTGATCCACAATATGTCAACAACATATATTTATCAGAAATTCTATAGTGCTCCCACTCACTTCTTTGGAAATACAAGTTTCTCATAAACTTTGTATAAACCCAAAATCTTTGATCATCATCAAAGCATACATTCCAACTCCGAGATGCTTACTCCAGTCCTTAGAAGGATTGCTGGAGCTTTACATACTTATTAGCATCTTTCAGGATTGAAAAAACCTTCCGGTTGTATCACATACAACCTTTCCTCAAGAAAATCGTCGAGGAAACAATGTTTTGACATCCTATCTGCAAGATTTCATAAATAATGCAGTAATCGCTAATATAATTCCAACAGACTCTTAGCATCGCTACGAGTGAGAAAGTCTCACCATAGTCAACTCCTTGAACTTGTCGGAAAACATCTTAACGACAAGTCGAGCTTTCTTAATGGTGACATTTACCATCATTGTCCGTCTTCCTTTTAAAATCCATCCGTACTCAACAGCCTTACGACCATCGAGTCGTTCTGCCAAAGTCTACACTTTGTTTTCATACATGGATCCTCTCTCGGATTTTATGGCCTCGAGCCATTTATCGGAATCCGGGCCCACCATCGCTTCTCCATAGCTCGTAGGTTCATTGTTGTCTAGCAACATGACTTCCAAGACAGGATCACATACCACTTTGAAGTAGTACGCATCCTTGTCATCCCACGAGGTTTGGTAGTGACTTGATCCGAAGTCTCATGATCAATATCATAAGCTTCCACTTCAATTGGTGTAGGTGCCACAGGAACAACTCCCTGTGCCCTGCCATACACTAGTTGAAGAGACGGTTCAATAACCTCATCAAGCCTCCACCATCCTCCCACTCAATTCTTTCGAGAGAAACTTTTCCTCGAGAAAGGACCCGATTCTAGAAACAATCCCTTATTGCTTTCGGATCTGAGACAGGAGGTATACCCAACTGTTTTGGGTGTCCTATGAAGATGCATTTATCCGCTTTGGGTTTGAGCTTTTTAGCCTGAAACTTTTTCCACATAAGTGTTGCAGCCCCAAACTTTTAAGAAATGACAGCTTAGGTTTCTCTAAACCATAGTTCATACGGTGTCATATCATCGGAATCACGTGGTGCCCTATTTAAAGTGAATGTGGTTGTCTCTAATGCCTAACCCATGAACAATAGTGGTAATTCAATAAGAGACATCATGGTACGCACCATATCCAATAGGGTGCAACTATGATGTTCGGACACACCATCACACTATGGTGTTCCAGGCGGTATTAATTGCGAAACAATTTCCACAATGTCTTAATTGTGTGCCAAAACTCGTAACTCAGATATTCATATCTATGATCATATCATAGACATTTTATCCTCTTGTCACAATGATCTTCTACTTCACTCTGAAATTACTTGAACCATTCAATTCAGACTTGTGTTTCATCAAGTAAATATTCTCAACATCTACTCGAATCATTTGTGAAGTAAGAACATAACAATATTCACTGCATGCCTCAGCACTCATTGGACTGCACACATCAAAATGTGTTACTTCCAACAAGTTGCTATCTTGTTCCATCTTACTGAAACCGAGGCTTTTCAGTCATCTTGCCCATGTGGTATGATTTGCATGTATCAAGTGATTCAAAATCAAGTAAGTCCAAACGGTCCATTTGCATGGAGTTTCTTCATGCATATACACCAATAGACATGGTTCGCATGTCTCAAACTTTTCAAAAACGAGTGAGCCCAAAGATCCATCAACATGGAGCTTCTTCATGCGTTTTATACCAATATGACTTACGTGGAAGTGCCACAAGTAGGTGGTACTATCATTACTATCTATTGGCATGAACATGTGTATCACTACGATCGAGATTCAATGAACCATTCATTTTAGGTGCATGACCATTGAAGGTATTATTCAAATAAACAGAGTAACCATTATTCTCCTTAAATGAATAACCGTATCGCAATAGACATAATCCAATCTTGTCTATGCTCAACGCAAACACCAAATAACCATTATTTAGGTTTAACACCAATCTCTTTGGTAGAGGGAGCGTGCGATGCTTGATCATATCAAGCTTTGAAAAAACTTCCAACACATATCATCAGCTCACCTTTAGCTAGTCTCCGTTTATTCCGTAGCCTTTTGTTTCGAGTTACTAACACTTAGCAACCGAACCGGTATCTTAATACCCTGGTGCTACTAGGAGTACTAGTAAAATACACATTAACATAATGTATATCCAATATACTTCTATCGACCTTGCCAGCCTTATCATCTACCAAGTATCTAGGGTAATTCTGCTCCAGTGGCTGTTCCCCTTATTACAGAAGCACTTAGTCTCGGGTTTGGGTTCAACCTTGGGTTTCTTCACCAGAGCAGCAACTGAATTGCCGTTTCATGAAGTATCCCTTCTTGCCCTTGCCCTTCTTAAAACTAGTGGTTTCACCAACCATCAACAATTGATGCTCCTTCTTGATTTCTACTTTCGCGGTGTCAAACATCGCGAATACCTCAAGGATCATCATATCTATCCCTGATATGTTATAGTTCATCATGAAGCTCTAGCAGCTTGGTGGCAATGACTTTGGAGAAACATCACTATCTCATCTGGAAGATCAACTCCCACTTGATTCAAGTGATTGTTGCACTCAGACAATCTGAGCACAAGCTCAACGATTGAGCTTTTCTCCCTTAGTTTGTAGGCTAAGAAAATCGTCGGAGGTCTTATATCTCTTGACGTGGGCACGAGCCTGAAATCCTAATTTCAGCCCTCGAAACATCTCATATGTTCCGCGATGTTTCGAAAAACATCTTTGGTGCCTCTACTTAAGCCATTTAACTGAACTATCACGTAGTTATCAAAACGTGTATGTCCAATGTTCGCAACATCCACAAACGACGTTTGGGGCTCAGCACACTGAGCGGTGCATTAAGGACATAAGCTTTCTACTGTCCGCATAATCGCTACTGTCAACTTTCAACTATATTTTCTCTAGGAACATATCTAAACAGTGGAACTAAAGCGTGAGCTTACGACATAATTTGCAAAGATCTTTTGACTATGTTCAGGATAATTAAGTTCATCTTATGAACTCCTACTCAGATAGACATCCCTCTGGTCATCTAAGTGATTACATGATCCGAGTCAACTAGGCCGTGTCCGATCATCACGTGAGACGGACTAGTCATCATCGGTGAACATCTTCATGTTGATCGTATCTACTATACGACTCATGCTCGACCTTTCGGTCTCCGTGTTCCGAGGCCATGTCTGTACATGCTAGGCTTGCCAAGTTAACCCTAAGTGTTTTCGCGTGTGTAAATTTGTCTTACACCCGTTGTATGTGAACGTAAGAATCCATCACACCCGATCATCACGTGGTGCTTAGAAGCGACGAACTGTAGCAACGGTGCACAGTTAGGGGAGAACACTTCTTGAAATTGTTGTAAGGGATCATCTTATTTACTACCGTCGTTCTAAGTAAACAAGATGCATAAACATGATAAACATCACATGCAATCAAATAGTGACATGATATGGCCAATATCATTTTGCTCCCTTTGATCTCCATCTTCGGGGCTCCATGATCATCATCGTCACCGGCATGACACCATGATCTCCATCATCATGATCTCCATGAAGTCGTCTCGCCAACTTATTACTTATACTACTATGGCTACCGGTTAATAATAAAGTAAAGTAATTACATGGCGTTGTTCAATGACACGCAGGTCATACAATAAATTAAGACAACTCCTATGGCTCCTGCCGGTTGTCATACTCATCGACATGCAAGTCGTGATTCCTATTACAAGAACATGATCAATCTCATACATCACATATCATTCATCACATTCTTCTTGGCCATATCACATCACATAGCATACCCTGCAAAAACAAGTTAGACATCCTCTAATTGTTGTTTGCATGTTTTACGTGGCTGCTATGGGTTTCTAGCAAGAACGTTTCTTACCTACGCAAGAATCACAACGTGATATGCCAATTGCTATTTACCCTTCATAAGGACCCTTTTCGTCGAATCCGATCCGACTAAAGTGGGAGAGACAGACACCCGCCAGCCACCTTATGCAACTAGTGCATGTTTGTCGGTGGAACCGGTCTCACGTAAGCGTACGTGTAAGGTTGGTCCGGGCCGCTTCATCCCACGATGCCGCCGAATCAAGATAAGACTAGTAACGGCAAGCATATTGAACAATATCGACGCCCACAACTACTTTGTGTTCTACTCGTGCAAAGAATCTACGCAATAGACCTAGCTCATGATGCCACTGTTGGGTAACGTAGCAGAAATTCAAAATTTTCGTACGTGTCACCAAGATCTATCTAAGGAGAAACCAGCAACGAGGGGAAGGAGAGTGCATCTACATACCCTTGTAGATCGCTAAGCGGAAGCGTTCAAGAGAACGGGGTTGAAGGAGTCGTACTCATCGTGATTCAAATCACCGATGATCCTAGTGCCGAACGGACGGCACCTCCGCATTCAACACACGTACGGAACGGAGACGTCTCCCATGCCTAGATCCGGCAAGGAGGAGGGAGAGGTTGATGGAGATCCAGTAGCACGACGGCGTGGTGGAAGTAGCGGGATTCCAACAGGGCTTCGCTAAGCGCTGCGGGAGGAGGGAGATGTGTCACGGGAGGGAGAGGGAGGCGCCAGGCCTTAGGTATGGTTGCTCCTCCTTTTCCCCACTATATATAGGGCCAAGGGAGAGGGGGGAGGCGCAGCCCTTGCCCCTTCCTCCAAGGAAAGGGTGCGGCCAAGGGGGGGGGGGAGGAGTCCATCCTCCCCAAGGCACCTCGGAGGTGCCTTCCCCCTTGAGGACTCTTCCCTCTAGGGTTCCCTAGGCGCATGGGCCTCTTGGGGCTGGTGCCCTTGGCCCATGTAGGCCAAGGCGCACCCCCTACAGCCCATGTGGCCCCCCGGGGCAGGTGGCCCCACCCGGTGGGCCCCCGGGACCCTTCCGGTGGTCCCGGTACAATACCGATGACCCCGAAACTTGTCCCGATGGCCGAAATAGCACTTCCTATATATAATTCTTCACCTCCGGACCATTCCGGAACTCCTCGTGACGTCCGGGATCTCATCCGGGACTCCGAACAACTTTCGGGTTACCGCATACTAATATCTCTATAACCCTAGCGTCACCGAACCTTAAGTGTGTAGACCCTACGGGTTCGGGAGACATGCAGACATGACCGAGATGACTCTCCGGTCAATAACCAACAGCGGGATCTGGATACCCATGTTGGCTCCCACATGTTCCACGATGATCTCATCGGATGAACCACGATGTCAAGGACTTAATCAATCCCGTATACAATTCCCTTTGTCTATCGGTACGATACTTGCCCGAGATTCGATCGTCGGTATCCCGATACCTTGTTCAATCTCGTTACCGGCAAGTCTCTTTACTCGTTCCATAACACATCATCCCGTGATCAACCCCTTGGTCACATTGTGCACATTATGATGATGTCCTACCGAGTGGGCCCAGAGATACCTCTCCGTTTACATGGAGTGACAAATCCCAGTCTCGATTCGTGCCAACACAACAGACACTTTCGGAGATACCTGTAATGCACCTTTATAGCCACCCAGTTACGTTGTGACGTTTGGTACACCCAAAGCACTCCTACGGTATCCGAGAGTTGCACAATCTCATGGTCTAAGGAAAAGATACTTGACATTAGAAAAGCTTTAGCATACAAACTACATGATCTTTGTGCTAGGCTTAGGATTGGGTCTTGTTCATCACATCATTCTTCTAATGATGTGATCCCGTTATCAACGACATCCAATGTCCATGGTCAGGAAACCGTAACCATCTATTGATCAACGAGCTAGTCAACTAGAGGCTTACTAGGGACATGGTGTTGTCTATGTATCCACACATGTATCTGAGTTTCTTATCAATACAATTATAGCATGGATAATAAACGATTATCATGAACAAGGAAATATAATAATAATCAATTTATTATTGCCTCTAGGGCATATTTCCAACAGCCATATGGGTCATCACAGATAGACTGACTAAAGTAGCACACTTCATCCCCGTAAAGACGACCCACACCACTCAGAAGCTTGCCGGGCTTTATCTTTCCCGTATCGTCTGCCTACATGGAGTTCCAAAGACTATAATATCGGACAGAGGCACTCAATTCATCTCCCAATTTTGGGATCACCTACAACAGGCTCTGGGAAATCAACTGGCTTTCAGTACAGCATACCACCCCCGGACTGACGGACAAACTGAACGCATAAACCAAATTCTAGAAGACATGCTGAGAGCATGTGTTCTCACTTATGGAACCAGTTGGGAGGAAAGCTTACCATACGCAGAGTTCGCATACAACAACAGTTACCAGGCCAGCCTGCAAAGGGCACCATTTGAAGCCTTGTACGGGCCAGATGTCGTACCCCGCTAAATTGGTCAGAGACCGGAGACAGCCGTATCTTCGGCCCAGACATGCTCAAAGAAGTCGAGGAAAAGGTCAAGCTAATCAGGGACCGACTCAAGATAGCTCAAAGCCGACAGAAGAGTTATTATGATCAGAAACATCGTGGAATCAGTTACGAACACGGTGAGTTTGTGTACCTACGAGTATCTCCTATGAGAGGCCTGAAACGATTCAAGATCAAGGGAAAGCTAGCACCAAGATTCATCGGACCATTCTGTATAGTGGCATGAAGAGGCACGGTAGCCTACCAACTAGACTTACCCGAAGAGTTATCCGATATCCACGACGTGTTCCACGTCTCGCAGTTGAGGAAGTGCGTAAGCAACCCAGAAAAGCAAGTATCCCATGAAAACATTGACGTGCAACCAGACCTCACCTATCGGGAACATCCGGTAAAAATATTGGAGGAGTCTGAAAGGAGGACCCGACAGAAAACCATCAAGTTTTTCAGAGTTCAGTGGAGCAATCACACCGAGAGTGAAGCCACTTGGGAAAGAGAGGATTTTCTTCGGACAGAGCACCCACACTTATTTGAGGATTAGCTGAAATCTCGGGGACGAGATTTTTCCTAAGGGGGTAGGTGTTGTGACACTCCAAAAAAAATTATTTGGTTTTTCAGCAAAAACTTTGTTGGATTTGAAGAAGGTCATTTAAATTCTTCCCAAAGACTTCCCTCTCAAAACTTTTTCCCCTTGGCAAGGATTTTATTTTTTGTATCTTCTTCAACCCTGGTGTTTGGTTATTAAAAACCTTTCTTCTGGTTGTCCTCTTCTCAAATTTATTCTTGGGATTTATTTTCGTTTAAAAAGGAACCCTAGGAGTTTTGGGACTTCTCTTATTTTGAAACCACTCATGGTTTTACCATGCTTCATGTGGTAAATCCTCCCCAAAACCCCTCTTTCCACTTTGGGGCAATCCAAACATTCTGTTCCAACAAGTCCAACCCATTTTTGGATTTTACTTCATTTGTTTTATTTCCCCAAAACAATTCTGTCATTTAATTTAAGCCTAGGTGATTTACAAAGCAAGTACCTAATTCCCTTTGAGTTTTGATCTCAAACCAACTCCTCTGGATAGTCCTTAGCGCCCACAACCTAGATACATCAAGATCCACTCCTCCTCTTTTCAAATTTTTCAAGTTTTAGCCTCTGCAAGTTTGGACCAGATTTGTCAAATTTGGTGAAATTCATATTTCCCCTTCTCCAAAAATTCTACCAAAATTCAGGCAGCACCCAGATGCAATGAGAGGCCACTCCACCAAAAATCAGCTCAAGGAGAATTATCCTCATGCCAAAATCATTTCGTCGAACACTTGGCCAACACTGTTACTGTGCACTTTTAGAAAGTTCAGAGATTCAGTGTCGTTTTTCGCCAGAGTGTTGTCACCGATCAACAGTGCGCCCTGGCGCGTTGCGCACGGCCTCTCCTCCCTGGCCAGAGCACCGCACGCCCTCTTGGACGGGTGCAGGTGTCGATGGCGGCGAGCATCGCCGACGCCGGCAGCATCTGCGGTGGCAGAGCCACCCGTGGCGGCCAGCGAGAGCCCGTGCCAGCTCGCTACGCCGTCCGGCGCCGCCCAACGCTCCCTTGCCCTCCGCGTGGCCTCATGCACGCCAGCGCACCCCGCAGCACCGTCAACGTGGCCCGGCAAGCACAGGGCGCGCCCTCTGCCGCCGACGCGCCGCCCCGTTCCGTCGAATCCACCCCAGGGCTCCTAATCGAAGCTCGTTTAGTGTCTAAATGGAACCAGTGGACCTCCACGTTGACGCTCAACCCCCTAAACACCCCGACCAAGCTCTGCACCACCGTAACCATCGCCGGAGATCCCCGTTCACGGCCACCTCCTCGGATCGCCTATAAAAAGGGGCCCCGAGCTCGCCCTCGAGCACGCACCACCACTGCACCACACAGACACCCCGCCAGGCCACTAGGAGGACCTCGAGGAGGTCTCCTCCCCCAACTCCGGCCGCCCTGTTCCGCCTCGGCCTCCACCTCGATTCACTCTGGTGAGGTCGTCCCCGGCGCCCAAACCGCGTCAGTAGCCTCCTCGAGCACCTAGTGAGCTAACCCAAGCTTCAATTTGACCCTCGCAGCCCTCCCCGACGAGATCCAACTCCACCCGAGCCACCGTCCGCCGGAGCAAGGGTCGCCGTCGACATGGTGCTCGCCGACGACCACCACCACCACCTACCGATGCGGAAGGACACGCTGAGCTCGAAGGTACCACCCGATCCCCCTGCCTCGCCGTGGATCGCCGCCGGCGACCACCGCAGCTCTCGGGCGCCGACGAGCTCTGTTCTCTCCGTTTAAATTTTCAAACGTGACGAGTGGGACCCGCCTGTCAGCCTCTCTGTTCTTTTTTTCGAACCATTTTTTGAAAGCGTATTTTGGCAAATGCGCTTTCCAATCTGAATTGTTTTCTGGACTTTTCTGCTTAGCCCCCTGAGAAGTTTCTGTTTCATTACAGAAAGGTCCCTGGATTAAAACACTTATAACTTTTAAACAAAGAAGGATTTTTGATTGATTCTTTTTCTGTTCTCTTTAAAGTTTTGTCTAGTTTTTTATCAGATTCGGTATTTACGATAGTGTGTGTATCTTTGTATACCGTAGATACCGAAGGAGGTGACGGAACCGCGAACTTCACCAAGCTAGGCTCCGACTACTCCGAACCAGGCAAACATGTTTGAAGTTTTGATATGATGAGTGTCTTTGGCATGTTTGCATTAAGTAGTTCATGGCATGTTTATGAGCATCTTGATGAATGACATATTACATGCAAAGTTGTGGCAAGTAAGTTTCGGAAATCCATAAGTTGTTGGATATGAGTTTGCATGGCCATGTGATGGCATGAGAATGGGTAAGATGGCAGTGTTGTAGCATGCCAGTCTTATGCCAGGCTATTGGACTCAAGTGTCAACATGAATCAGTCCAGTTCCCATCCGTTTTCCCTTCCTGTACTACCACATGTTTTCCGCAAGGGATATGGCTTAGTAAGTTGCAAACCGCTTTCCTGGTACACACCAAATTGAGAGGCCGTGATGATGGTTCCATGGCCCTGGATTAAAGCCCATCATCCGATCAGGGGGCATGGGTGTTTCCGGTTGGGACCGAGAGGGGGGCACCCCTTAGAGCGCGCGTATATAAATTTGATCCCATGCTATTCGAGATTGTGATCTCCCCGTCTCAAAGTTTTTCTTGAACGCTGTCTAGGGTGATTCCTGGCAACGTGAGGTGGGATGGGTGTGTACTGGTTAGATGTGTTTCTTCCGAAATACCATAAACAGAACTAGTCCTTTGTGACTACGGAAATCCGTTGGCTGTGGACATTTTATTACAAACTCTGCAGAGTTAAAAATTCTACGAATCATCTTATCCATGTCCAAATACTGTGTTCAACTTATCTTGTCAAGTGTCAGTCTCAGTGACAAAACTCCGGTGTACCACATGAGTGTTAAGTCCGGTTAAATGTTTATTCCTGTGGATGGACTAACCCGTTTATTACTATGTGTTGAATATTTCTCACGAGTATTATATTTTGTGAGTTTAATAATGAATTTAAGCCCTTTCTGCGATGTCGCTCAGACGTCCGACTGTGGCATATTTGTTATTTACTTTTGATATAAGCCCTTTCTTCGATGTCGCTCAGACGTCCGACTGTGGCATATTTGTTATTTACTTTTGATATAAGCCCTTTCTGCGACGTCGCTCAGACGTCCGACTGTGGCATATTCATTATTTACTTTTGATATAAGCCCTTCCAGCGATGTCGCTCAGACGTCCGACTGTGGCATAATTGTTATTTACTTTTGATATAAGCCCTTTCTGCGATGTTGCTCAGACGTCCGACTGTGGCACGCTTGTTATTTACTTTTGATATAAGCCCTTTCTGTGATGTCGCTCCGACGTCCGACTGTGGCATGCATGTCCTTTACTTTTCAATATAAGCCCTTTATGTGGTGTCTCTTAGACGCCCGACTGCGGCATGATTATTTATTTGTTCACCCTTTGAGGCATCGCTTCAGACACCCGATCGGTTCTCAGTTATTTTGAGGATTTCGGGAAGACTACCGCCCGACTCCCTTTTTACTTACCATGTCTTACTAAATTGAATGTGCACTACTAATTGCTCATGATGCATTCATGCATACATTTGTTATATCTTACGTACCTGGCTTGTTGATTTGGCCAGATGCTGACGAAGGAGATCTCATGGATGAAGAGTTCGATAGCGAGTCCGACGCCTAGAGGAGTCCCAGTCAGTCTTGTGCGACCCTGGATTTGGTCACTGTGTTATATCCGCTTCCGCTACCCAAATAAATTCATCGAGCCTCACCTCGACACTCGATGAGCTGCCAGTTAGGAGTCATGTTATCCACTCCACTGTGATATTCCACCACCACTTTTATCTCAGGTCAGTAGTATGCCACCACACCATTGTGTCATATCCGCCATTATGTATAATTATTGGCGCGCTTGTAATAAATTGTTGAGCACCCTCAGCTTGACCCTGTAATATATTTAATGCTACTGGCATACTGTATCAAGATTTTGTCTACCAGTGAGGAGGATTTTTCCTCATACTGGACTCAAATGATCAGGTTTCTCAATAAGCATTTTATTGGAAAATCGGTCGTGACACAAATATAATATCATCAACATAGATTTGGCACACAAATAGTTCTCCATTGACCCTCTTAGTAAAAAGAGTAGAATCTATTTTTCCAATTTCAAAGCCTTTTTCAATAAGGAACTTGGTCAAGTATTTATACCACGCTCTAGGAGCTTGTTTAAGACCATAAAGAGCTTTGTGAAGTTTGTAAACATGATTAGGTTTCTTAGGATTAACAAAGACGGGAGGTTGTTTAACATAAACTTCCTCCTCTATTTCACCATTTAGAAAAGCACTTTTAATGTCCATTTGGTATAAGGTGATATCATGGTGATTAGCATAGGCAAGTAAGATGCGAATGGACTCAAGTCTAGCAACGGGAGCATAAGTCTCACCATAGTCCATACCTTCGACTTATGTGTAGCCTTGGGTGACGAGACGTGCTTTGTTGCGAACTACTTGTCCATCTTCATCTTGATTGTTGCGAAACACCCATTTGGTACCGATGATGTTGTGGTTGTTGTCGGGCTTCTCAACCAATGTCCAAACTTGATTTCTCTCAAAGTTGTGTAGCTCTTCGTGCATGGCATTTATCCAATCCGGATCTTCCAATGCTTCTTAAACTTTCATAGGTTCAATGCTAGAGATGAATGAATAGTGTTCACAAAAGTTAGCTAAATGAGTTTTAGAGCGAGTGATTCTCTCGGTTTGGATAGCATTGTAGATTTGCTCGACGGGATGATCTTTAGCAATTCTTGCTCGAACTCATGTTAGATTTTGCTTGGGTCTTGGTTGAACATCTTCTTCATTTTGTTCTTCTTCTTGGCCTTCTTCATTATTGGCGTTGTCGTTCTCTTGTCGTGGTGGAGAAGGAGGTTGTTGGCGTTCATCTTGGTGCACTTCCTCGTTTTCTTCATCTTGGTGTGTCCCACTTGTGGATGCTTCCGTATCAACTCTTGGTTCACCTTGTCGTGAGGTAGAAGCTTCCACTTGCACGGACGAGGTACTCTCCTTCACCTCCATTGGACGAATCTTGCCAATAGACAAGTCTTGGATTGCTTCCGAGGGATCTTTATCTCCTACATCAATTGGCAATTGCTCTACTTGCGAGCCGTTAGATTCATCAAACTTCACATCTACCGTTTCTTCAACCTTTCGGGTGAAATTGTTGTAGACACGGTATGTGTGAGAGTTTGAGCCATAACCAAGTAGGAAACCTTCATGAGACTTAGGAGCAAATTTAGAAAGACGATGCTTATCAAGAATGTAGCACTTTGAGCCAAATACTTGAAAGTATCCAACTTGGGGTTTGTTACCGGCGAGAAGCTCGGATGCCGTCTTGCCGAGTAGCTTATGAAGATACAAGCGATTTGTTGCATGACAAGCTGTCTCAACCGCTTCCGCCCAAAAGTGCTTCGACGTCTTGTACTCATCAAGCATCGTTCTCGCCATTTCGATGAGCATCCGGTTCTTCCTATCAACAACTCCATTTTGTTGAGGTGTGTACGTAGCTGAGAACTCGTGTGAAATCCCTTCTCCGTCAAGAAAGGTGTCCACATTTGCGTTCTTGAACTCCGTTCCGTTGTCGCTGTGAACCTTCTTGATCTTCACTTCAAATTGATTTTGGGCCTTCCTAGCAAAGTTTTTGAAGATCTTTTGGACCTGCGATTTATCATCGAGAAAGAACACCCACATAAATCTTGAAAAATCATCAACTATTACTAGACCAAAAGAATTTCCACTGAGACTTTTGTAAGCGTTGGGACCAAAGAGATCCATATGAAGTAGCTCGAGTGGCCTCCTTGTGGTCATGATGTTCTTCATGGGATGCCTTCCTCCAACCTGTTTACCTGCCTGACAAGCGCTACAAAGTCTATCCTTATCAAATATGACATCTTTAACTCCAAGGATATGATTTCCTTTAATAATCTTGTCAAGGTTTCTCATGCCAACATGACCTAATCGTCTATGCCATAACCAACCTTTAGAGGATTTAGCAATAAAGCAAGTTCTAGGTTGAGCCTTTTTAGTGAAATCAACAATGTATAGATCACCTCTACGCACACCAGTAAAGACCGTTTTATGATTATCTCTACAAAACACTTGGCAATATACTTCAGTAAATAGGACATTGAAACCGAAATCAGCAAGTCTAGATACTGAAAGTAAGTTGTATCCAAGAGATTCAACGAGCATGACATTTTGTATGGAGCTATCATGTGATATGGCCACCTTACCGAGGCCAACCACCTTACCCTTTGAGTTGTCACCGAAAGTGACATACTTTCAAGGACCATCGTTTTCAGCAAGCTCACGAAACATGTCTTTATCTCCGGTCATGTGATCGGTACATCCACTATCAAGAACCCATTCATTTCCTCCTGCCATGTATCCCCGAAGATTTGCCATAAGACCAAAGTGTCTCATTGCATCATCAAGATCGAAGTCACTATCATCATCCTCATCATAGTATTCATGTTCAACATCATCATGTGCTGGATCAAATCCTAGAGAGGGTAATTTGTTAGAGTGATTTTGACAATGATCTTGTTTATGATTTTTTATAGCTTCGGAAATAATATCACTAATAATTCCAACATCTCCTTTGGCACGCATAAGGTTTGTAAGCTCAAATAGACAATCACCAAACATAGGATCACTAGAATTCATCTTACTCAAGGCAATAGACTTATGGAGAATTTCATCTAGATTTTTTAAGGAATAATTTGGAAAACGTTCCTCAAGAAATTTCCATATGGTGTAGGCACACTTAAGAGTAGGCAAACATCCTATCAAGTTTCTAGGCAAGCCTCTAGTGATAAGTTCAACAGTTCTAAGATTGTGAATCATGTCAATTGACTCATCAAGAGTAGGATGCATAGGATCAACATGAGGTGCACAAGGGCTAGCAATGTACTTGTTCAAATGATATTGACTGAAAATTACAAGCATCTCATTTTTCCACTCATGAAAGTACTCTCCATCAAGTATAGGCACTCTATGTCTAAGACTCCCAATAGTAGACTCATCCATCTTCCTCCAATGGTGTTTAAACCAAAGCAATGGAGACCAAAGCTCTGATACCAATTTAAAGGGATCGATAAGAGGTGTCTAGAGGGGGGGATTAGACACTAAGTACCAAAAGTTGCATTTTTTAATTTCTTTAAGTTTAAGTGGAGTTTAGGCACAAGTTTAACACTCACAATACATATCAAGCAAGCATGCAAAGAGTATATGAGAAGCGGAAAGTAAAGCGTGCAACTTGCAAGAATGTAAAGGGAAGGGTTTGGAGGATTCAAACGCAATTTGGAGACACGGTGATTTTTGAGCCGTGGTTCCGCTAGGTGGTGCTATCGTACATCCACGTTGATGGAGACTTCAGCCCACGAAGGGTACCGGTTGCGCGAGTCCATGGAGGGCTCCACCCACAAAGGGTCCACGAAGAAGCAACCTTGTCTATCCCACCATGGCCGTCGCCCACGAAGGACTTGCCTCACTAGCGGTAGATCTTCACTAAGTAGGCGATCTCCTTGCCCCTACAAACTCCTTGGTTCAACTCCACAATCTTTTTAGAGGCTCCCAAGTGACACCTAGCCAATCTAGGAGACACCACTCTCCAAGAAGTAACAAATGGTGTGTTGATGATGAACTCCTTGCTCTTGTGCTTCAAATGATAGTCTCCCCAACACTCAACTCTCTCTCACAGGATTTGGATTTGGTGGAAAGAAGATTAGAGTGGAAAGCAACTTGGGGAAGGCTAGAGATCAAGATTCATATGGTAGGAATGGAATATCTTGGCCTCAACACATGAGTAGGTGGTTCCCTCTCAGAAAATGGATGCTGGAAGTGTAGGTTCGTTCTGATGGCTTTCTCCACAAATGAAGAGTGGGTGGAGGGGTATATATAGCCTCCACACAAAATCTAACCGTTACACACAGCTTGCCAAACTCGGTGGGACCAAATTGGTAAACTCGGTCGGACCGATTTAGCAAATCTAGTCACAGTTAGGATTTTCGGTGGGACCGACATGCAACTCGGTAGGACCGATATGATTAGGGTTAGGGCATAACGTAATCTCGGTGAGACTAATTACACAAACTCGGTGAGTCCGATTTTGGTAATAAGCTAACCAGAGAGTTGGTCAGGCAAACTCGGTGAGGCTGATTACACAAACTTGGTAGGACCGATTTTGGTAATAAGCTAACTAGAGAGTTTGCATTGTTATCTCGGTAGTACCGATTACTCAAACTCGGTGGGACCGATTTTGGTAATGGACATACACAGAGAGATTACAATCCCATCTCGGTGAGACCGAGATCCCTATCGGTGAAACCGATTTGCTTAGGGTTTGTGGTAGTGGCTAAGACATCTGAACTCGGTGGCGCCGGATAGAAAGAATCGGTGGGGCCGAGTTAGACTTTTGGTTTAGGACATATGTGGATGTGAGAAAGTAGTAGAGGGCTTTGGAGCATATCACTAAGCACTTTGAGCAAGCAAGCCATTAAGCAACACCTCATCCCCTCTTGATAGTATTGGCTTTTCATATAGACTCAATGTGATCTTGGATCACTAAAATAGAAAGTGTGGAGTCTTGATCTTGGAGCTTGAGCCAATCCTTTGTCCTTAGCATCTTGAAGGGGTTCCACATCCTTTAGTCCATGCCACTCCATTGTTGAACTTGTCTGAAACATACTAGGTAAAAGTGTTAGTCCAACAAGAGATGTGTTGACATTAATTACCAAAACCACACAGGGAGCACTTGTGCTTTCAGAGGTGCTCCTTGAGCTCCCGGTGCTTGCTCAAGAGACGGTTGTAGGCGGCGACCCGGAAGGCGTCGAGATGCTAAAGAAGGCAGAGGTCAGAACAAGGCCAACACTCTAAAGATTCGACCCAACTACTATGTAGTTGGCCCGAACCTCGGGGGCTACACCCAGTGGGTGCGCTGGCGCGCCCCCACAAAGAAGAAATTGTAAGAAGGGAAAGGCTTACCAGAACGGCGCGCTCCAGGTCGCGCGTCCGCTCCACCTCGGCCTGGGCGAAGGCCTCGAGCCGGTCCGTCCGGCCACGCAGGCGGCGGCTGACGACGTCCAGCGCCGCCTCTTCCTCGGTCTGAGGCTCGAAGGACACGGCGCCCCCGCTCCGTGCCCGCTGCGGCGCGGCGGCCCTGCGCCCTCCCTGCCGGGGCACCAAGGCGTGCTCCCCGCTGGCCGCTCCCAACGTGGCCAGCACCTCCTCCGACGCCCCTCCCGACACCGTCGATGATCGGGACACCGGGACGCCCTGCTTCGAAGCCTCTGGTCTGGACGCCGGGACGGCCTGCAGCGCCACCACCGGCACAACTGCCGGGGTGGCCTCCGGCACCGCCGCCCGCGGTTCCTCCTCCAAAACCGGCGGCGCCTCCGGCACCGCCGCCCGCAGCGCCTCTTCCAAGACAGCGCCGCCTCCACCACCATCAGCCCCCGCTCGCTCGACTACGTCGACCTGTGGCGGGGTATCATCCTCCACCTCCACGACCTCCCGGTCGAGGATCACCACCTCAGCCCGGCCTCCACGGCCACGCTCCCTCACCGATGACGGCTCAAAGACCATCGCCGCCACCACCGTGCCCTCCGGCTACTGGTGCCAGGCCGGCTCCGCGCCGGCTCGCGCCCATGCCACCGCCGTGTTAGTCCAAGCCCGGACTGACGCCGCCTCCAGCTCTGCCTCGGCCTTGTTCCTGTCCCGCCAGGCCAAGCCTTCGGCGTCGTTCGGGTCCAGGCCAAGGTCCGAGTCGGCCCGTCCCTCCACCTCGGCCTGGTCGCCAAGGTCGGACCGGCTCCTGCGGAACGCGGCCCCTTCAGCGGTCGCGGCGTCCGTCACCGCCCTCGCCAGTGCGATTGGCGACCTGAAGAAGAAGACAGAATGAGCAGTAAAGAAACAAGGCAAGCTCAACAATCCGGATGCGTACGGGAGATAAAGCTTACCCCGACAAGACCGGGACCGGCTTTGGCCTCCCGTGCCCGGCGCCGTGCTTCCTCTTGGCCGGCCTCCCCCCCAGTCTGCCTTGCGCTTTGGGGCCCAGGGTCGCGGCTCGACGCTGTCTGAGGGAGTCCTGGACTAGGGGGTGTCCGGATAGCCGGACTATCATCATCGGCCGGACTCCAAGGCTATGAAGATATAAGATTGAAGACTTCGTACCGTGTCCGGATGGGACTTTCCTTGGCATGGAAGGCAAGCTTGGCAATACGGATATGTAGATCTCCTACCATTGTAACCGACTCTGTGTAACCCTAGCCCTCTCTGGTGTCTATATAAATAGGAGGGTTTTAGTCCGTAGGACAACAATCACAACAACAATCATACCATAGGCTAGCTTCTAGGGTTTAGCCTCCTTGATCTCGTGGTAGATCCACTCTTGTACTACCCATATCATCAATATCAATCAAGCAGGAGTAGGGTTTTACCTCCATCGAGAGGGCCCGAACCTGGGTAAAAACATCGTGTCCCTTGTCTCCTGTTACCATCCGCCTAGACGCACAGTTCGGGAACCCCTACCCGAGATCCGCCGGTTTTGACACCGACATTGGTGCTTTCATTGAGAGTTCCTCTGTGCCGTCACGATCAGGGAGGATGCCTCTTCCCATCTTTAAAGACGGTACCATTGCCAAAGGAGCTTTGGCCGCTGGCCAAACTATCCGGCTAGGTGGTTTTCTTATGGCTACCTGTTCGGCCGCCGCTCCGACGATGACCTCTCGGGTCATCAAAAGCGGTCTTCAAGTCAACTCGGAATTCACCGAGCAGCTAGATCCGATGGAGCTCTCTTCTGTAAACGAGCTCTTGGATCACTTCGCCGCCCTGGGAGTCGCTACAGACTACAATCAGATTGGGCTTAAAACTGATCTGAGAGAGATTGACTCTCCCCAGGTTACCCATCACGTTGCTGTGGTAGAAGAACAACGCGGCGATTCTTCCCCTGTGTCGGTGTCAAAACCGGCGGATCTCGGGTAGGGGGTCCCGAACTGTGCGTCTAGGCGGATGGTAACAGGAGACGAGGGACACGATGTTTTCACCCAAGTTCGGGCCCTCTTGATGGAGGTAAAACCCTACGTCCTGCTTGATTATTGATGATATGGGTAGTACAAGAGTGGATCTACCACGAGATCAAGGAGGCTAAACCCTAGAAGCTAGCCTATGGTATGATTGTTGTAATGTATGTTGTCCTACGGACTAAAGCCCTCCGGTTTATATAGACACCGGAGGAGGCTAGGGTTACACAGAGTCGGTTACAATGGTAGGAGATCTACATATCCGTATCGCCAAGCTTGCCTTCCACGCCAAGGAAAGTCCCATCCGGACACGGGACGGAGTCTTCAATCTTGTATCTTCGTAGTCTTGGAGTCCGGCGGATAATGATAGTCCGGCTGTCCGGACACCCCCTAGTCCAGGACTCCCTCAGTAGCCCCTGAACCAGGCTTCAATGACGATTAGTCTGGCGCGCATAATGTTTAGCATTGCAAGGCGGGTTCCTCCCTTGAATAATCCAGAGAAGATCATGAACACCAGGATAGTGTCCGGCTCTGCAAAATAAATTCCACATTCCACCGTAGAGAGAATAAAATGTACACCAGTTCAATCTGCTGACGTATTATGCGGCATGACATCACACCGCTACCAGGCTTTTACTTGAATCGTTTTTTACTATACCACCTCTGCACATTTAGCGAAGCAGTTTCCTTGGCATGTCTTGTCAAAGCAGAGATTGTGTTCCCCTTATTCTGGGATTCTCATCAATACGGACGTGGGTAACCCAACCGTTCCCGTCGCCACACCTCCTCCATCGAAGGTGAATCCCAAATGGTCACGGAGGCGGCTCTTGGTATTTTTTCCCCTTTATAAGAGGACCAAGGCTAGTCCTTGTTCTTCAATCTCGCATCAAATATCCTCTCGCTCCCAGTTCCAACACCCAGAGCCTCAGATTCGAGCGCTTCGGATTCTCAACCATGTCCGGCTCCGACCTCCAGGGCCGGTGGATGCCCTCCTCCGTTACAGAGGAGGACATATTGAAGTTACGCGAGGCCAAGTACCTGGCCTACGAGGTTTCGCATAGGTTGCCCGCCCAAGGGCAGGCCGTGCCTGCCCCCGAGCCCGGTGAGTTTGTTGTCTTCGTATCCCACCTCTGTCGGGGTTTAGGCTTCCCGACGGATCCCTTCGTGAGAGGGCTCATGTTCTACTATGGGCTGGACTTTCACGACTTGGCTCCGGAGTCCATCCTCCACATCTCCGCATTCATTATCGTCTGTGAAGCCTTCCTCCGCGTCACTCCCCACTTCGGCCTGTGGCTGAAGACCTTCAATGTGGAGCCGAAGATGATCGGGGGGCGTCAAGCGGAGTGCGGCGGGGCGGCCATAAGCAAAAAAGGCCGATGCCCCATGGCCCGAGGGTTCCTTCCAAGAGGAACTCGGACTGTGGCAACAGGAGTGGTTCTATATCACCGCTCTGAAGGGCAGCAAGCAAAAGCCGCCGCCTTCCTTCCGCCTGGGACCTCCATGCCGACTGATGTCATGGGTCAACCAAGGGCTCAGTTGGGGGCCGTCCGAAGATGTTCCCTTATTGCAGGGCCGGATTCGAGACCTCCAGGCGAGGGAGATCAATCTGATTGTGGTGATGCAGGTTATGTTAATCAGGCATCTTTTGCCCTGCAAACGTCGTCCTCTCCGTCTATGGGAGTTCAACCCGGAGGGACCTCGGATTCTCCAACACTTCATGGGTGCGACACCCGTGGAGATGTACAAGTTGTTCTTCAGACCGCAGGTGGCGTGTCCGAAATTGGCCGAGGACGCAGGCCTAAGCCGCAATCGCCCGGATACTCAGGTAAATAGCTCAGAGTCCGGACGCCCTGTTTATCTTCTTTTCTAGAGTTCGCCTCCTAACCCATTGCTCTTCACAGGAGTGGGTAGCAAATTCGAGGCTGATAAGGTGTCCGGCCCCCCTCCCAGAGACCGCACTGGAGCCCGTGCTGGTCAGAATGTTGGAGGTCGCGCCCATGGAAGGGAGCGATGGGGAAAGTAGAGGAGCTATTATTTCGCCCAAAGGGGCGTCCGAAGAGAGGGGAATCAAAAACCCCTCCTTCCAGGGGGAGAAGAGGACCACCTCCGAAGATCCGGAGGCCAAAGCCCCTAAGCGTGGGAAGAGATCTTCACCGGGGGGTCCGGCGTCCAGAGAGAATCCGGACACACAATCATCGCCAAAGGATCAGCCCTCCAGCGAGCCGTGAGTATAAAAAGGGGAGTTAATTAGTAAGGAAATACCTCCATTTGTGCTTCTGTGGGTAACCGAAATATTTATCTTGTAGTTCGGATCTGCAGCCTTCTCAGAGGAGTTCATCTTCGGGGGACCTTCTTCCAGAGATGATGGAGAGCGAAACGCCTCCGTCTGCAGCGCCATCAGATAAGGCAGGCGAGCCTGAAGTATCGTCACGGAGGGTATCCCCGAGTCCGGAGGGGCCAGAGAGTTCGGCACCCGCTAGTATCCGGCCGGGAGAACTGAAGAATCTGTTTGAGAGGGCGTCCATCTCAGAAGATCACCGTGCGTTCATGCGTATGGTGATTGGAAGGATTTCGTCCGCCGAAAGCGGATTGCGTAATGCCGCTATGAGTTTGCTGGCAGGGTTTGAGGTACACGAGAATGACGCATCTCTTTGTCTATTAACAGTCTTGCACATGAAAATGCGCCCTGTATAGATAGTAGCCCCTGAGACTCGGTAGGTTGTCGAAAACGACAGCGTGCCGAGGATCGAAATCATAACTAATGAATGCCGCCGTTCCTATGCAGGTGGCGGATAGTCCGAGGGCTAGCCGGACTAGTGGGTTTGCCGAGTTAAATCGGCAACTTGACGTGGCGGATGCGGACATCGCACTTGTCAACCGGCGACTTGACGAGTCGCAAGGTAAATGAGTTCTCTGCAGTCGCTTTATTAAGTGGGTCGAAGCCCTCCTCTGATAAATTATATGCTGTTGTACAGACGGTGCTGCTGCTGTGGAGAGCCTTCGGGCCGAACTTGCTCGAGCTAAGGAGCAAGCCCGAAGGAGTGACGCGGCTGCCTCGAGGGCGGCCGAGGAGTTGAAAGCCGAAAGGGCTGCGCACTGCCTAAGCAGGGCAGAGGTGGCCGAATTGGCCATGAAAGTAAAAGATGCTGCCGACTGCAATGAGGCTCTTGAAAAGGAGCGCTTATCGGAGCGGGAAGACCTGAAGAAGGCCACCGCCGAAGCCAAGGATGCCCGCTCTGCAATGCGGGCTATGAAGGAGGAACTGCGCCAGGCCGGAGATATCGTAGCTGGCAAGCCTTTTATGCTGCGTCGCCGGTTTATGGATCAAAAGTATGCTCAATTTGAGCGGCTGTGGAGTCCGGAGGATCCGTATATGGACTTAGCTGCAAGTGCGGCTGATGCCGTTGAGCACTTCCGGCGCCAGAAGGATCACAAGACGGAAGAGCTATACTGGTCTCAATTCCATAGTCCGGATCGCTCACTTTCGTTGACAGACCGGTTGGCCGAATGGGCGAGCTAAATAGATTGTCCGGACTTGCCATGACTGACATCGTGGCCCATGTCTGGCCAGAGAGGCCCAAGGCGACGAGCTACTTCGGCTTACTGCAGCAATTCCTTGGAGCGGTGTCGCATATAAAGGAGATGAAGCAGTCGGCCTGCATCGAGGGCGCGCGGATGGCTCTTGCCCGTGTGAAGGCACACTGTCCGGAGATGGATGCCACCGCTGTTGCCACCCAGGGTTCGGATGAAAGCCGGCTCCCCGCCGAGCACTATTTTGGGGAAGTTATGCGTGGCGCTCGTGTAATAGAGTCGCAGTGCTCGAAAAATATCATGTTCAAATGAACGTTTTAGCTTGTAAAACAATGATTATGCTATAACTGCTTTTTATACTTGTGCGTCCCAAGTAGTAAAACTTCTCCTGTGCGGCCGTTTACGTATACATTTGTATAACTTGAAAGATTGCAGTCTTCGGCTTCAGCCCCCACGCACAAGGTGCGGGGGTGTTCGCAAAAATAGCGCGTTTTCACACTTAATCCGACGTCTCGGTCCTGTTTAAGGAGGTGGTAGCGTAGCGAACGAGGCAATCCGGACTATAATGCTTTATCACTTTCACTTAGCCAGTGGAGTTCGAGGGTGGGGCTACGATATAGCCCCTGGTGGCACCGCACTTCTCCGAATTCGGGGCGCGTGTGTGCCTGACCGGGAAACGGTCCTTCGTCAAAGCGGCGAATTCTAAACATTCCGGTAGTCGATCGAGTGGTTGACCAGTCTCTCGCTGTATCATGACAGTTAGTTTTCGGCTTTCTGTACTGAGGTGCTCGCCTAGCCGAACTGGGGCACAATCGCAGTAGTTCTCCTGGTGCCGCGTTAGCCGATGATACGGAATGTAAGGCAGCAAAACACAGGAGCCGGGCAAACCAAACATTTGACCAAAGACATGATTCGGAGCTGATGCATATAAGGCCTAACTCGAGACGCCGAACACTCCCTAAGGTGTTCGGTCTTTATAATAATGGGCAGAACGATGCCCTAAGCCCCTAGTGTCCAGGTACAGGCATGGTCTTCTGACACGGCCGATGCCAAAATGTCAGGCTCCGCTTTGGCTATAGGAAGAAACCAAGGGAGAATAACAACAAGAGACAGTAAAAAAGGTTTACGCAGGGTCTTAATCTGAAAAGAATCCTCACAACGGGTCCCTACTGCACGTCTGCGCCTGTGTCTCCGTTGCGCCGTTATCCTGGACGGGTATGCACGTTGTTCATCTGTAAAAAGAGAGGAACGCTTAGTTTGAAAACAATTCGTGCGAAAAATATGTGTAAAAGAAGGAATATGAATAAGTAAGGCGGGGTTTGTATGAACCCGTGGTTGTTTGTGTGCGCAGCCCCCTGTGAAGAGGTATGCGGCTAGGGAGCCCCTAGCCTGCTGAAGCCGGATTTGTCTATCCGAGTACGGGGTCTTTAAGTGACCCTCGCACTGAAATGACGCCACACGGACCGGGCATCTTGAGTGTAAGAGATGCGTAATGCAGTATGGCGTTGAAGCGGACAAAAGCCTTTCGTCCCAAGAGTGCTTGATATCCACTTTGAAATGGGACGATGTGAAAAATTAATTTTTCGTGTCGAAAATTGTTCAGTGATCCGAACACGACTTCTAGTAATATGGAGCCTGTGCACTTGGCATAAGGGCCTGGCGTCACTCCTTTGAAGGAAGTGCGGCTGTGTCGAATTTTGGTAGGGTCTATCCCCATCTTACGGATTGTGTTTGAATACAGCAGGTTTAAGTCGCTGCCTCCGTCCATTAGGACTTTAGTAAATTGTAGTCCTTCTATTATGGGATTCAATATCAGGGGAGTCCGTCCCGCGTTTCGAACGCTTCTGGAATAGTCCAGGTGGTCGAAAGTGATTGGCTTTGATATCCAATCTCTATGGTCTGCTGGGTTGGACCGTGCGAGGCTCTTTTTAGGAAGTGCCGCGCTATTTTTCCGTATTATCACATGAAGTGAGTTTACTGCTTTGACCTCTTGTGGGAAAGTCTTTTGTTTTCCGGTGCTCTGCTGGTGGGGTTTATCGTCTTCGCTCGACGCGTCGAGCCCCTTGTGTTCGGCGTTTAGTCGGCCGGACTGTTTGAAAACCCAACAATCCCTGTGGGTGTGGTTTGCAGGCCTTCCGGGGGTACTGTGGATTTGACATATCCGACACAAAATCTTGTTTAAGTTGGACAGCTCATCGCCGTCATCCTTAAGAGGCGTTGTTTTGTTGTTTGGCCGCGAGCGTTTGAATCCGGCGTTGACTGCCGTGCTCTTTGGGCTTTTCTCTTTATTCCGGCGCTGTTCTTTTCTGCGCCGTGATTTTTCGTTTCCATCCCTTATCTCGGATGTACTTGGGTCGCTGGTGCTGCATCTTGCTAGCCAGCTGTCCTCTCCCGCACAGAAGCGGGTCATGAGGTTTGTAAGTGCAGACATTGTCCTCGGTTTCTCTTGACCGAGGTGCCTGGCAAGCCATTCATCTCGGACATTGTGCTTAAAAGCTGCTAAGGCTTCGGCGTCCGGACAGTCGACTATTTGGTTCTTTTTGGTAAGAAACCTGTTCCAGAATTTCCGCGCTGACTCTCCAGGCTGTTGAGTTATATGACTTAGATCATCTGCGTCCGGAGGGCGGACATAAGTCCCTTGAAAATTTGCTCTAAACGCATCCTCGAGCTCTTCCCAACTTCCCACGGTGTTTTCTGGGAGGCTTTTAAGCCAATGACGGGCTAGCCCTTTGAGCTTGAGGGGTAGGTATTTTATGGCGTGGAGATCATCTCCTCTGGCCATGTGTATATGTAGTATATAATCTTCTATCCAGACTCCAGGGTCTGTTGTTCCATCATAGGCCTCTATGTTTATGGGTTTAAATCCTGCTGGGAATTCATGTTCCAGGACTTCATTGGTGAAACATAGTGGGTGTGCGGCGCCCCTGTATTTGGGTGGGCCACTATCTTCGGACACTTGACATGTTGCCTTGCTTCCTGGGGCCCTCTTCTTTGGCCCGTAGATGGACCTGGCTGGGCCATCTGTCTTTCCAGGTTCATTAGTTGGTTTATGTGTGGCGCCGCTTTCAGAATTTGGCCTATCATCTGGCCATCTATCCAACCAGGCGGCCTCTTTATTTTTTGACGGTGGAGGCTCTATGGCCTCCTCGTCGAATTCTGGTAGCAGCTTGCGCTTCGGGTAGCTCTTTGATTGGTGGCCATTGCCGTATTTATCTACGGTTTTGAGCACTTTGCTCCATCTCATTCTGAGTGTGTCTTCCGCTGTTTTGAGCCTCCGCTTTTCCTTCTTCAGGATTCTTGCAGTGTTGACGAGTCTTTTCCGAAGGTTCTTGCTCTCCGGCGGTGTGTCCGGCATGAGATCGTCCGGACTGTCATTTTCGCCGGGCCTGGACTGATTATCTGACTCGTCATATTCGGATGGTTTCTTATCTGCATGTTCGTCGTCCGTTTGTGAGCCCTGCTGTATTACGGGCTCCTTTGGAGCGTTGTTGTCATCGAGGCGGGACTTAGGGCGGCGTCTGCGTCGCCGTTTCGGTTGTTTATCGGCGGGGTTATCTTCTGCCGCGGCCCGTTGGTCCTCGTTATCGCTCTCCTTTGGGGTATCCACCATGTATATGTCATGTGACGAGGTGGTCCTCCCGTGCCTTATAGGCTCTGCTTCTTGTTCGTCTCCGGTATTGTCGTCTATTCCGTCGATGTCTTCGGAGTCATAGTCTAGCCTGTTGGTTAGATCGTTGACAGTGGCTACAAAGTGGGTGGTGGGTGGGCTCTGAATTTCTTCATCGTCCATACCCCAACCATCCTGGCCATAGTCCGGCCAGGACTCTCCTGATAATGAGAGATGCTTTAGCGAATTTAGGATGTCGCCAAAGGGCGAGTGTTGGAAGATGTCCGCGGCGGTGAATTCCATAACCGGCGCCCAATTCTAGTCGATTGGTAGGGGCGCGGGGGGCTCGGAGTTCGGCAAGGAGTCCAGAACCTCGGAATCACAAGTTTCGCAGGGGACAAGATCAGTGTTCGGCTCCATCGCCGTAGATGTTGAAGCCCCCAGGGTGGCGTCTATCCACCGGCCCTCGATCTGGGCGATCGGCTCCAGACTAATGGCCGAAGCGGATTCATGTGCGGCCACCAAGGCACTGTTCGGCGGCAGAGCTAGATCATGCCCTTCGTCACAGTGCGGCGTGCTTGGCTGTGGCCCGAGTCCGTCGAAGATCAAGTCTCTGCGGACATCGGCCGTGAAGTTTAGGCTTCCGAATCTGACCTGACGGCCAGGGGCGTAGCTTTCGATCTGCTCCAGATGGCCAAGTCAATTAGCCCGCAGTGCGAAGCCGCCGAATACGAAGATCTGCCCGGGGAGAAAAGTCTCACCCTGGACAGCGTTGTTGGTTGAAGATGCCATCAGGCCTATCGGTGACGGCACAGAGGAACTCTCAATGAAAGCACCAATGTCGGTGTCAAAACCGGCGGATCTTGGGTAGGGGGTCCCGAACTGTGCGTCTAGGTGGATGGTAACAGGAGACGAGGGACACGATGTTTTTACCCAGGTTCGGGCCCTCTTGATGGAGGTAAAACCCTAGGTCCTGCTTGATTAATATTGATGATATGGGTAGTACAAGAGTGGGTCTACCACGAGATCAAGGAGGCTAAACTCTAGAAGCTAGCCTATGGTATGATTGTTGTAATGTATGTTGTCCTACGGACTAAAGCCCTCCGGTTTATATAGACACCGGAGGAGGCTAGGGTTACACAGAGTCGGTTAGAATGGTAGGATATCTACATATCCGTATCGCCAAGCTTGCCTTCCACGCCAAGGAAAGTCCCATCCGGACACGGGACGGAGTCTTCAATCTTGTATCTTCGTAGTCTTGGAGTCCGGCGGATAATGATAGTCCGGCTGTCCGGACACCCCCTAGTCGAGGACTCCCTCACCCTGTATTAAAAACCATTTATGTTCGGACTCCTGACCCCTCCATGTCGGATTCCCGCGGAGGGACGGACATCAATCAAGTACTGAACCTAAAGTCAGGCAGCGTACCAGACTCGTTGGACGATATCCAACAATCCAAGCTTCCAAATTCGGAAACTTTTCGGCCCTTGAGCCTCAAGTTGGGCAGGGTTCCGGACTTAATTCCACCCGCCCACCCAAACATAAGTGATCTATCTCAAATCCGGCAAGAGCCTGCTGAAACAGTACATCATTACTGGGCCAGATTCCTCCTGGTTATGGACAGGATAAAGGACTGCCGTGAGGAAAACGCAATTTCAATTTTCTGCAAACAATTGCACGGACAAGGGAATCTTGAACGCCATAAGTCGTCGCGAAATTACACGCTTCGCCGACCTGGCATCCATAGTACGAAAGTATTGTGCGATGGAGAGTGTCCGGAAAACCGAAACTAAGTTTTGGGACAATCCGGCTCCGAACACAACCCTAGTCCGAAACAAAAGGGTGCATCATGCTAAGGCACCCGGGACAAAAACCAAAAAGCAAAAACCCCATAAAGGGCACGGAACCGTACTGGAGGGATGGCTTAGCGGACCCTGTAAAATTCATAGTACTGAGGGTGCCACTCCAACTCATAGCCTTCGAGCATGTTGGAGACTACGGCAGGTGGCCAAAAGTGGCGAAGAGCTTCTAGCCCCGGAGACCCACCCCAACAGCACCAGTACGGTATTAACAGTCTTCGAGACTTTCGCATCAAATAATATGCAGAAACGAACAATCCGCAGCCTCGCCGAAGTCTACCAAGTAGCAACAACAAATCCATGGAGCGACACGGCTATCACCTTCAACGCCAGCGACGAACCTAAATTCCGAACAGCCCGAGCACCAGCCGCATTGGTCCTCAGTCCAATAGTGGACGGCTTTCGTCTTACCAAGGTACTCATGGACGGCGACAATGGATTAAACCACATTTATGAGGAAACTCTTCAAAAAATGGAAATAGACTGGAGTCGTATTGAGCGAAGAAGCACAACCTTTAGAGGAATAATCCCTAGCCGGGAAGCACGCTGCACAGGAAAAATTACAATTGATGTGGTGTTCGGCTCGCCGGACAATTACTGGTCCGAGGAGGTCACGTTCCAAGTGGCCCCGTTCAGCAGCGGATATCACGCTTTATTAGGACGAGAGGCATTCACGATTTTCCAAGCCATACCCCATTACGGGTACATGAAGCTTAAAATGCCCGGGCCCAATGGAACCATCACCCTTGTCAGTGATCCAGACATAGCACTCCGCGCCGAAAACAAGACAGCCGCACTAGCCCTAGGGGCACTATCCGAATCCCTAGCGGCAGAGGAACTCACTGCGTTGCGCTCTACGGTGAACAGGGACGATGCGATACTCGATAAGAGATCCAAGTCCACCTCTTTTAAACCAGCGGACGACATAGTCAAATTCCAGGTCCATCCAACGGACCCCACAAAGACGGCCTCCATCGGGGCACAGTTAAGCCCTGATGTAGAAGCCGCACTACGAGAATTCCTTCGGGAGAATTGGGACATCTTTGCCTGGCACCCTTCAGATATGCCAGGAATCCCGCGTAGATTGGCAGAACACAGCCTAAACATCCTAAAAGTATTCAAGCCAGTCAAACAGGCTCTTCGGCGATTTTCCGAACCCAAAAGACAGGCAATGGGAGAGGAGCTAGCCAAACTATTGGAAGCCGAATTCATCAGAGACATCAAACATCCGGACTGGCTAGCGAACCTAGTAATGGTACCAAAAAAGGACAAATCCTGGCGCCTGTGTGTCGATTTTAAAGACCTTAACAAGGCCTGTCCAAAGGATCCTTTCCCCCTTCCCCGCATCGATCAAATCATCGATGCTATCGCAGGACACGATTCATTGTGCTTCCTCGATGCATACTCCGGCTACCATCAAATCAAGATGGCGGAGGCAGACCAAGCCGCAACAACATTCATTACTCCATATGGACCATTCTGCTTCAATACAATGCCCTTCGGACTAAAAAACGCCGGCGCAACATATCAGCGCATGATTCAGACATGTCTGGCTACCCAGATCGGCAAAACAGTGGAGGCATACGTAGACGACGTGCTCGTCAAGACCAAACACGTCGAAACTCTAGTAGACAACTTGAGGCTCACATTCGACAACCTCCGAGCATATGACATTAAGCTGAACCCGGAAAAATGCGTTTTTGGTGTACCAGCCGGAAAGCTCCTGGGCTTCATTGTATCCGGTAGAGGAATTGAAGCAAACCTAGCCAAGATCCGAGCTCTGTCACAGCTAGATATTCCAAAAGACCTCAAACAAATACAAAAATTGACTGGATGCCTGGCGGCTCTAAGCCGCTTCATCTCCCGTTTGGGAGAAAAGGCATTGCCCCTATATCGCCTCCTCAGGCGCACCGAACACTTTGAATGGACGGATGCTACCACGGCCGGACTCGAAGAAATAAAGGCCATATTGGCAACAAATCCGGTCCTGGCCGCGCCCAATTTGGGCGAACCAATGTTGTTATATATCGCGGCAACACATCAAGTTGTAAGCGCGGTGCTCGTCGTCGAACGAGAAACAGAAGGGCATAAATTCCCTCTTCAAAAACCAGTGTACTACGTATCCACTGTCTTAACTCCATGCAAGTCCCGGTACCCGCATTATCAAAAGATAGCATACACGGTGTTCATGGCATCCCGGAAGCTGCGACACTACTTTCAAGAGTGTTTGATAACAGTGGCCTCCGAAGTACCCCTCAACGACATCATAAACAACCGCGACGCGACGGGCAGGATTGCAAAATGGGCCATCGAGCTCTTACCATTCAACATAACCTACAAACCACGGCAAGCTATAAAGTCGCAAGTCTTGGCTGACTTCATCGCTGAATGGACCGAAGCCGAACTCCCTAAAGAGTACGGCGCATACTCCAATTGGATCATGCATTTCGACGGCTCTAAAATGTTGGCCGGCTTGGGGGCTGGCATCATTTTGATGTCCCCAACAGGAGACATAGTCCAATACGTACTTCAAATAATGTACACGGACTCCAACAATGCAACCGAATACGAGGCCCTTCTACATGGTCTCCGGATGGCAATCTCCATGGGCATTCAACGCCTCGAGGTCCGCGGGGATTCAAACCTCGCAATATCACAAGTAAATGGAGACTTTGATGCCAAAGATCCGAAAATGGCAGCCTACCGTAACATCGTCTTAAAAATGTCAGCTCGGTTCGAAGGACTCGAATTCCACCATGTAGCCTGGGATAATAACCAGGTGGCCGACGTGTTGGCACGCATCGGCGCAAAGCGCGACGCCGTCCCTCCAAACATCTTCCTGGAGCGGATCTTTAAGCCATCCGTAGCATGGGAAGAGGAGTCCGGAAACAACAATCCGGAACCAACTGCACCGCCCAACACCGAACATTCTGACACAACCGGTGGCTCAGCCAATGACATAACACCTTCAGCCCACGAAATAATGGCAGTCATTGCCCCGTGGACGGAACCATTCCTAGCCTACTTAATTAGGCAGGAACTTCCCGAAGACCAAAATGAGGCACGCTGCATAGTTCGGCGATCTAAAGCCTACAAGGTCCATGAGGGAGAACTTTATCAGAAGCACGACCGGAGTCCTTCAAAGGTGCATCTCCGAAGAGGAAGGGCGAAATCTTCTGGCTGAAATTCACGCCGGACTAGGCGGACACCACGCTGCAGCCCGTGCCCTTGTAGGTAAGGCCTTCCGTACAGGATTTTATTGGCCGACGGCCCGGGCAGATGCTCAGGACTTAGTCCAACGATGCGTCGGTTGTCAGCTCTTTGCTAATTAGAGCCACATGCCACCCACCGCCCTCAAAATTATACCCATCACCTGGCCGTTCGCGGTCTGGGGGCTTGACATGGTTGGACCTCTTAAAGGGGGAACCCACAAGCAAAAATACCTATTGGTCATGGTGGACAAATTCACCAAATGGATAGAGGCCAAGCCAGTTAAAACGGACGAATCCGGACCTGTGATAGACTTCATATCCGGGGTAGTA
Organism: Triticum timopheevii; assembly: GCA_963921465.1. Classification (NCBI taxonomy): domain Eukaryota; kingdom Viridiplantae; phylum Streptophyta; class Magnoliopsida; order Poales; family Poaceae; genus Triticum; species Triticum timopheevii. The sequence continues at coordinate 421,870,638 of OY997266.1, read as the reverse complement.
CACCGTTATGGTGTCCCCCACAGCATCATCACCGATAACGGTACGAACTTCACAGCCGACGAGGTTAAACTCTGGTGCAAAAATATGGGCATTAAGCTCGACTACGCTTCAGTCTATCACCCTCAAACCAACGGTCAAGTTGAACGAGCAAATGGTCTAATCATGAGCGGCATCAAACCCAGATTAGTGCGGTTCCTTACGGAATCTAACACGCACTGGGTAGAGGAGCTCGACTCCGTACTCTGGGGGCTGCGGACCACGCCAAACCGTACTACCGGATTCACACCATTCTTTATGGTATACAGTGCAGAGGCAGTTTTGCCCTGCGATATAATTCATGACTCACCTCGAGTGCGCATGTACGAAAAAAGAGAAGCCGAGTTGGATCGGCAGGACAGCTTGGACGCATTGGAGGAGGAGCGCGACGTGGCAAAGGCTCGTTCCACATTCTATCAGCAGCAGGCTCGAAGATATCAAAGCAGAGAAGTACGGGCTAAAACTTACAATGTTGGCGAACTAGTTCTACGCCTGCCGGACAAGAAAAAGGACAAACTCAAGCCCAAATGGGAAGGTCCCTTCATCATCGACCAAGTCCTGACCGGCGGAGCATACCGTCTGTGAAACGCATCGGACAACCGACTCGAACCGAACCCATAGAACGCAGCCCGCCTCCGAAGATTCTACGCCTAGCGCCGGACTCAGAGTTCGTCTCCTTCCTCCGTCCACATTTTTTACTTTAGTTGTCTTTTGTTTCTCTCTTTTCTCCCCACCTTTTCATAAAGCCTTTGAGGGCTGATCCACGCATTGTTTGCACACACTTGATGTGCCACTCGCACTCATTATACCTGGGGGCTTCTTTACTAGAAGCTTATCTATACGGGCTTTACGCCCAACACATGTGTCAAACTTCTGCATGTACCTTTTATTCACCATTATATGCATCGATATGACTTAAGTTTTGGCCAAGCTGGGTTGCCTGGCTCCTGTGCTTACCCCTACGTTCCCGATTGTTCAGCTAGGAGGTAAAGGGAGCACCTCTGCGATTGTTACTCCCGGGTAAGCCGGATTTGTACCTCAGACTGGGTGAAGCCGAAAGCTAGCGTTCTTAAGGGAATATTCGGTCGGTGACTTGAAAGATGATTTCTTATTTATTCATTTATCTGCCCCCAGATGATTTTCTGCTCTTTTCGTAGTCCGGACATGCACTTTAGGGCATGCCTCCCAGGGAAAGGAACCCCTAACGGAACTATTCTCCCTGGAAGATGTTTCTTACTAACCATGTAATATAACATAACTAGTCGGGCACTTGTCTGATAAAGCACTAATGACCCCTACGCCTGATCTCCATGCATGCCCCGGTTTTTTTTTGCATAACCGCGAGGGTATTCGGACACACTCCGGACTATTGGGTCCCGAGGTTGAAGCGAAAAGGTCCGCAAAGACAAACGATCTACAATCCGGCTAGAAGGCATTATACATGTCATTTTAAAAGAACATCGTCACATTGACTGATTGTACTCCTCTTCAATCCCATCTAACAGGCTGTCTAATTTACAGTCCCGTTGGGAATACTTAGCGGCCAACACTACTTGGCCGTACACTAAGCTCACAGGGATCTCCTTCCCATCGGGCCCCACAGGTCCGACCTCGGCCATGTGGATCGGATCCGCCTTCTTGTACCGCGTCTTCACCATGGCCCAGGCCTCGCTGGCGCCTTGACGACAGGCCGATATCTTCCATAGACGAAAGCGCTGTCGTGCTCCCTGAAGCTTCTCCGCAAGCCCTCCAAGACCCTTGGGTAGGGAGACGGACGGCCATAAGGCCTGGGCGACGCCGCTCATCGCCTGCCGAACACGTTCGTGCAGTTGCAACAGCTCCGGAAGTTGATCACCCGTTGAACCGGGCATTTCCTCCGCAGGGCGACCTGTGAGCACACCTACAGACACATTTTTGTCAATTCGACTTCCTCACCGAACTCTTCTTTTCAAAAGAGTTTGCTCAAGCACTTACTGTAGATGCCGCGACGAAGCCACTGATTCTCCTTCACGGAGCCAGACAGTTGGGCCCGAACACCCTTTAGCTCTTCTCCAAGTTGGGTGTGGGCATCTTGGAGCTTGTTCCTCTCCTGCCGCACCTTCATAAGCACCCTCTTGCCGGCCTTCAGCCGGCGCAGTAGCTGTTGCTTGTCCGGATCCAGTCCGGCAACATCTGCAATATTATTGTCAGATTTATACGCACGCTGCACACCGCTTATCCTTTTTGAAATATGTGTTACCGGAGGGGGTCTCTATGTCTCCGCCTGCGGCGGCTAGTGCGGCCTCCAGTTGAGCCTTGCACTCTTGTAGCTCCTGAGACAATTGGGTATTCTTCTCCGTAAGATCCTGCATATCAAATGATCCTTAAATCAGTTATTTTAACTACTTTAAGTCTCGGGGGCTACTGGCATATACAACTATTAAAATCTCTTACCCGTATGTCTTTCACATACTGCTCTGTGGCTCTGGTTAAACCATCTTGAGCGGCACGAAGGTGCGCGTCTCCCGCGTTAAAAGCATTCAATGCCTCCGGGGAGAAACACGCGTCACGAAGAACTGTCCGGCGGCACCTGTGATTCATGGCGCTCTCCACCTCAGACCTGGTGGCGGACAGCCTGTCGACATCCTCTGTTGGAGGAGCATCCGGCTCGCGCCTTGCGCTCGCCTCCCCCCCGGACCAGGTGTTGGGGCCTGGCTGGCGGAGGCTTGGTTGGCAACCTCTACGGGCATTGTCCGGTGAGCACTCTTTCTCCTGGAAGAGTCATGAGCATTAACATACTTCATAGGAGTCTTTTCCTTAACAACGGTGGCGTGACATACCTTTGCGGCGACGTTTCAATTCGCACCGCACCCCTCTTCCGCCTGCTGGGCCGGACTGACCCTGGTTGGCCAGCCACAGCAGGATCAGCTTCCCATGCTGAAGGCACCTCCTGTGAGACACCGTTGGTATACGGTGGTCAGAAATAAGCGCAGACAAAAAAAATGGTGTCAGGGCTCCGGTCATAGTTACCTGGGAAGCCGGAGATAAACTGGGGTAGTCAGCCGTAATGGCGACTAGAGCATTGTCCATGCTGAGCTGATGGAACGCCCCGTCAATCAGCTCCACCTTTATGTCCGGATCCTCTTCGGAGGCCGGATCAAGGGATCTTCCTGGATCCTCGGGTTGTGGAGCCGGACTATGTATGCCCTACACATCCCGACGCAGATCCTGCGTCGAAATCATAAAGACACTTAACTTTGAAAGCACGGATCGGATAGATAAATATTCACTTACCCAGCTCCGAGGGTTATTCATGGAGAATCCGTTCAATGGACTCGTTTGGAGGAAGTCCTCCTTCTCCCCCTTGTACAAGCCGGACATGATCTTCACCAGATCTGCGGCCGATCCCGGCCCCTTGCGGCCATGACGGTGGCGTCATTCTCCCCGTTGAAATCCCACACGGGGTGGCCCCTATATTGGAGCGGCTGCACCCCTCGCATAATGCACATGGCCATGACTCCAATCATGGTTAATCTGGAATGAGCCAGCAACCTTATCCAGCCCATCAGATAATGGACGCTCTTGTCGTCCTCCAGTTGAGGGCTCCGCGGGTGCCAACTCAGGCGTTTCTTCAGAGGAGCGTTGCTGAACTCCGGGAGGCTGACCCGAACTGGGTCCGGCAGTGGAGCATCTTCCACATAAAACCATTCCGAGGGCCAGTCTTCGGACGCCTTCTTTGGGGTTCCGGATAGATATCCGGTCCCGGCGATGCGCCATATTTCGGCACCGCCCACTTGGTAAATCGACCCCTCGTGAGAACATGGTACGAGGCAAAACAATCTCTTCCACAGCGCGAAATGGGGCTCGATGCCCAAGAACAGCTCGCAAAGAGCTACGAAACCCGCGATGTGCAGAATGGAGGCGGGCGTAAGGTGATGAAGCTGGAGTCCGTAGAACTCCAGTAGCCCCCGGAGAAACGGATGTATGGGAAATCCGAGCCCCCTTATTAGATAAGGGACGAAACACACCCGCTCTCCTTTAGAGGGACTGGGGGTATTCTCCGCCTGCTTTCCACCCTTGTAGGTGGCCAACCCGGCTCAAACCGGGACCATAAAGGCCGAAGGAAGGTATCCCTCCATTTGGAGCGTTACCAGCTCGTTGTGTGGGACTGAACATCTCCTCCAATCTCTTGGCTGAGGGCTGGGAGCGCGAGAGGAGGAGCCGCATCAACGGTCCATGATGGAGTGGATTTTTGGTCAGAAGCGCTCCGATGAGTACTCGTGGAAGGAAGATGGTGTGATTTGCATCTGGGTTCTTGCCTCTCTTATAGGCAGCTTATTTGCACAGCTAGGGGGTAAAATGTAAAAGTACCCTGGCCTTTCACATTCGTACGACACGTGGAAGAGGGCCATTATTGGGCATGGAAGCCAAGGAGCGCAACATTTATAAGGAAGCCGGACACTATTCGGCAAGCACATGGAATTTGGAGGAGAACCCGCCTTGCAACGCCGAAGACAATGTACGCGCCGGACTCGTCGTCATTGAAGCCTGGTTCGGGGGCTACTGAGGGAGTCCTGGACTAGGGGGTGTCTGGATAGCCGGACTATCATCATCGGCCGGACTCCAAGACTATGAAGATACAAGATTGAAGACTTCGTCCCGTGTCCGGATGGGACTTTCCTTGGCGTGGAAGGCAAGCTTGGCAATACAGATATGTAGATCTCCTACCATTGTAACCGACTCTGTGTAACCCTAGCCCTCTCCGGTGTCTATATAAACCGGAGGGTTTTAGTCCGTAGGACAACAATCACAACAACAATCATACCATAGGCTAGCTTCTAGGGTTTAGCCTCCTTGATCTCGTGGTAGATCCACTCTTGTACTACCCATATCATCAATATCAATCAAGCAGGAGTAGGGTTTTACCTCCATCGAGAGGGCCTGAACCTGGGTAAAAACATCGTGTCCCTTGTCTCATGTTACCATCCGCCTAGACGCACAGTTCGGGACCCCCTACCCAAGATCCGCCGGTTTTGACACCGACACTGTATTTCCCATGCGGGCGGCTCGGCGCTGCCCGACGCAAAGACCCGGCCCCGCCCGCGTCGCCGCCTCCCTCGCCTAATGCCGCTGCACCAACAACTGGCATCAGCATCGCCCGTTCCGTGCCACGGTCAGCAATTCAAGACACATGAAGAAAAAATACAAGACTTACCCGCGCGACACCTAGCGCCAGCGTCGGCCTCGGCCTCCTCCTCCCCGCCGTGGGCCACGGGCTCCTCTGGCACCACCGGCGCCACCTGCGATGGAGCCCGGGCGTAAGGATGCCGGATCGCGTTCAGAAGCACCTCCCGCGTCGCGTCAGGACGGATGAGAAGGTGCACAACGGCAAAGTAAGATGACCAGATACTCACCTGCGGCGCCGAGTTCGACTCGCTGTACGGCACCTTGCCGAACCGCTAGTCCTCCCCAAGGTTGGCCTTGGAGATGTCGTTCACACCGCGCGCGATCTGCTCCGCAGTCAGTCGCGTCGACCCCATGCGGTTGGGGTCTTGAAGGCCGACCATTTCTCCGATGAGGCAGGAGCGCCTCTGCAGCGGGAGGACCCGGTGCATGATGAACGCGGCGATGAGGTCGGTGCCGGTGAGCCCCTCCTGTGTCCTCATCATCATCACCCGCTCGCAGAGATTGACAATCTCCTGCGACGGGCGCCCAGGCGAGTAGCCCCAGTTCGCCTTCGCCCACGGCGACGCGATGGAGAAGGCCGGAAGATTGATGCGGTCCGCACCCAAGTTGCGGACGTAGAAGAAGGAGTTCTGCCATTTCTTGGCAGAATCATCCAGCGGGATCTTGGGGAAGTCCGCCACCGACCGTCGAGATGACGGCGGTGCCGCAGTCGGGAACTCTCTGGCCGACGGGCCCTGCTGCTTCAGGGAGAAGAAGCACGCCCAGAGTTCGATTGTGGGCTCAACCCCCAGGTACCCCTCGTAGAGGGTGACGAAGCCAGAGAGCTGGACGATGGTGTCGGCGCCGAGATGATGTGGCTGGAGCCCGAAGAACTCCAGGAATGTGCGGAAGAAGGTGCTAGCCGGTAGCCCGAACCCGCGCTCGAAGTGCGTGAGGAAGACCACATGCTCCTGCTCCTCGGGCCGAGGCCTCTGCTCGCCGCACGGCAGACGGACGCCGACGTCCGTCTCCCGTGGCAGGTGTCGCGTCGCCCGGAGTTGGGTGATGTCCTCGGTGGTGACATTCGAACCCATCCAGGAGCCCGACGGCAGCGCCATGATCGAAGAAAGGAGAAAGAAGATGGACGGCCAAGGAGTTCTGCTCAGAGCAGCGGGCGCCGTAGTTCGTCCGTTGCAAAGAGCAAAGCAAGAGCAAGGGGACAGGAGGGCGCGAGCGAGAATGATGTCCGCCGCCCCCCTGCCCCCCTCAATCTATAAGCCATGATTTGAACGTGGGGGAGTGGGATCGTCTGCACATGCCCGTTCCGCTACCCTGCAATAAGTGCGCACGTACACGCGCAGTAACTACCCGGGGAAGAGCAACCGGCCCTAGGACGCCACAATAAATCCGCGCACATGGGCCAAGGGGGCGCGGAGGTGGGCCCCAGCCCGTCGCACAGTCTCGTCACGCGCGTGGCCTGTCAGGCCCCTCCAACATCTGGGCACCACGTGGCGCCCGCGCGAAGCCCAAGGGATTGCCCCAAGATTTGACGGACTCCTCGGTTCCCGCCACGGCCGGGATGCCGCCATCCGGTTTCTGAGAAAATTGACACACAACGAGTGTTGCCGGACCCAGCGCTCGCAGGATCCGCCTTGCTTAAGGTGGGAAACCGCGAAGGCCCACTCATCCGAAGACGGCGGACCTTCACAGCTTCTGGGACTACTATCGGGGAGATGGACCCCAGGCAGGCAACGGAACCCGGATCCTCTTCAAAAATAACGGGGCTGGCACCGCCCCTCAAACCGACATGTGCTTGGCTGGGTCGCTTGACCCGGCCAAGCCCCGCAACCCGGCCAGACTCTCCGACCCGGTAAGACGCGTCGACTCAGCCTCGACAACTAGCGCAAGGCAGCCGAATCCGGCACCACCAAAGCTTCCCCAACAAGCCAGCTCCACCCGTGGCGTGCTCCGCAATCTGGCCACGGGTCAGCTCCCGTCCCATCCAGGCCGTACGATGGGACGAGTCTTCAATCAATGATAACCAAGGCAACAGTGCCCCGCCCATGCCTCTGGTCAGCCGAAGCGTGGCAACAATGCCCCTCACCTACCCACTGACCAGGGCCGGCGTGGCTACAGTGCCCCCGCCCTCACCGCAGACGATAGCAAGTGGCAACCTAAGGGAGAGCCACTGTACACGACTCGACTCAGCCACGCCCTGACGATCGACAAGACGGCGCACAGTCCCCCTAGGCCTGCGGGGCCCGCACCTAGGGGAACCCGGCGAACCACAAGCCCTCAGCGGGACCCAGCCCGGGTCCCCGGACACCGACAATCCGGACCCACCGACTTGTAACATTACCATTGTACCCCTGGGGGGTTGGTCTATAAAACCCCCCAGGAGCCCACGCTCATAGAGGCAGGTAACAAGAGAAAGGCAAGTAAGCACAGAACTAGCCACCGAAACAACAACACCAGAGAGAAGGAGCAGCCCAAGCCTTGGCCAGCTTCCTTCCTCCCCATTACAGCTCCAGGAGCAACATTGTACTATCAAACATCCAACTACACTCGGCAGGACTAGGGGTGTTATCTCTCCGGAGAGCCCCAAACCTGGGTATGTCTAGCGTCCCGTGCCCGCTCATGCCAACCTCGCCTCTGGAGCCCACCAGTGCCCTCGAGCCTCCTCCTCTCTTTAGCCATCCCTTGGCATCTGTCGTGCGCCCACCATGACAGGGTTGGCACATGTTTTCGTCTTGACTCTCCGGTAGAAACTTTGGGGCACTCTTTGAAGTACTTTGTGTTGGTTTGAATAGATGAATCTGAGATTGTGCGATGCATATTGTATAATCATGCCCACGGATACTTGAGGTGACATTGGAGTATCTAGGTGACATTAGGGTTTTGGTTGATTTTTGTCTTAAGGTGTTATTCTAGTACGAACTCTATGATAGATCGAATGGAAAGAATAGCTTCGTGTTATTTTACTACGGACTCTTGAATAGATCGATCGGAAAGGATAACTTTGAGGTGGTTTCGTACCCTACGATAATCTCTTCGTTTGTTCTCTGCTATTAGTGACTTTGGAGTGACTCTTTGTTCCATGTTGAGGGATAGTTATATGATCCAGTTATGTTATTATTGTTGATAGAACTTGCACTAGTGAAAATATGAACCCTAGGCCTTGTTTCCTATTATTGCAATACCGTTTATGCTCACTTTTACCACTTGTTACCTTGCTGTTTTTATATTTTTAGAATACAAATACTCATATCTACCATCCATATTGCACTTGTATCACCATCTCTTCGCCGAACTAGTGCACCTATACAATTTACCATTGTATTGGGTGTGTTGGGGACACAAGAGACTCTTTGTTATTTGGTTGCAGGGTTGTTTGAGAGAGACCATCTTCAACCTACACGTCCCACAGATTGATAAACCTTAGGTCATCCACTTGAGCGAAATTTGCTACTGTCCTACAAACCTCTGCACTTGGAGGCCCAACAACGTCTACAAGAAGAAGGTTGCGTAGTAGACATCACATACAGATGTGAATGTCGCAGACCCATTGACTAAGCCTCTCTCACGAGCAAAACATGATCAACACCAAGACTCCACGGGTGTTAGAATCATTAAGTGTAATCTAGATTATTGACTCTAGTGCAAGTGGGAGACTGAAAGAAATATGCCCTAGAGGCAATAATAAAGTTTTTATTTATATTTCCTTATATCATGATAAATGTTTATTATTCATGCTAGAATTGTATTAACCGGAAACTTAGTACATGTGTGAATACATAGACAAACATAGTGTCACTAGTATGCCTCTACTTGACTAGCTTGTTGAATCAAAGATGGTTATGTTTCCTAACCATAGACATGAGTTGTCATTTGATTAACGGGATCACATCATTAAAGAATGATGTGATTGACTTGACCCATCCCGTTAGCTTAGCACTTGATCGTTTAGTATGTTGCCATTGCTTTCTTCATGACTTATACATGTTCCTATGACTATGAGATTATGCAAATCCCGAATACCGGAGGAACACTTTGTGTGCTACCAAACGTCACAACATAACTGGGTGATTATAAAGGTTCTCTACAGGTGTTTCCGATGGTACTTGTTGAGTTGGCATAGATCAAGATTAGGATTTGTCACTCCGATTGTTGGAGAGGTATCTCTGGGCCCTCTCGGTAATGCACATCACTATAAGCCTTGCAAGCAATGTGACTAATGAGTTAGTTGCGGGATGATGCATTACAGAACGAGTAAAGAGACTTGCCGGTAACGAGATTGAACTAGGTATTGAGATACCGACGATCAAATCTCGGGCAAGTAACATACCGATGACAAAGGGAACAACGTATGTTGTTATGCGGTTTGACCGATAAAAATCTTCGTAGAATATGTAGGAGCCCATATGAGCATCCAGGTTCCGCTATTGGTTATTGACCGGAGACGTGTCTCTGTCATGTCTACATAGTTCTCGAACCCGTAGGGTCCGCACGCTTAACATTCGGTGACGATCGATAATATGAGTTTATGTGTTTTGATGTATCGAAGGTAGTTCGGAGTCCCGGATATGATCACGGACATGACGAGGAGTCTCGAAATGGTCGAGACATAAAGATTGATATATTGGATGACTATGTTTGGACTTCAAAAGGGTTCCGAGTAAGTTTGGACAAATACCGGAGTACCAGGGGGTTACCGGAACACCCCGGGGAGTGTAATGGGCCTCATGGGCCTTGGTGGAGAGAGGAAGGGGCGGCCAAGGCAGGCCGCATGCCCCCTCCCCCTCTAGTCCGAATTGGACAAGGAAGGGAGGCGGCACCCCCCTTTTCCTTCCCCCTCTCTCCTCCTTCCTTCCCTCCTACTCCTACTCTTGGAAGGGGTGGAATCCTACTCCCGGTGGGAGTAGGACTCCCCTTGGGGCGCACCTAGGAGGCCGGCCTCCTCCCCCTCCTCCACTCCTTTATATACGGGGGAGGGGGGCACCCCAAAGACACACAAGTTGATCATTGATCTTTTAGCCGTGTGCGGTGCCCCCCTCCACCCTAATCCACCTCGGTCATATCGTTGCAGTGCTTAGGCGAAGCCCTGTGTCGGTAGCTTCATCATCACTGTCATCACGCCGTCGTGCTAACGAAACTCTCCCTCGATACTTTGCTGGATCGGAGTTCATGGGACGTCACCAAGCTGAACGTGTGCAGATAGCGGAGGTGCCGTACGTTCGGTACTAGGATTGGTCGATCATGAAGACGTTCGACTACATCAACTGCGTTGTCATAACGCTTCCTCTTACGGTCTACGAGGGTACGTGGACGACACTCTCCCCTCTCGTTGCTATGCATCACCATGACCTTGCATGTGTTTAGGAAATTTTTTGAAATTACTACGTTCCGCAACACCTATATGTATGCTTGTTTTTGTGGATCTATAATTCAGTGTCTGGTGAAGCCACCCACGTTTGCACCTTGTCATCTTCTATTTTATCTTACTGATGTGGCCGATGATATGAACAACATGCCATGCACATTAACCAAAATAGATACAATGATTGTCTTTGCCCTTCATCTATGCTTGTTTTATTGACATGGTAATTCAGTAGTGCTATGCAGCTGCCTGCATTATGAACAATGCCAAATTATGCTATTGATATTTTTGAATTAACTCTTTATTTTGTAGTTTGAAATTGGATGGAATTGACAGCACAGTTAGCATCTTTGTTTATACATGTGCAAAACCTGTCATCTCTCTGCTTGTTTTAGGGTGACATGCCCGACGGCATGCACAAGTCTGCTGAAGGCTGTGAGACAAACCCAACATATATTGCAGCAAAGAAGGGAAAACATCTTGAAGATAGTGAGACAACCCCAAAGTCATGTTTTGATGCAGTGTTCAAGTTACTTGAGACTAGCAGTCAGACAAGCTCACATAATTTGCTATCTGAATCAGTTCAACTTCTTCGGTCCCAAGTTCAAGCAGAAAGGCATTCTGCAACTCAACTTTGACTTGAAGTCCTATATCTAAGGAAGATCACGGAGAACACCAATGAGAACCTCATTGCTAAACAGCTACAGCTGGAAGCTATGACCGTCATGCTAGTCCAGTCTCACAGCCTTGCACAACAGCTCCCGCGCAAGGCTAACCTTTCTTGAACTATCCTGGAAGTGGTCTTGGTTCAGTATTATTTTGTTACACTGCAATGGCGCCCAGTTTATGTAATCTGCTTCTTTGTTGCGCTTTATGATCACTGGCGAACTTCGATGCCCAGTGGATGTAATATACCATAAATCCTTTATTGTATAGTGTAGGTTTATTCTAAGTTACTATGTCGTAATTTCTTTATTGTATAGAGTAGGTTTGTTCTTAATTCCTACTAGTTATCGTATATGCCATCATTCGTTATCTGAAAAAAGGCGAAAATCCGAAGTAGGCGACCAGGCCAATACATTCGCCTCTAACGGGCCTGCATTTTAGCAGGCCACAGTTTGGCCGGCCTGCAATTTTCTTGGGCCTAAAAGGCCATTGGGGCCTCCACACTTTGCGCCAGGCCCACAACTTTCACGGGCCTACATTCGACCCACAGTTTAGTTGGGCCCTTAGTGGACCCAGCGCTTAGTTGGGCCCATGTAGCTTTGGGCCATTAACAGGCTGAATATTCTTCTGGCCTGTTGCGGCCCAGAAGATACCATGGGCCTTTAGCAAGCTGAAATGCATGTTGGGCCTTAATTTTCAATAGTTGTCCATGGGCCTTTGGCAGGCTGAAATGTAGTCCGGGCCATTATTGGCCCATTTATATGATGGGCCATTACCAGGCCGAAACATATCTCGGGCCTTAGTTGGCCCACTGATATCATGGGCCTTTAAGAGGCCGAAAGCTTAGTAGAGGCATCAACGGGCCGAATTATACGACAGGCCTTTAACATGCACAAAGTCATGTTGGGTTGAACTGTTGCCACCTTGATCACAGTCCGTTAGTGGGCCGGATGTCGTGCTGGGCCATATATGGCCCATGGGAAGCACGGGCCATTCCGAGGCAGAAAGTCACACAAGGCTGAAATGGGCCCATGTCTACATCGGGCCTCTAACGGGCCAAAATATCACTAGGCCGTAATTGGGCCCGAATACTCGGCGAACAATTAACGGGCTAGATCTGGCTTTGGGCCATAAATGGGACATGTTTAAGTAGGCCGTTAGTGGGCTGGCCCACTAGTACCTAAGTAAATACTATGGGCCTTTGACTGGGCCGACCTTTTTAACCTATATGGGCCTCTGTTGGGCCCTGCCATGTGTCGATGTATCATAGGCATGTCTCCTCTATTGGATGGACAACATCTGGCCCACTAAGGAGCCGACACGTGTTTCCCCCAGCCAATGATGATTTTACACGTGGAAAACCCCCATTGGTCCTGGCTGTTAACGGGTTATCGGTTCCAAACCGGAACCCGATAGCTTAACGGTGACCCGTTAAGGTGGATGCCACATGTCGGTTGCCCTTAACGAAAGCACTTCCATGATGCGTCATTTATCGTCATGGAAGTGGATACTTCCGTGATGATAATTTTGGTATTGTGATGGAACACTTCTACGACAACATAGGTATGGCGATCTTGATTCTGCCATAAAATTGTCATGGATGTACATGCATGACAGAAAACATGACCTACTGTGACAAACACATATCATTACGAAAGTGGTTTTTTTAGTGGAACCACTCGGTTGGCCAGACATCGGCATGCATCCTCCCGAGGTGTGCCTGCTGGGTATTTGGATCCCTTAATTTGGCAGATCTTGGCAGCTCTGACTTCAAATAACTGTTCGACAGGCGAGCAGGGCACAATGTGAAAGTATTTTCTCCATAACCCAAAATGCGCATCGCACCCGAGGTGCATCTCGCATAAGGCAACATACCCCGTGATGTGTAAAATCGAGTTGGCGGTGAGATGGTGAAGTTGTAATCCATAGTCCAGTAGTCCTCGAAGGAAGGGATGGATGGGAAACCCTAAACCGTGCAATAGGAACGAAACAAAACACGCCCTTTCGTCCTTTTGAGGGAAAGGGAAGTTCTCTGCGTGTACCTGCCCATTGATGGATGTTAAGCCAGGGCGGGTCACTGTCAGATCCGAGTACGACAAATATCCCTGCCTCGCCAGGCGCTCTAGCTTGATGCGCGAGATGGCACAACTGCCCCAATCACCTCTCTCCGGGCCATGAGGACGCCTTGAAGAACCTGTGTCACTTGCCATAGGAAACTCTCGAGGGTTGAACTTGGGGAAGGATGCACTGGTGAGGATTTCTTGTAAAGATGGAGGCGGGGCTTGTGGTTAATCCGCACGCCTGGCCAGTTAATAAAAGGGGGAGAGGTCAACGCTTCAATGTTTCGCTATAAAGTGGCTCGCTTTCCCATGAAAACTTAATTACCAAAGTCAGGAAGCTATGTGCCACGTGCGATAGAGCCGAGGCCACCAGACAAGATCATTGGATTTCTGGAGAGTATTTAAATGTTACATTCGGAACCGAGGTCCAAGAGTGTTGTCATCGGTGTCGAAGGCCCATGCTGGGGCTACTGATGGTGTCCTGGGCTAGGGGGTACCAACCCGGCCCATCCATGCACTTCGGGTTGGGCCGAAGGGCCCTCATTCTTCACAAGATGGACTCCAGGGGTCGCATGCGGTGGATCAAGACCATGTCTACTGAAGACTTATGTAGGATCGCAAGTATGTCTAGGGGGTGATTAGACTACTTAACCAAATAAAAACCTAGCCTTTTCCCAATTTTAAGTCTTGGCAGATTTTAGCAACTTAGCATTAATCAAGCAATAAACCTACACATGCAATTCTAAGAGTATATCAGCGGAATGTAAATCATTGCATATGAAGGTAAAGGGGAGGAGTTTGGAGGGAGCAAACACGACGTAGACATGGAGATTTTTGGCGTGGTTCCAATAGGTGGTGCTATCGTACATCCACGTTGATGGAGACTTCAACCCACGAAGGGTAATGGCTACGCGAGTCCACGGAGGGCTCCACCCACGAAGGGTCCACGAAGAAGCAACCTTGTCTATCCCACCATGGCCATCACCCATGAAGGACTTGCCTTAGTTGGGTAGATCTTCACAAAGTAGGTGATCTCCTTGCCCTTACAAACTCCTTGGTTCAACTCCACAATCTTGACAGAGGCTCCCAAGTGACACCTAACCAATCTAGGAGACACCACTCTCCAAAAGGTAATAGATGGTGTGTTGATGATGAACTCCTTGCTCTTGTGCTTCAAATGATAGTCTCCCCAACACTGAACTCTCTCTCACATATTTGGCTATGGTGGAAAGATGATTTGAGTGGAAAGCAACTTGGGGAAGGCTAGAGATCAAGATTCTTGTGATTGGATTGGAATGTCTTGGTCTCGACACATGAGTAGGTGGTTCTCTCTCAGAAAATGAATGTTGGAAGTGTAGGCATGTTCTGATGGCTCTCCTCATGAATGAAGAATGGGTGGAGGGGTATATATAGCCTCCACACAAAATCTAGTCGTTACACACAGATTCCCAAACTTGGTGAGACCGAATGGTGAAACTCGGTCAGACCGATTCAGTTCAAAATGTGAACGTTAGGCTTTTCGGTGGGACCGACATGATTAACTCGGTGGGACCGATGTGCTAGGGTTAGGGCATAACTTGATCTTGGTGAGACCGATCACATGAACTCGATGGGACCGATTTCAGTAATAGGCAAACAGGGAGTTGGTCAGGCAAACTCGGTGGGACCGATCGCTCATTTCGCTGAGACTGAAATGTTACAGAAAGGAAAGAGAGAGTTTGCATTGCAAACTCGGTGGGACCGATCGCTCATTTCGGTGAGACGAAATGTTACGAAGGGAAATAGAGAGTTTACAATCCCATCTTGATGAGACCGCGATCCCTATCGGTGAGACCGAAGTGCTTAGGGTTTGTGGCAGTGGCTATGACAAATGAACTCGGTGGTGCCGAATAGATCAAATCAGTGGGGCCGAGTTTGACTTTAGGTTTAGGACATATGTGGATGTGAGAAAGTGGTTGAGGGTTTTTGGAGCATACCACTAAGCATTTTGAGCAAGTAAGCCATTAAGCAACACCTCATCCCCTTTTAATAGTATTAGCTTTCCTATGGACTCAGTGTGATCTTTGATCACTTAAATGAAAATGTAGAGTCTTGAGCTTTTTGCCATTATGTGTCCTTAGCATTTTGAGGGGTCCACATCCGTTAGTCCATGCCATGCCAATCATTGAACTTCCTGAAATGATCATCTTGAAAGAGTATTAGTTCAATGAGCTATTTGTTGTTAAGAATTACCAAAACCACCCAGGGATTAGTTGCATTGTCAATCTCCCCCTTTTTGGTAATTGATGACAACATATAGATCAAAGCTTCGACAAATGATAATAAGAATGAACTACATCATTGCTTTGAGAAGTATGTGATAAGCAATAGCTCCCCCTAAATTTGTGCACTATTTAAAATTTGCTTTTGAATGCAAATGCACAATCGATTAGGATCATGGGTTACTCTTCCATGTCACATACATCTTGGTGGAGCGCTCAAAATGATAGAAAGTGGAATATGCACTCATCACCAAGGCAAAGTGTGTTTGCTCATACATAAGCATCGTCCAAGCACAAACATTAAGTATGATATGATCAAACACATGACCATACAAGTATCTCACACACATAACCATAAAGTATCATCCAAGCAAGCAAGCAAATCAGTAGCAAAAAGAGCCAAAAAGAAGCAAAGCTCTCTCTCTCTCTCAGCCTATGATCTATACACTTTCTCCCCCTTTGGCAACAAGTTACTAAAAAGCTTGAAAATGCATAGTGCTATGCGACTCTCTAAGCTTGATCTTTTGGAGGTGGTGTTGAGAGGACTCCAAGGATGAATGCATCTGTTGAAGTTGTTGCAGCTGGTGGGGTTGCAACCGGAGGGCCAACTGAAGTTGTGGCTGCAGGTGCTGATGCAGTAGCTCTTGTGTCTATCACAGGCACTGCTGCAGATCTCTGTGACCTAGGCACTCTCTGAAAAGCATCTGTGGTAGATTTCTCTTTCCTCTCTTCAGCTTCTTCCTGGAGTTGCTCAACAGCTATTTGCATTTTTGTCACCTTCAAGTCAAGATCATAGAACTTTGTTTCAATGATCCTCTCCGGGCTCTCTTGATTCTGAGTCAGGGTGGCCAATCCTTTCTCAATACTCAAAGTGGCTTGAATAAGATATCCAAGTTGATCTTGCTTTAACTTAAGGAAAACTTGTGAAGCCTCTTCAGCACTTGGCATCTTGGCTGCATTCTCAGCTTTTGCTTTCTCGCTCTTCTCTTGAGCCTCTACTGATGTGGGATCTTCAGCATTCATGACAATTGTGTTGTCCTCAAAGTCAGGCCTCAAGGGAAGGTATTCTTTATCCAACAAGTACACACTTTTGCTCATCTTGGAGTTAATCAGCATCTGGATGTGTGGAGCATACCCACATGATCTTTTTTGGTCAGTAGTTTTTCTCTTGATTGTCTCAATAATCAAACTCATCACTTTAAACTTCTGGGGCAAATCAAATAGCTGAAGCAAGTTGATGTAGTGGCCTCTGATCATCTTGTGATCTCCTGATTTGGCAACAAGGCGAACCTCAAAATGGTGTTCATGGTGGCCAGTCCTGACATCAGATAGTATACTAAGCCTAGCTTATGTGTCTCAAGGCCTTGTCAAGTATCTCCTTGTACATGTTGGCCATGGAGTTGTGGTCCTTCTTGCGCTCAGCATAGACATCAATATCTTCCTCAGCTTCTTCAGGGGCATTAATGAGCTTGGCCCATTCAGCAACAGAACACTGGTACCTAGTACCTTCAGACAGCCAAACAATCTTGCCATCTGGGTAGAAGTGAGCTGTTGAATAGAACTACATGATAAGCTCATCATTCCACTCGGTCAATTTCTGACCCACAAAAGTATCAACTGTTGGGGATCGTTGCAGAAATTAAAAAAATTATATGCATCACCAAGATAAATCTATGGAGAAACTAGCAATGAGAGAGAGGGGAGTGCATCTTCATACCCTTGAAGATCGCGACACGGAAGCGTTACAAGAACACGGATGAAGGAGTCGTACTCGTAGCGATTCACATCGCGGTGGATTCCGATCTAAGTGCTGAACATCGACACCTCCGCGTTCAACACACGTGCAGCCCGTGACGTCTCCCGCACCTTGACCCAACAAAGAGGAGGGAGAGGTTGAGGAAGACAACTCCAGCAGCAGCACGACGACGTGGTGGTGGTGGAGCAGTGGTTCTCCGGCAGGGCTTCACCAAGCTCAAACGGGGGAGGAGAGGTGTTGGAGAGGGGTAGGGCTACGCCTTGGATGTGGTGCGGCTGCCCTCCCTCCTCCCCTCTATTTATAGGGTGAAGGGGGAAGGGGGCCCGGCCCCTCTAGATGAGATCTAGAGGGGGGCGGCGGCCAAGGGAAGGGGGCTTGCCCCCCAAGCCAAGGGGGGCGCCCCCTTTAGGGTCCCCACCAACCCTAGGCGCATGGGCCCTAGGGGGGTGGCGCCCAGCCCACTTAGGGGCTGGTCCCGGTACAATACCGGTAAACCCCCAAATACTTCCGGTGACCGTATGATGACTTCCCATATATAAATATTCACCTCTGGACTATTCCGGAACTCCTCGTGACATCCGAGATCTCATCCGGGACTCCGAACAACATTCAGTAACCATGTACAAACCTTCCTTATAACCCTAGCGTCATCGAACCTTAAGTGTGTAGACCCTACGGGTTTGGGAATCATGCAGACATGACCGAGACAGCTCTCCGGCCAATAACCAACAGCGGGATCTGGATACCCATGTTGGCTCCCACATGTTCCACGATGATTTCACTGGATGAACCACGATGTCGAGGATTCAAGCAATCCTGTATACAATTCCCTTTGTCAATCGGTACGTTACTTGCCCGAGATTCGACCGTCGGTATCCCAATACCTCGTTCAATCTCGTTACGGCAAGTCACTTTACTCGTTCCGTAATGCATGATCCCGTGACCAACTACTTAGTCACATTGAGCTCATTATGATGATGCATTACCGAGTGGGCCCAGAGATACCTCTCCGTCACATGGAGTGACAAATCCCAGTCTCGATTCGTGCCAACCCAACAGACACTTTCAGAGATACCTGTAGTGCACCTTTATAGCCACCCAGTTACGTTGTGACGTTTGGTACACCCAAAGCATTCCTACGGTATCTGGGAGTTACACAATCTCATGGTCTAAGGAAATGATACTTGACATTAGAAAAGCTTTAGCAAACGAACTACACGATCTTGTGCTATGCTTAGGATTGGGTCTTGTCCATCACATCATTCTCCTAATGATGTGATCCCGTTATCAATGACATCCAATGTCCATAGTCAGGAAACCATGACCATCTATTGATCAATGAGCTAGTCAACTAGAGGCTCATTAGGGACATGTTGTGGTCTATGTATTCACACATGTATTACGGTTTCCGGTCAATACAATTATAGCATGAATAATAGACAATTATCATGAACAAGGAAATATAATAATAACCATTTTATTATTGCCTCTAGGTCATATTTCCAACAGTCTCCCACTTGCACTAGAGTCAATAATCTAGTTACATTGTGATGAATTGAACTCCCATAGAGTTCTGGTGTTGATCATGTTTTGCTCGTAGAAGAGGTTTAGTCAACGGATTTGCAACATTCAGATCCGTATGCACTTTACAAATATCTATGTCTCCATCTTGGACATTTTCTCGAATGGAGTTGAAGCGACGCTTGATGTGCCTGGTATTCTTGTGAAACCTGGGCTCCTTGGCAAGGGCAATAGCTCCAGTGTTGTCATAGAAGAGAGTCATCGGGCCCGACGCATTGGGAATAACTCCTAGGTCGGTAATGAACTCCTTCATCCAGATTGCTTCATGTGCTGCCTCCGAGGCTGCCAAGTATTCCGCTTCACATGTAGATCCCGCCACGACGCTTTGCTTGCAACTGCACCAGCTTACTGCCCCACCATTCAAAATATACACGTATCCGGTTTGTGACTTGGAGTCATCCAGATCTGTGTCGAAGCTAGCATCGACGAAACCCTTTACAACGAGCTCTTCGTCACCTCCATAAATGAGAAACATATCCTTAGTCCTTTTCAGGTACTTCAGGATATTCTTGACCACTGTCCAGTGTTCCTTGCCAGGATTACTTTGGTACCTCCCTACAAAACTTACGGCAAGGTTTACATCAGGTCTGGTACACAACATGGCATACATAAAAGACCCTATGGCTGAGGCATAGGGGATGACACTCATCTTTTCTCTATCTTCTGCTGTGGTCGGGCTTTGAGTCGAGCTCAATTTCACACCTTGCAATACAGGCAAGAACCCCTTCTTGGACTGATCCATATTGAACTTCTTCAATATCTTATCAAGGTATGTGCTTTGTGAAAGACCTATGAGGCATCTCGATCTATCTCTATAGATCTTGATGCCTAATATGTAAGCAGCTTCTGCAAGGTCCTTCATTGAAAAACACTTATTCAAGTAGGCCTTTATGCTTTCCAAAAGTTCTATATCATTTCCCATCAATAGTATGTCATCCACATATAATATGAGAAATGCTACAGAGCTCCCACTCACTTTCTTGTAAACGCAGGCTTCTCTATAAGTCTGCATAAACCCAAACGCTTTGATCATTTCATCAAAGCGAATGTTCCAACTCTGAGATGCTTGCATCAGCCCATAGATGGAGCATTGGAGCTTGCATACCTTGTTAGCATTCTTAGGATCGACAAAACCTTCCGGCTGCATCATATACAATTCTTCCTTAAGGAAGCCATTAAGGAATGCCGTTTTCACGTCTATTTGCCATATCTCATAATCATAGAATGCAACAATTGCTAACATGATTCGGGCGGACTTTAGCTTCGCTACGGGTGAGAGGGTCTCATCGTAGTCAACCCCTTGAACTTGTCAATAACCCTTAATGACAAGCCGAGCCTTATAGATGGTAACATTACCATCCGCGCCTGTCTTCTTCTTAAAGATCCATTTATTTTCTATCGCTCGCCGATCATCGGGCAAGTCTGTCAAAGTCCATACTTTGTTTTCATACATGGATCCTATCTCGGATTGCATGGCTTCAAGCCATTTGTTGGAATCTGGGCCCGTCATCGCTTCCTCATAGTTCAAAGGTTCACCGTTGTCTAACAACATGATTTCCAGGAGCCATACCATTCTGGTGTGGAACGTGTCCTTGCGGACCTATGAAGTTCAGTAGCAACTTGATCCGAAGTACCTTGATCATCATCATTAACTTCCTCTCTAGTCGGTGCAGGCACCACAGAAACATCTTCCTGAGCTGCGCTACTTTCTGGTTCAAGAGGCAGTACTTCATCAAGTTCTACTTTCCTCCCACTTAATTCTTTCGAGAGAAACTCTTTCTCCAGAAAGGACCCGTTCTTGGCAACAAAGATCTTGCCTTCAGATCTGAGGTAGAAGGTATACCCAATGGTTTCCTTAGGGTATCCTATGAAGACGCATTTTTCCGACTTGGGTTCGAGCTTTTCAGGTTGAAGTTTCTTGACATAAGCATCGCATCCCAAAACTTTTAGAAACGAAAACTTAGGTTTCTTCCCAAACCATAATGCATACGGTGTTGTCTCAACGGATTTAGACGGTGCCCTATTTAAAGTGAATGTAACTGACTCTAAAGCGTATCCCCAAAATGATAGCGGTAAATTGGTAAGAGACATCATAGATCGCACCATATCCAATAGAGTGCGATTACGACGTTCGGACACACCATTACGCTGAGGTGTTCCAGGCGGCGTGAGTTGTGAAACAATTCCACATTTCCTTAAGTGCATACCAAATTCGTGACTCAAATATTCTCCCCCACGATCTGATCGTAAGAACTTTATTTTTCTGTCACTGTGATTCTCTACCTCACTTTGAAATTCCTTGAACTTTTCAAAGGTCTCAGACTTGTGTTTCATTAAGTAGACATATCCATATCTACTTAAGTCATCAGTGAGGGTGAGAACATAAGGATATCCACCGCGAGCCTCAACACTCATTGGACCACACACATCAGTATGTATGATTTCCAACAAGTTGGTTGCTTGCTCCATTGTTCCGGAGAACAGAGTCTTGGTCATCTTGCCCATGAGGCATGGTTCGCATGTGTCAAATGATTCATAATCAAGAGACTCCAAAAGTCCATCTGCATGGAGCTTCTTCATGCGTTTGACACCAATGTGACCAAGGCGGCAGTGCCACAAGTATGTGGGACTATCATTATCAACCTTACATCTTTTGGTTATTCACACTATGAATATGTGTAACATCACGTTCGAGATCCATTAAGAATAAACCATTGACCAGTGGGGCATGACCATAAAGCATATCTCTCATATAAATAGAACAACCATTATTCTCGGATTTAAATGAGTAGCCATCTCGCATTAAACGAGATCCAGATACAATGTTCTTGCTCAACGCTGCACTAAATAACAATTATTGAGGTTTAAAACTAATCCCGTAGGTAAATGTAGAGTCAGCGTGCTGACGGTGATCACATTGACCTTGGAACCATTCCCGACGCGCATCGTCACCTCGTCCTTCGCCAATCTCCGCTTATTCTGCAGCTCCTGTTTTGAGCTACAAATATGAGCAACCGCACCGGTATCAAATACCCAGGAGCTACTAAAAGTACTGGTAAGGTACACATCAATAACATGTATATCACATATACCTTTGGTGTTGTCGGCCTTCTTGTCCGCTAAGTACTTGGGGTAGTTCCGCTTCCAATGACCGTTTCCCTAGCAATAAAAGCACTCAGTCTCAGGTTTGGGTCCATGCTTTGGCTTCTTCCCGGCAACTGGCTTATCGGGCGCGGCAACTCCCTTGCCATCCTTCTTGAAGTTCTTCTTACCCTTGCCTTTCTTGAAACTAGTGGTTTTATTGACCATCAACACTTGATGTTCCTTTTTGATCTCCACCTCCACTGATTTCAGCATTGAATATACCTCAGGAATGGTTTCACCATCCCCTGCATATTGAAATTCATCACAAAGCTCTTGTAGCTAGGTGGAAGCGACTGGAGGATTCTGTCGATGACCGCGTCATTCGAGAGATTAACTCTTAGCTGAGACAAGCGGTTGTGCAACCTAGACATTTTGAGTATGTGCTCGCTGACAGAACCATTATCCTCCATCTTACAATTGTAGAACTTGTCGGAGACATCATATCTCTTGACCCGGGCATGAGCTTGGAAAACCATTTTCAGCTCTTGGAACATCTCATATGCTCTGTGCTGCTCAAAACGCTTTTGGAGCCCCGGTTCTAAGCTGTAAAGCATGCCGCACTGAACCAGGGAGTAATCATCACTACGCGACTGCTAGTTGTTCATAACGTCTTGAGTTGCTGGGAAAACGGGTGCTTCACCTAGCGGTGCATCTAGGACATATGCTTTCTTGGCAGCTATGAGGATGATCCTCAAGTTACGGACCCAGTCCGTGTAGTTGCTACCATCGTCTTTCAACTTGGTTTTCTCTAGGAACACGTTGAAGTTGAGGGCAACATTAGCATGGGCCATTTGATCTACAAGACATATTGCAAAGATTTTAGACTAAGTTCATGATAATTAAGTTCATCTAATCAAATTATTTAATGAACTCCCACTCAGATAGACATCCCTCTAGTCATCTAAGTGATACATGATCTGAGTCAACTAGGCCGTGTTCGATCATCACGTGAGACGGACTAGTCATCATCGGTGAACATCTTCATGTTGATCGTATCTTCTATACGACTCATGTTCGACCTTTCGGTCTCTTGTGTTCCGAGGCCATGTCTATACATGCTAGGCTCGTCAAGTCAACCTAAGTGTTTTGCATGTATAAATCTAGCTTACACCCATTGTATGCGAACGTTAGAATCTATCACACCCGATCATCACGTGGTGCTTCGAAACAACGAACCTTCGCAATGGTGCATAGTTAGGGGGAACACTTTCTTGAAATTTTATGAGGGATCATCTTATTTATGCTACCGTCATTCTAAGCAAATAAGATGAACAAACATGATAAACATCTCATGCAATCAAATAGTGACATGATATGGCCAATATCATTTTGCTCCTTTTGATCTCTATATTCGGGGCACCATGATCATCATCGTCACCAGCATGACACCATGATCTCCATCATCATGATCTCCATCATCGTGTCTTCATGAAGTTGTCTGGCCAACTATTACTTCTACTACTATGGCTAACGGTTTAGCAATGAAGTAAAGAAATTACATGGCGTTATTCAATGACACGCAGGTCATACATTAAATTAAGACAACTCCTATGGCTCCTATCGGTTGTCATACTCATCGACATGCAAGTCATGATTGCTATTACAAGAACATGTCAATCTCGTACATCACATATATATTATTCATCACATCCTTTTGGCCATATCACATCACACGGCATATGCTGCAAAAACAAGTTAGACGTCCTCTAATCATTGTTGCAAGTTTTTACGTGGCTGTTATAGGTTTCTAGCTAGAACGTTTCTTACCTATGCCAAAACCACAATGTGATATGCCAATTGCTATTTACCCTTCATAAGGACCCCTTTCATCAAATCCGATCCGACTAAAGTGGGAGAGACAGACACCCGCTAGCCACCTTATGCAACTAGTGCATGTTAGTCAGTGGAACCTGTCTCACGTAAGTGTATGTGTAAGGTCGGTCCGGGCCGCTTCATCCCACGATGCCGCCGAATCAAGATAAGACTAGTAATGGGAAGTAAATTGACAAAATCGACGCCCACAACAACTTGTGTTCTACTCGTGCATAGAAACTACGCATAGACCTAGCTCATGATGCCACTGTTGGGGATCATTGCAGAAATTAAAAAAATTCTACGCATCACCAAGATCAATCTATGGAGAAACTAGCAACGAGAGAGAGGGGAGTGCATCTTCATACCCTTGAAGATCGCGACACGAAAGCGTTACAAGAATGTGGATGAAGGAGTCGTACTCGTAGCGATTCAGATCGTGGTGGATTCTGATCTAAGTGCCGAACAACGGCACCTCCGCGTTCAACACACGGGCAGCCCGGTGACGTCTCCCACGCCTTGATACAGCAAGGAGGAGGGAGAGGTTGAGGAAGACAACTCCAGTAGCAGCACGACGGCGTGGTGGTGGTGGAGCAGTGGTTCTCCGACAGGGCTTCGCCAAGCTCAAACGGAGGAGGAGAGGTGTTGGAGAGGGGGAGGGCTACGCCTTGGATGTGGTGCGGCTGCCCTCCCTCCTCCCCTCTATTTATAGGGTGAAGGGGGAAGGGGGCCGGCCCCTCTAGATGAGATCTAGAGGGGGGCGGCGGCCAAGGGGAGGGGGCTTGCCCCCCAAGCCAAGAGGGGCGCCCCCTTTAGGGTCCCCCCAACCCTAGGTGCATGGGCCCTAGGGGGTGGCGCCCAGCCCACTTAGGGGCTGGTTCCCTTCCACATACAGCCCATAGGGCCCTCCGGGGCAGGTGGACCCTCCCGGTGGACCCTCGGAACCCCTTCGGTGGTCCCGGTACAATACTAGTAAACCCCCGAATACTTCCGGTGAACGTATGATGACTTCCCGTATATAAATCTTCACCTCTGAACTATTATGGAACTCCTCGTGACGTCCGAGATCTTATCCGGGACTCCGAACAACATTTGGTAACCACGTACAAACCTTCCTTATAACCCTAGCATCATCGAACCTGAAGTGTGTAGACCCTACGGGTTCGGGAATCATGCAGACATGACCGAGACAGCTCTCCGGCCAATAACCAACAGCGGGATCTGGATACCCATGTTGTCTCCCACATGTTCCACGATGATCTCATCATATGAACCACGATGTCGAGGATTCAAGCAATCCCGTATACAATTCCTTTTGTTAATCGGTACGTTACTTGCCCGAGATTCAATCGTCGGTATCCCAATACCTCGTTCAATCTCGTTACCGGCAAGTCACTTTACTCGTTCCGTAATGCATGATCCCGTGACCAACTACTTAGTCACATTGAGCTCATCATGATGATGCATTACCGAGTGGGCCCAAAGATACCTCGCCATCACACGGAGTGACAAATCCCAGTCTCGATTCGTGCCAACCCAACAGACACTTTTGGAGATACCTGTAGTGCACCTTTATAGCCACCCAGTTACATTGTGACGTTTGGTACACCCAAAGCATTCCTATGGTATCCGGGAGTTACACAATCTCATGGTCTAAGGAAATGATACTTGACATTAGAAAAGCTTTAGCAAACGAACTACACGATCTTGTGCTATGCTTAGGATTGGGTCTTGTCCATCACATCATTCTCCTAATTATGTGATCCTGTTATCAATGACATCCAAGTCCATAGTCAGGAAACCATGACCATCTGTTGATTAATGAGCTAGTCAACTAGAGGCTCACTAGGGACATGTTGTGGTCTATGTATTCACACATGTATTATGGTTTCCGGTCAATAGAATTATAGCATGAACAATAGACAATTATCATGAACAAGGAAATATAATAATAACCATTTTATTATTGCCTCTAGGGCATATTTCCAACAACAACTCCATTGAGTCTGAAGCTCTCATGCACTCCAGGGAAACGATCTTCATTGGCATCAATGTATTTCCAGTCTACCCACTTCATGTCACACACAATGGGCTTCTTATCTAGGAGCACAGTCTCATATAAGTCCTGCTATTCCTTAGTTTGAAATATGTAGTCCACAACAGTTCTTCTCCTCATAGCATAAGGATCTGCTTGTCTCCACAATCTGAGACCTGCATCCTTTCTTTCCTTCATATTTTCAGCCACTGGATGATTGTCATCATGATCAGAATCTTTGGCTTCAATTTCCTGAGCACTTGGGCACTTGGGCACTTGGGCTGCCTCTTCTTCCTCTTCTTCTTCTTCTTCTTCTTCTTCTTCTTCTTCTTCTTCTTCTTCTTCTTCTTCTTCTTCTTCCTCTTGTTCTTCCTCTTCTTCTTCTTCTTCTTCTTCTTCTTCCTCTTCTTCTTCTTCCTCTTCTTCTTCTTCCTCTTCCTCGTCTCTTCTTCCTCGTCTTCTTCTTCCTCTTCTTCTTCTTCCTCGTCTTCTTCTTCCTCTTCTTCTTCTTCTTCTTCTTCTTCTTCTTCTTCTTCTTCTTCTTCTTCTTCTTCTTCTTCTTCTTCTTCTTCTTCTTCTTCTTCTTCTTCTTCTTCTTCTTCCTCTTCTTCTCTCTTCTTCTTCTTCTCTTCTTCTTCTTCTTCTTCCTCTTCTTCTTCTTCTTCTTCTTCTTCTTCTTCTTCTTCTTCTTCTTCTTCTTCTTCTTCTTCTTCTTCTTCTTCTTCTTCTTCTTCTTCTTCTTCTTCTTCTTCTTCTTCCTCTTCTTCCTCTTCTCTTCTCTTCTTCGTCTTCTTCTTCTTCTTCTTCTTCTTCTTCTCTTCTTCTTCTTCTTCTTCTTCTTCTTCTTCTTCTCTTCTTCTTCTTCTTCTTCTTCTTCT